>BFEA01000179.1:295287-323601 GCA_003427395.1 Chara braunii | reverse complement strand
GAGGATAAGAGGAGGAAGAAGAAGAGGAAGAGGATAAGAGGAGGAAGAAGAAGAAGAAGAGGAGGATAAGAGGAGGAAGAAGAAGAAGATCTCTCTCTCTCTCTCTCTCTCTCTCTCTCTCTCTCGTAGAAGTTGACAACTCACCGTGGCGCGCGTCGGCGGGCAGCGCGATGGCGTTCGGGGGGTGTCGACAGCGTAGGCGGGCGCGTGGTCCGAAGGCGACGACGAATGCAGCAGGGTCGACAACAGACGACGGACGCAGCAGCAACAACTCGAAGTGATGAGGGAAGGTCCGGAGGCGACGAACGACGGACACAGCAGTGAGGCGGGAAGGTCGGCGCAGCAGGAAAAAAAAAAGGGGCCTGTAGGCGCGATTTGAAATCTTTCAAATTGCGCCTACAGGCCCTATTTGTTGTTGTTGTTGTACACACGGCCTCCTTTGGGGGGGAGAAGGCCCCCCGCGACGGAAAAAAAAAAAAAACCCCTCCTCGTCGATGTGCTGGGGTCGCCCGGTGGCCAACCGGGCGGAACGACCGGCCAGGCGGCCCGGCCCCCCACCCAGGTGACGAGCCGGGCGTCGGGCGGCCCGGAGTTCAGCACTGCTTCTGATAGATGCTTCTGCAAGGAAAACGAGCGATAGCGAACTTCAGAAATCACACAGCATCATAAACATGAGACCAGATAGTCGTGACCTCGAACCAACAGCAGAATTGCATCACGAGTTCCACCAAATAAGAAAACAGCAAAAGTTCATAATTGACAATGTTCGAATAGTCTCATCATCATCAACAAAGAACCGGGGTTGATATCCTATCTGGCGCTCAGCGCCCAGACTACAAATGGCAGATCCTATCTATCTACAATGCTGCTGATGATGTCAACAGCTCCCCGAAGTACGAGCAGATCTCTGCCAATGCCGTTCGCCTCAAGCACCAGGTACGCCTCTCGTATTACTCACAACCTCGATCCCAAACTCACCAATGCCACATGCACCCAAGGACCACCACGCGCCCCATCCAACATACAGCAGCGCAGCTCGACTATGGCTGCCGGCTCCTTCCAGCTTGCCCGTGAGCGCGTGAGCGCTGGCCAGCGTTAGCGCAGCATGCAGCCAGTGCCCGAATCTCCATTGTGTGGGCAGGCCCTTCCCTATATCGAAGTGGCCTGCTGCTGCGAGCGGTAATGCGGTACTGGGCCCAAAAGCTTCCGGTAGGCCCCACGAGGCTGAGCCTCAGTCCAAAGGCAACAGGCCCAGGGCCTGTGTTGTGGTTACCAGCACCCAACTGCTCTCAGCCATTGTTCGGTCCATGTTGTGTATCCGGCCGAGGGCGTGCGTCAGTTACATATGATGAAAGGCAGATGCTCTCAACCGACTGGCGCTGCGCAACTGCCTGAATTTCCCCAGTTGCGTGGTGACCTCAAAAATGCCTTGTAGGCCTCGGTCAAGTCTGCCTTCACTTATGGCGGCCGACAGTGTTGAAAATAGGGCCCAGTAGGGCGTATCGAGGCCTTTTGCCTCGCATTCCCTTCTCCATACTTACGCTAGTCCTCTGAGAAGTCCATTCAATCTGGCACTTTCCTTTCTGCAGCAACTTCTCATAGTGGGCGACAACCTATGGAGTGGTCTGCATAAATTGCTCCCGTGTGAACCATCTATCCTCCTTTGGATGAGTATGATGTCTGAACCGAATTCGGTAATGTAGCTTCGGCCTCGGAGGACGTCCCCTCCGTGTGGGTCTTGACACTGGCATCTCTCTGTGGTCCACAATGTCGTCGATGTCGACCTTTCCATCCATGGCTGGGGGCAGCATTGAATGACGAGATGGAAACTGATCTGTTTCCTTGAAAGGTGCGAGTTTGGAAGTGTGAAACACAGGGTAAGTACGTAAGTGACCAGGGATGCGAATGACATATGACGGCCCATCCGTCTCATCCCCAACAACGTCGAGGATATCCCATGGTCCAAAGTACTGCCGCATGAGCTTGCGGGAGATCCCATGCTCCTGTCACAGTTCTGCGGACTTAACCCAGACTCTCTCCCCTACCTGAAATGTAGATGGGCGACGGTGCTTGTTCTTTGACTCTATCATCGCCGCCTGTGCCTTGTGCATCTGGTCAACAGCCTGCTGCATCAGTCGTTCATCTTGATAAGCAAACTCCAAGGTCCCTGGCGCAGCAGAAGACTGGTTCTCAGGTAGTAAGAAATCCAAGGGCAGCCTGGGCTTAAAGGTCAGTAGCAGACTGTTCGGGCTCACTCCCGTTGCTCTGTGCACAACGTTGTTGTACAGGCTGGCGATGAGAGCAGGTTTCTCATCCCAGTCTACCTGATTTGGCTTGATATAGTCCCTCAGCAGGTGTTGTACAACGCGGTTCAACTGTCCTGCTTGCCCATTCGCCTCGGGATGGTTCCCAGATGTCATCTGCAGCTGCGTTTCCGGCTCTGCAGCTGCGTTTCCTGCTCTGCAGCTGCGGCGTTCCATAGTTCACTAGTGAATCGCACATCACGATCACTGACTACAGATTTTGGCAGTCCAAAATCTTTGACCCAGTTCTTTTTGAACAGCTTAATTGCGTACTTAATCTTAGCTGTTGCAGGCATTGCGACTAACCTAGAGTACGTACTAAATCTATCCACGATGACGTAGATATAGCGCATTTCACTCTTGCTGGTGACTAGCGTATCCATGAAGTCCATGGACAAACTCTCACCACGCCTTTCCGGAATCGGAAGGGGCTTCAGAAGCCCAAGAGGAGTCTGTGTTCGTGGCTTGCCCCTCTGAAAGACCTGACAAGTTTCCACGTACAACTTGGCATCTCTCATCATCGTGGGCCACCAGAACCGCTGCAGCAGAATTGCTGCCGTCTTTTTGCAGCGAAAATGTCCGGTGGCATCATGACACTCTCCTAAAAATAAACTACGCAGAGACTATTTATCCAACGCACACAAACGTTTATTCCCTTCTCAAGGAACAACAGTCTGTCGACCAACTCAAACTCAATTGAACTCACCTTGTCCTTCGTCTCGAGTCGGCTTATGATCTCAGGCATAAATTGGTCCTCGCGATAGGCTTCCACCAAAGAGCGAGTGACATCGTTCGTGAGCCCGAACTCAGTCATCGGCGCACCAGAGAAATCAGGCCTACGCGATAACTTTGTTGTACTCCCCTTTCATATAAGTCGGTTCGAAGTCATACTGTTCAATGACTTTGATCCAACGCTTCAATGCCTCGAAGAGCACTGGCTGGGTTCTCATCCACTTCAAGGTCTGATGGTCAGTCCTGACGATGAAGAATCTTCCAAGGAGGTAATGTCTCCAATTGGTTAGTGCCTTGTAAATCGCGTAGAGCTCCTTCTCATAGGTGGACTTAGACGACACATTTTTGGACATATTGGACTGGCCTCAACTTTGGCCCCTCTTGTTGAGTGAGCACGACACCAATGTCATATTGGCTGACATCCGTGGTTACTATGAACGACTTGTCAGGACCAGGAAGTTTTAAGACCTCATGGTGTGTCAACGCATGCTACAGATGTATGAAAGCAGCCTCACACCTGTCTGTCAACTCCCATGGGGTGTCAAGGCGGGTTCGGTCAATCAAAGGGGCGACCGCTATATTATAGTTCTTAACAAAGTTACGGTAGTAGCCGGTCATCCCTAAGAAAGACCTCATATCAGTCACAGACTGAGGACAGGGCCAGTCACGAATGCTGGCCACCTTCGCGTCATCGGGCTTCAAACCCTCCGCGGAAATCCAATGACCCAAGTACAAGATCCTGGTGCGACCAAACTCGCATTTCTCCCCGTTGATCTTGAACTTGTGTTGTCGAAGGAGACTGAGGACTTTGTCTAAGTGCGCAATATGCTCCTCGATAGTCCTACTAAAAATAAGTATGTCATCGAGGTACACGATGACAAACTTATCCAAGTAGTCATGAAAGATCCGATTCATAGTGTGCTGAAAGGTGCCAGGGGCATTGCAAAGGCCGAAAGGCATCACCACAAACTCGTACAGACCGTGACTGGTTTGAAAAGCAGTTTTGTGTTGATCCTCGGGCCGAATTGCAATCTGATGGTACCCGAACGTCAGATCTATTTTATTGAAGTACCGACACCCTTGCACTCTATCTAGCAAGTCATCGATGCGAGGTAGGGTCCTTCGGTTCTTGACAGTGATGGCATTGGGGCCCTTATAGTCAATGCACATCCTCAGGATTTCCCCTTTATTTGGTACGAATAGGATTGGAGATCCATAAGGGGAAACACTCGATCGGATCCAACCCTTCTCTACGAGTTCCTTGAGTTGCCGATGAAGCTCATCAAGCTCACTTGGATACATCCGATAGATATTTCCCTTCGCGATGCTAGACCCTGGGATAATCTTTACTGTGTGGACGACTTCCCTCTCAACAACCCCTTTCGGCTCGTCAAATAGATCAGGGTATTTAGGAACTGCTCCCTCTATCTCCGGCGACATTTTCACGGGCTTGCCTGCTGCAGAGACATAAACTAGATACATACCCTCTTTCGGATTTTGCTTACAATAGTTATAGAACGCGGCCGCACACATGCATCCGTAGGACTTAATCAAACTAATAGGCTTAAACTTACGTAATTAGGCGGTTCACCCACCTGGCAAAGTGTGTTTGACCACTTTTCGGTACCAGTCAACTGGGGCTTTGCAACCGAAAGATAGTACATACCCAACAGGATGTCCATCGGAAGATCAGAGCTAACTAGGAACGAGACGCGATGTCTCAGTTCCCCTCCCGCGTACGGGAAAAGACAGTCAATGTCCTGAAGGTAGTCGTTGACTACCACGCATTGTTTGTTGGCACATGTCGACTCAGGCGCTGCACTTACCCTTGTAAGCGCAGCCTCTTAATACACGCGCGACTAATAAAGTTCTGTGTCGAGCAAGTGTCGTAATAGGCCCCGACCTTGCAGCCACCGATAACTACCTCGCTGACGAACATCTCACCCTTGGGGGCTTTTGCCAATGTCGTCCAAGAAGCTAGCGGGTCTGGTCTAGACCACTCCTCCTTTAGCTGGGACTCGAACACATTCATCGAACAAAGGCTCGATGGGTCTGAATGTGTTTGCGGGACGACGATGGAGTGAGTAGCTTGGCCCATCTCTCGAGATAGTGAGGGTGTGTCCACCACCTCGACCCTAGTAGGAACAACTACTGTCCTTATTGGCCCGACGTATTTCCCGGAGCACTGCCAACGCCTGCCCCATCGTAGGCGGGATCTTCTCGGTAACCTTCTTGTTGCGGCACTTGAATTGGTTGTGGCCACATTGACCACAACGAATACAGGCCTGCCTGGTGTAACTGTCTCTCCACACGTCCTCTGTGAGGCCCGCTTTCTCCCATGGAGAAGCATTGGGTTCTACTTGACTCCTAGACAGGGAACCTCCATGGCGTCTACCGGTCGCCTTACCTTTTTGAACTGAGGCAGCGACTACTTCACCCCTTGAAGCCTCTACGCTGCCTGCCTCTGAACCCACTCTCGCCTGGAAGTTGTCATCCAACTCGATGGCAGAACCATCGTTGTTGGCGAACATAATGCGGCCCTTCGCTTGCCAGTTGGGTGGCTGGCGAACATAATGCAGCCCTTTGCCTGCCAGTTGGGTGGCAGTGACTTTTTCCTACCATCCGTCGTGGGTGTTTGTCCATGCCCTATCTTTGCCTATAGGTCAGCGGTAGAGCGGTCGACTGTTAACCGATTGGTCGTAGGTTCAAGGTCTTCTTGCTAACTGTGGGGAAGTTGTGCATCTTGATGTTGGCCTTATTTGCCAACTGATTCCTGAGAGGCATAGGAAAGCATCTCAGGTAGGAAGTGAGTAGAACCTGGGGGTCATAGCGCACCCCAGGGACACAAATCAGACGCTCTATTGCGTCTGTGGCCTCTCTTACTGACTTAAACTGCCTGTTGTGCGAAGTTAGGATCGCGTCAGTGGCCTTTTAAGCCTCCTGAGGATCATGCCACCTGTCTTCCACCAACTTGAGGAAGTCATCCAGTTTCTGGTTGACCGTCGAAGCGCGAAAGTCATGACTGTTTCCCTGTAACTGCACTAAATTACTCAACCATTTCGCTGCACCTCCCTCTAAATAGGAGGCAGCCACAAGCACTTCCCCGTGTGGCAAGGTAAGTGTACACTTGACGTAGACTGGCACTGACATCAACCATGTGTCAAGGTCTTCGCCCCTCTTGTCCCTTGTGAGGGGTTTAGGAGCAGCGATGGTCGTCTTTGGAACCCACTGACTTTGTCCCAGCACCTGTCCCACTCCAGGTTGTGGATCTTGGGGACCAGGCTGCTGCACTAGCTGCTGCTTGGGCTGTGTACCCTGCGACTGTGCAGGCTGCGAGACAGCAGGCTGCCCGCTTACGGCAACATGCGACGGAGGTTGGGAGAACACTGTCTGTATAGGAACATGTACGCTAGGACCTGCTGAGAACCCTCCTGCTAACGGCATGCCTAGGGAAATGACTTGGACCGATGTTGGGGAGACATATGGGAATTCCCTAGTCACCGGTGGGACATAAGGAGGAGGTTGTACAAAGGGCCAGGCACCGGGCCCGGACAGCGATGGTGTTGCCTGCGCTCGCCCGACCAACAAGGCCAGACTCTGCTGGATGTCCTGAAGGAGAGCCGTGTGGTGGTCCTGCATCTCTACAACACCTAGCAGGGCTGTCCGCAACGTCCTCACATCTGCATCCATGTGCGTCAGGTCCATTCTCTCTAACTCATTGACATCCTCTTGTCTCTGGTGCATCGTCACTCTTCTTCTAATCATTCTTTCCTTCTCCGTCTTTCTCTTCTAAAGCCTTTTGTCGTTGTGCCTCCTGCAGTGCTGCCTGCTGTATGGCGATGTCATCGGAAGTCGACACTATTGGCTGGCTTGCCATGACGCCAGTGCACTGACTCAGGGTCTGCGCGACCGTTGACCCTATAGACCCTGAAGTGCTGGCCTGGGAACTTTGCTGCGCAGCGGTTGCCATGGCCACTAAAGTTGCGGCTTCGCTTGTGAACGCCCTGCTGGCCTCTGTTGCCCTAGCTCTCCGGTGCTGCTGCTGCCTCTCCCTAAGCTGGCTGAACAGTAACCTGTCACCCTCTGGTCCTAAGGCAAAGTGGGCTATCGGGCGTCGAGCCGATCGCAAGATCCGGTCGCCCTCACTAGTGGTATCCCTATCGCTCATATGCTATAGAGTTATACACGCTCTGCACAAGAAAAATCTTTGATGCCTAACGCAGCGTAGTGCACAAACCGATTTAAAATTTAAAATAATTAGCTAATTAATCGGTGGCTAAGTCAGAGGATATACATTTGGGTCCTAGAGGTAAGTTCAAGTTCCTACAAACGAAACTACTTTGACTTTGAGTAGTTCGCGAACAGAAAGCAGAATGAACAGAAAACAATTCTAACTCGTTGTCTGTCAGATGTTAATGGTTGTACATCTAACTAATCAAAATAAAAATAAAATCATTTGTTAGGTCTGTTTGCAGAATGGAATCTTGCTCAAACTTATCACCAGGAATCTACCCCTCCCTCAGTTCTTCCTGAATGTCTCTTGTCGTCAACGTCCCTGAGCAATCCGGAACAGTGTGCGTGTCTAAAGGTGTGCACATGGCCCACCCCTGTGCCCCGAGTCCCGCTGAGCTGGCGAGCCCTGTGCAATATTTATCCTCGCGTGCAGCGATCCTTACACGGACCAATTGGCTGATCACGAGACGTTTATATGGACGGCCCCCGAAGTCCTCACAAATTATTTAACGTCGCAAACAGGACAGCGATCACAGCCAATGGAAGGTTCCCGCCGGTACTTACTTATAGACGTTCGGTTCTCATCTTTCCCATAGGGCTGACCTAACCCTCAGAACCCCTCTTTAGCGCAGTGAGCAGACAAAGGACAAAGCAGCAAAGCATGCGTGCTCTACTCCCGGTGGTTGGCATGGTGACCGTGCCCCAGTGCTTCGTCCATGGCCCTTCAGATAGCACCGCTCTCTCCTTCCAGATGCTCCACGTGAATACTGACGACTCTCAAGGATGAGCGCACACAACTCCTCACATGAGAGGACTCTCAAGACAGAACACACATCCTCATGGTAAGAAGTGTCGAAGAGGGTAGATAAGGTTAGGTGCAACGCACCCCAAAATAGCTGCCCCCAACCACATATATTCTCACCCGATGACCCGATGTTGATTGTGATGACCAATCGCTGCTTCGACACAACCAGCATTGCACCACCGTTCCACCTCAGCATCAATCACACATCGGATAGTTCTCATCACACTGCGAACACCCAATATTCACCACGTAGTAGCCTTCCTGCCGATACCCCTCACCTCCTGGGTCGCCTCACTCGTCTCCACCCTTCTCACTACACACCTCCCACGGCCGCTCGCCCAGCAGACCACGTGCATGTACCGCAAAGGCAGAAGACAAGCGCCAGATGAGCGCACTGTACCACAGCGTTGAAACCAAATTGCACGGAAAATGATCGATAGCGAACTTCAGAAATCACACAGCATAATAAACATGAGAACAGATAGTCGTGACCTCGTTCCGATAGCAGAATTGCATCACGAGTTCCAGCAAATAAGAACACAGCAA
This sequence comes from Chara braunii, assembly GCA_003427395.1. Classification (NCBI taxonomy): domain Eukaryota; kingdom Viridiplantae; phylum Streptophyta; class Charophyceae; order Charales; family Characeae; genus Chara; species Chara braunii. The sequence goes on along the minus strand of BFEA01000179.1, from coordinate 314,982 downwards.
AAGCTCATAATTGACAATGTTCGAATAGTCTCATCATCATCAACGAAGAACCAATGTGGATATCCCATCTGGTGCTCGGCGCCCAGACTACAAATGGCAGATCCGATCGAGCCTATCTCCAATGCCGCTGATGACGTTAACAGCTCCCCGAAGTACGAGCAGATCTCGGCCAATGCCGTTCGCCTCAAGCACCAGGTATGTCTCGCGTATCACTCACAACCTCGATCCCCAACTCAGACATGCCACATGCACCCAAGGACCACCATGCGCCTCATCCAGCATACAGCAGCGCAGCTTGGCTATGGCTGCCTGCTCCTTCCAGCTCGCCCGTGAGCACGTGAGCGCTGGCCAGCGTTAGCGCAGCAGCGCTTGCGCAGCATGCAGGCAGTGCCCGAATCTCCATTGCATGGGCAGGCCCTTCCCTATATCGAAGTGGCCTGCTGCTGCGTGCGGTAATGCGGTACTGGGCCTCGGCCCAGAAGCTTGCGGTAGGCCCCACGAGGCTGAGCCTCAGTCCAAAGGCAACAGGCCCAGGGCCTGTGGTGGTTACCAGCACCCAACTGCCCTCAGCCATTGTTCGGTCCATGTTGTGTATCCGGCCCAGGGCCTGCCTCAGTTACATACAATGAGAGGCAGCCTGGGCCTGGGTGCTCTCAACCAACTGGCGCTGCGCAACTGCCTGAATTTCCCCAGCTGTGTGGTGATCCCAAAAATGGCCTGTAGGCCTCAGTCGAGCTTGCCTTCACTTAGGGCGGCCGACTGTGTTAAAAATAGGGCCCAGTAGGGCTTATCGAGGCCTTGTGCCTGGCACTTCACAAAAAAAAAAAAATCACCTGAACTGTTGAGATAGAGATCTGACTTTGTGGGTTTTCTTTTTTTTTAAGCCTCAATCTGAAATCAGCTTCATGAAGTTCCACAAAGATTTGAACTATGCAGTGCATTCCAGCAGTCCATAGTTGAAATGCATACCAGAGTTTGAAACCGTATGGACGTTTGTTTTTTTTTTTTGTAATGCATCGAATTCATAGATCAGAAGTGGGATCCAGAAAGCTCCACATGGATATAAACTCGGGTCTGTATTTCAGCAGTTCATGCGTGTACCAACTGACATACTGTCTTCAGACTCTTCACCCAAATAGAATGCTCAGAACCAATGACCCTAGCTCAGTTTCTATACCCATGAACTGCTGAAATATAGACCTGAGTTCAAACCCAGTCCGACCTTGGTGAAGGAAGTCATAGAATTCTTACTTACCTGGGACAGTGTGTTCGACAATGATAGGCCACCGTTTTTCAACAAAAAAAAAAAGGTCGTTCAGAGCTTCAAGGGATGTATCTTTCCACGTTCTTGCAAAAGGTACATTTTACCTGAATGTACAGTCTACTGCAATGTATCTTGTGCTGTAACCTGGAAAGGTACATCCCTCTGCTACTGGCAAAAGATGGGCTGGCAAGGGGATGTGTATGGAGGCAAATGGCGAAGCAAAAACACAAGTAACAAGTAGCAATGAGGGCGACAGTTCAACAAGCACCCAAGCAACTAGCAAGGCAAGGCAAGCAAACAGCATGGCAGGCAAGCAAATCACATGTAGTCAAGCAAGTGGCAAGCAAGCAAGCAAATATGCGAGGCACAAGGCCTCGATACACCCTACTGGGCCCTATGTTCAGCACAGTCGGCCGCCCTAAGTGAAGGCAGGCTCGACCAAGGCCTACAGGCCAATTTTGGGGTCAACACGCAACTGGGGAAAGGCAGGCAGTTGCACAGCGCCAGTTGGTTGAAAGCACCCAGGCCCTGACCTCCTTTATCAAATGCATCTGAGTCAGGCCCTGGGCGAGATAAGCAGCATGAACCCAACTCAGACTGTAAACAGTTGGGCACGGGTAACTGTCACAGGCCCTGGGCCTGAATGCGTTTGGACTGGGGCTCGGCCTCTGTGGGCCTACCGGAAGCTTCTGGGCAGGGGCCCAGCGCAGCCAGGCTGCATGCAAGGCAGGCAGGCCGCTTCCATCTAGGAAAGGGCCTGCCCGCGCATTCGGCATTCGGGCACTGGCTGCATGCTGCGCAAGCGCTGCTGTGCTAACGCTGGCCAGCGCTCACGCGCTCACGGGCAAGCTGGAAGGAGCAGGCAGCCATAGCCGAGCTGCGCTGCTGTATGCTGGATGAGGCGCATGGTGGTCCTCGCGTGCATGAGGCATCTGTGTGTTCGCAGCCCGTCAGGGTTGCGTTTACCCCCCCTGAGATTTTCAACGTCACTCAGATTTCAACGTCGGTGGTCGTCGGGAGGGTGGGCATTTTGAGGTTTGGGGGACCGGTAGCTCCCCGTAGGAGGGCGAGGAGGCCGCGGTCCTTAAGCCTTTTCCGAAAATTGAAACAGTGCGGGTACACTCTTCTCGAATAGCAGATTTCCTCGAGTAGAAAACGTACACCTTGTATTTGAACACAACATGTACCCTTTCTATTCAGATTTCCAAAAGCAAAAACTCTTGTATTGCAATACAATTACTTTTTTTTTGGAGGTCAGCGCCTGCCCTTGTGCTCCCCGCTACTGACATGCTGCATGCTGCAGGTCTCTCTCTCTCTCTCTCTCTCTCACACACACACACACACACACACACACACACACACACACATGCACGCACACACGCACGCACACGCACTCTCTGTCTCTCTCTCACNCACACACGCACGCACACGCACTCTCTGTCTCTCTCTCACACACACACACACACACTCTCTCTCTCTCTCTCTCTCTCTCTCTCTCACACACACACACACACACACACACACACAAACACACACTCACAGATTCTCCTGGCCATTATGGGAGCGCCACCTGCTGGAAACTGTGTCCAGCATCCCATGAACATCGTGAATAAAGCCGCAACCGGGACCCCCCCCACACACTCTCTTCGAGTTGTGTATAGTGAACATGACAAAACATACATATAGCGTAATCACTACCTTACCCTTTTCGAACCACATAAACAAACGAACTACGGGCTGCGCACCCGTGCCCTCACGGTAAGTCAATTGGGGAACGAGGTTGTGAGTGATATGAAAGACATACCTGGTGCTTGAAGCGTACGGCATTTTTTTTGAGATCTGCTCGTACTTCTGGGAGCTGTTGATGTCATAGGTGGCATTGTAGATTAGGCTAGATAGGATCTGCCATCTGTAGTCTGGGCGCCGAGCGCCGGATAGGATATCGGCATTGGTTCTTCGTTGATGATGATGAGACTATTCCAGCATTGTTAATTATGAGATTTTGATGTACTCTTATTTGGTGAAACTCGTGATGCAATTCTGCTATTGATTCGATGTCACGACTATCTGGTCTTATGTGTATGATGCTGTTTGATTTTTGAAGTTCGTTATCGCTCATCTTCCTTGCAATTTGGTATCAGAGTTGTGGTTCGGTGCGCTAATCTGGCACTTGTCTTCTGCCTAATGCGGTACATCCATGCGATGTGTGCGGTGAGCGACCGTGTCGTGGGACGTGTGTAGTGAGGAGGGCGAAGATAAGTATGCGACCCAGGTGGAGAGGGGTTTGCCAGGAAGGCTGTGTGGTGTGATATTGGGTGTTTGCAGTGTGATGAGAACTATCCGATGTGTGATTGATGCTGAGGTGGAACGGCGGTGCAATGCTGGTTGTGCCAAAGCAGCGATTGGTCATCACAATCAACATCGGGTCATCTTGTGAGAATATTTGTGGTTGGGGGCAGCTATCTTGAGGTACGTTGCACCTAACTTTATCTGTCGTCTTCGACACTTCTTACAATGAGGATGTGTGTTCTGTCTTGAGAGTCCTCTCATGTGAGGAGTTGTGTGCGCCCAACCTTGAGAGTTGTCAGTCTTCACGTGGAGCATCTGGAAGGAGAGGGTGGTGCTATTTGAAGGGCCTTGGACGAAGCACCAAGTCATGGTCGCTATATCAACCCACTGGGAGTAGAGCACGCATGCTTTGCTGCTTTGTCCTTTGTTTGCTCACTGCGCTGTAGAAGGGTTCTAAAGGGCAGGCCAGCCCTATGGGACAGACGAGACCTAGCATCTATAAATAAGCACCGGTGGGTTACCTTCCATGGGTTGTGATCGTCGTCCTGTCTACGACGTTAAAAAAATCATGAGGAGTTGGCGGGTCGTCCATATAAACGCCTCCCGATAAGCCAATCGGCTGGTGTAAGGCTCGCTGCACGCGAGGATAAAGACTGTGCAGGGCTGGCCAGCTCAGCAGGCCACAGGGGTGTGCCGTGTGCACACCTTTAGACACGCACGCGTTCCGGATTGCTCTGGGATATTGATGAAAGAGACATTAAAGAAGAATTGAGGGAGGGGTAGATTCCAGGTGATAAGTTTGGGCAAGATACAGACTCAATAAATGATTCTATTTTTATTTTGACTAATGTACAACCATTAACATTTGACAGACAACATGGTTAGAACTCTTTTTTGTGCATTGTGCTTTGTGTTTGCGAACTAGTCAAAGTCAAAGTAGTTTCGTTTGTAGGAATTTGAACTTATCTCTTGGACCCAAATGTATTTACTTTGACGCAGCCACCGATTGATTATTTTAAATATTATAAATTGATTTGTGCACTACGCTGCGGTAAGCATCAAAGAGTGACTTAGTGCAGATTGTGTACAGCTCTGCAGCCTATGAGCGATAGGGATACTAGTGAGGACGATCGGATCCTGCGATTCGCTAGACGTCCGATTGCCCACGTGGCATTAGGACCCGAGGGTGATAGGTTATTGTTCCGCCAACTTAGGGAGAGACAACAATAGCAGCGAAGAGCTAGGGCAGCAGAGGCCAGCAAGGCATTCGCAAGTGAAGCCGCTGCTTCAACATCCATGCCAACTGCTGCGCAGCAGAGTTTCTAGACTAGTACTTCAAGGGTCGTAGGAGCAACGGTCGCGTAGACCTTGAGTCAGTCCATTGGCGTCATGGCAAGCCAACCTAATAGTGTTGACTTCCGATGATATCACCATACAACAGGCAGCACTGCAAGAGGCACAACTACAGAGGGCTTTCGGAGAAAGAAAAGCGGAGAAGGAAAGAATGATAAGAAGAAGAGCCAGGATGCAGTGGAGAGAAGCGGACGTTAGTGAGTTAAAGAGGATGGATCTGACGCACAAGGATGCAGATGTGAGGACGTTGCGGACTACCCTGGTAGGTGTCGTACAGATGCAGGACCACCACACGGCTCTCCTTCATGACATCCAGCAGAGTCAGGCCTTGCTGGTCGGGCGAGCGCAGGCAGCACCATCGTTGTTCGGACCCGGTGCCTGGCCCATTGTACAACCTCCTCCTTTTGTCCCCAGGTGACTAGGGTATCCCCATATGTCTCCCCAAATCGGTCCAAACCGTTTCCCTGGGTATGCGATTTGCAAGAGGGTTCTCAGCAGGTCCTAGTGTGCAGGTTCCTGTACATGCAGTGTTCTCCCAACCTCTGTCACAGGTTGCCCTAAGTGGGCAGCCTGTTGTCTCGTAGGCTGTACAGCCGTAGGATACACAGTCCCAAAAGCAGATAGTGCAGCAGCGTGCTCTTCAGGGTCCACAGTCGGGAATGGTGAAGGTACCGAGACAAAGTCAGTGGGTTTCGAAGACGGTCATCACCGCTCCTAAACCCTTCACAGGGGACCAGAGGGGCAAAGACCTAACCCATGGTTGAGGGCAGTGCCAGTCTATGTTAAGTGTAAACTTACCTTGTGGTTGCCTCCTACTTAGAGGGGAGTACAGCAAGATGGTGTAGTGGCTTAGTGCAATTGTAGGGATACGGTCATGATTTCCGCGCTTGGGCAGTCTATCAGAAATTGGATGACTTCCTCGAGTTGGTGGAAGTCAGGTGGCATGATCCTCAGGAGGCCCAAAAGGCCACTGATGCGATCCTGACTCTGCATACAAGGCAGTCTAATTCGTAAGGGAGGCCATAGACGCAGTAGAGCGTTTGATCTGTGTCCCTGGGGTGCGCTATGACCCCCAGGTTTTACTCATCTTCCACCTGAGATGCAAAGTAGGAACTTCACAAAGAGAAAGAGTGTCAATTAAGAAAGTCAACCTTGTTACTGGCATAGATTTACCAAGGCCTCCCATGAAGACAAGATTCTGATTGACTATATAAAGAGAGGGCAATTATTGGCAGATGGATCATCTACGCTGGGTGGAGAGATTTTATTAGGAAACAATATTTTAGTAGCTTATATGCCTTGGGAAGGATATAACTTTGAAGACAGTTTTAATTAATGAAAGATTAATCCTGACTCTGCATACAAGGCAGTCTAATTCGTAAGGGAGGCCATAAACGACACAGAGCGTCTGATCTGTGTCCCTGGGGTGCGCTATGACCCACAGGTCTTACTCATCTTCCACCTGAGATGCTTTCCTATGCCTCTCAGGAATCAGTTGGCAGGTGAGGCCGACATCAACATGCACAACTTTCCCTCGTTTAGCAAGAAGGCCCTTGACTTTGATGCAAAGATAGGGCATGGTCAGACGCCCACGATGGTAGAAGAAAGACACTACCTCCCAATTGGAAAGCGAAGGGACGCATACTGTTCGTCGACGATGATGGTTCTACCATCGAGTTGAATGACAACTTCCAAGCGGGAGTGGGTACAGAGGCTGGCAGCATAAAAGCTTCAGGGGGTGGAGTAGTCGTTCTCGTAGTTCAGAAAGGTAAGGCGATCGGTATAAGTCATGGAGGTTCCCGGTCTAGGAGTTAAGTCGACCCCAATGCTTCTCCATGGGAGGAAGCGGGTCTTAGTGAGGACGTGTGGAGAGATCGGTACACGCGGCAGGCTTGTATTCGTTGTGGCCAATATGCCCATAACCAATTCAAGTGCCGAAATAAGAATGTGATCGAGGAGATCCCGCCTACGATGGGGCAGGCGTTGGGATCCTCCGCTCCCGTTGGTAGCAATGCGGCCAGTAGTTCTGGTACCGCTCTGGGAAACACGTCGGGGAGGTAGGGGTGGTAGCCATTCCTGCCAGTGTCGAGGTGGTGGATACCACCCTCACCATCTCGAGATATGGCCTAAGCTACTGACTCCAATGTCGTCCCACAAACACATTCAGAGCCATCGAGCCTCTGTTCGATGAATGTGTTTGAGTCCTTATAGAAGCTAGAGGAGAAGTGGTCTAGATCAGACCCACTGACTTCTTGGACGGCATTGGCTAAAGCCCTCGTCAGTGAGGTAGTGATCGACGGTCGCAAGGTCGGGGCCTATTATGACACTTGCTCGACTAGGAATTTCATTAGCCGCGCGTGCGTTGAGAGGCTGCGCTTAAAGTGGCAAGTGCAGCGCCTGAGTCGACCTGTGCCAACAAACTGCGCATGGCAGTCAACGACTACCTTCAGGATATTGAGTGTCTTTTCCCGTACGCGGGAGGGGAATTGAGACACCGCGTCTCATTCCTAGTGAGCGATGATCTCACTATGGATATCTTGTTAGGTATGTACTACCTCTCCGTTGTATAGCCCCAATTTGACTGGGATCGAAAAGTGGTCAAACACACTTTGCCAGGTGGGGGAACCGCCAATAGTAGCTATTCCTGCCAGTGTCGAGGTGGTGGATACACCCTCACCATCTCGAGATATGGCCCAAGCTACTGACTCCATTGTCGTCCCACAAACACATTTAGAGCCATCGCCTTTGTTCGATGAATGTGTTTGAGTCCTTAGAGGAGCTAGAGGAGTGGTCTAGATCAGACCCACGAACTTCTTGGACGGCATTGGCTAAAGCCCTCGTCAGCGAGGTAGTCATCGACGGTCGCAAGGCCGAGGCCTATTATGACACTTGCTTTACTAGAACTTCATTAGCCGCGTGTGCGTTGAGAGGTTGCGCTTAAAGTGGCAAGTGCAGCGCCTGAGTGGACCTGTGCCAACAAACTGTGCATGGTAGTAAACGACTACCTTCAAGATATTGAGTGTCTTTTCCCGTACGCGGGAGGGGAACTGAGACACCGCGTCTCGTTCCTAGTGACATCAGGCAATCACCCAGAAGCGAATGGGCAGGCAGAGCAGTTGAACTGCGTTGTACAACACCTGCTGAGGCATTACATCAAACCAAATTAGGTAGATTGGGATGACAAACTTGCTCTCATCGCCAGCCTATACAACAACGATGTGCACAGCGCTACGGGACCGAGCCCGAACAACTTGCTACTGACTTTCAAGCGTAGCCTGTCGTTGGACTTCCGACTACCTGAGAATCAGCCATCTACTGCACCAGGGACCTTAGATTTTTCTTATCGGTACGAGCGCCTGATGCAGCACGCTGATGAGCAGATGCATAAAGCACAGGCGGCAATGATAGTGTCAGAGAACAAACACCGCCGCCCATCTATATTCCGGGTAGGAGAAAGAGTCTGGGTTAAGTCCTTAGAATTGGGAGAGGAGCACGGGATCTCCCGCAAGCTCATGCCACAGTACTTTGGACCATGGGAGATTGTAGATGTTGTTCGGAATGAACCGGATGGCCCTTCTGAAGTAATTCGCATCCCTGGTCGCTTATGCACTTACCCTCTTTTCCACGCCTCAAAGCTTGCACCTTTTGAAGAAACAGATCAGTTTCCCTCTCGTCGCTCAATGCTGCCCCCAACCATGGATGGAGAGGTCGACATCGACGACATCGTTGACCACAAGGAAATGCCAGTTCCAAGACCGACAGGCAGGGGACGTCCTCAGACATCATACTGATCCAAAGGAGGATCGATGGTTTACCATGGAGGAAATGATGCAGACCGCTTCTCAGGTTGTGGCCCAATATGAAAATTCTCTTTAGAAGGGAAAACGCCAGATTATTGAAGATTAAACTTCATAGAGGACTAGCGAAGGATAGAGGAGGGAATGCGAGGCACAAGGCCTCGATATGCCCTACTGGGTCCTATGTTCAGCACATTCGGCCGCCCTAAGTGAAGGCAGGTTCGGTCGAGGCCTACAGGCCAATTTTGGGGTCAACATGCAATTGGGGAAATTCAGGCAGTTGAGCAGCGCAAGTTGGTTGAAAGCACCCAGGCCCTGGCCTCCTTTATCAAATGCATATGAGTCCGGCCCTGGGCGAGATACACATCATGGACCCAACTCAGACTGTAAATAATTGGGCACGGGCAACTGTCACAGGCCCTGGGCCTGAATGCGTTTGGATTGGGGCTCAGCCTCTGTGGGCCTACCGGAAGCTTCTGGGCAGGGGCCCAGCGCAGCCAGGCGGCATGCAAGGCAGGCAAGCCACCTGCTTCCATTTAGGAAAGGGCCTGCCCACGCATTCGGCATTCGGGCACTGATTGCATGCTGCGCTAAGGCTGGCCAGCGCTCACGTGCTCACGGGCGAGCTGGAAGGAGCAGGCAGCCATAGCCGAGCTGCGCTGCTGTATGCTGGATGAGGCGCATGGTGGTCCTTGGGTGCATGAGGCATCTGTGTGTCGAGGAACGAGGTTGTGAGTGATACGAGAGACATACCTGGTGCTTGAAGCGTACGACATTGTCCGAGATTTGCTCGTACTTCGGGGAGCTGTTGACGTCATCAGCGGCATTGTAGGTTAGGCTAGATAGGATCTGCCATCTGTAGTCTGGGCGCCGAGCGCCAGACAGGATATCGACGTTTGTTCTTTGTTGATGATGATGAGACTATTCGAGCATTGTTAATTATGAGCTTTTGCTGTACTCTTATTTGGTGAAACTCGTGATGCAATTCTGCTATTGGTTCGAGGTCACAACTATCTGATCATATGTGTATGATGCTGTTTGATTTCTGAAGTTCGCTATCGTTCATCTTCCTTGCAAATAGCAAAGCGACAAAGTATTATCGGCAAGAAGCAACAGTAAGCATCAACAAGGCAAGCAAATGGGCAGAGGAAGGAACGTGCGGGGAGGTAACCAAGTTGACAACAAAAGGTGGGAGCACTTGGAAAAAGTTGTTAGGAAGATCTGCTGCTTTTTTCCAATGCTATACTTTGCCGGCCGCCACCTGGGAAGAAATATGATGTGGAGGAAAGAAACTGCTACACGTGGAGAGTGTTCAATTTTCATGAGCTGGCACATGGCTTAATCCTGTAGGGCAAATATTGAGTGCAATGTCGAGCGATCTGAGAGGCTATTCGATAAGATGCACAAAAGTATATATTGAGAGAAGGAAGGAGAAAGCCGGAGAGATGGGGAGGGTATGCCCGCTGTTGAGGTATTTCCATTCATGTGCGTCATTATGCACAGGTCATGCTAATGTTCATTCCATTTTCAAGGCTACAGGCGTGTATGTGTGTGTGTATTGTCGTTTTTTTCTTCTTCTTTTATCTTATAAAGCAGGCGAAAAAATAGTATGCCTCTTGAGCTGGGAACGTAGCCGTTGTCTGTGTGGTCATATTATCCGCTATACAAAACTCCTCAAAGAAGAAAGAAAAGGGGAAATAAAAGTGGGGAGAGAAAACAAAAAGTCCTTCGTAAGTTTTGTGGTTGTAACTTTCCACGTTCTAGCAAAAGATATATGCATTGTACCTGAATGTATCTTTCCCCAAAATCTGGAATGATAGTCAAGTGCCTAGACAAGCCGAAAAAAAAGGATCTCAACTTTTTCAAGCGCCTGAAAAAAAAAAAAAAAAAGGTTGTCACTAACTTTACAGGGAACGTATCTTTTCATGTTTTAGCAATGATATATTCTACATGAAAGTGTCTTCCGCTAGAAATTGAAAAGATACATTTGTGAAAGTTATTGACCACCTGTTTTTTTTCAAGGCCCTCGTATAGCCTAAATGAATCTTCCGCTAGAATATGGAATGATATATTCGTGCATCCTCGCTTTTGGGCTTGTTTAGGCTGAATGTATCTTACAACATTCTTTTTTTCTTCAGCTGCTCACATTCTTTCTTCTCGATTTGTTTAGCCATGTTTATACCTTTACATTGTACTTGAACGTAGAATGTGGCAGGATATATATGTGAAAGATATATAGAGAGATACACATCCCAGAAGCATTGTGGATATCATCATGGAAGAGACAAGAAATACCTAGAGAGGGAGGTGACTCCCCAACGTGCTGATGTCATCTGTGTGTGTGTGTGTGTGTGTGTGTGTGTGTGTGTGTGTCACTCTCGCTCAGCAATGTGGAGCTTCCTTGTGTCTCTCTCTCACTTGCTCATGTGTGCAATACTTTGGAGCGCCAGTTTCCCACCGATGGCCTGATTACGGGCTTCACAAGTTCGAATTTGGCTTGCCCGCTGCCCCAAGGCCGTTTCCCACCCCACAAAAATCGAAGTGATGGAGTTAAAAATCTCCTTGTCGCTACCCGCTGCCCCGAGGTCATTTCATACCTCAACAGAATCTGCCTGACGCACTCGAACACGTTGCTGTGGCCCTTTTGCAGGTTTGTTGAAGATGAATGCACAAAACTTTCATTTGGTTGTATATTTTTCTTCCAGGCCTTCATGGGCCACGACCTGGGGCTGTCGGTGGGGAGCAAAAATGGCTTATGTATTGCAGCCCTAAACTCTTACATGTATATTGTATTTATACATGTATTTATACATGTATATATATATATATATGTATATATATGAACTCCATCGAAATTGTTTGTCACAACCCCTCATTTGTTGTCCTCGCATTCCGAAAACTTTTTCCCCTTCTCCCTCTCTACATACCGTTTACGGGGCAACTCTGTTTGACGATGTATATATTTTTCAGCCTTTAGATGAGTAGGTGAAACTCGGACGAAGCAGCTTGTCACAACCCCTAGTTTGTTGTCCTCCTCTCCCTCTCTGCCTACAGTCTACTGGGCAGTTCTGTTTGACTATATATATAAATATATATTGCAATCAGACTCATCTCATTCACACTTTTCATGCATGTAAACAACATCGCAGCAAATTGGCGACATGCGTCCACACAGACTCACAGATATGGTATCCAGATAAGAGTTCACTTCCACTGGCTATGGCGATTCAGCGCTCAACAACTCACTGTTCACACACACCCGATCAACCTGGATATCCCACACGCACCACTTTGAACACTCACACGACACACACACACTTCACTCTAAACTACAGCTATGGCAGCGATGGCTGCCTCTACTCTATCGCTATCGCCGCACTTCGTCTCTCTCGCCCACTTGTTCTCGGGCGTCACTGCAGACCTCCTCTCACAAGCCGCTGAGACAGCGCTTCCGCATGGCTTCCGCAGGAATGAATCCATGGTAGTGCGAGGCCTTTTGATTTATACTTCTGTGACTCGTCGGTCTGCCCTGTTTCCCCTGGCCTACGGTGCACACAGTCCCAGGCGGTACTTGCTTGATTGGACCGGACTGACTGGACTGGGACTGTTGACTCTGCACGGTGGACTTCCACCACTTGCCCACTTGCCTCTGCCTAAATGTGGGCAACCTCGAAAGGCCACCACCGGGCCCTTCTAGAAGGCCGTGGACTTGGCCTTTCGGTCCTGCCGCAACTACGACCTTGACTCTTCAGGACCGGACTAGCTACGACCTTGACTCTTCAGGACTGGACTAGCTACGACGTTGACTCTTCAGGACTGGACAAGCTACGACCTTGACTCTTCAAGACTGGACTAGCTACGACCTTGACTCTTTGAGAAGCCTACAACTACGACTTCTAGATCTGGCTGGACTCCTACTGGACAGGTCTACAGATCGAACCCCGACGACCTATGGAACCTAAGACGACCTACCAACTGCTACGAAACACACAGATCGCGGGTTCAATTCTCGGCGGCTACACAAATACTGTACATAGGTAAGGGCTAGGGATTGAACCCTGGAATCTGCGTCAGCTATTGCGAACTGGTGAATACCGTTTCACTCCCGCCGGCCTAAATTCGAGGTTCTGCGAGAATACTTCAGTCCAAGGTAGGACCTTTACCTCTTCTATCCCTCTCGTAGGCTCGGACTATGTCGGGAGCTGTTTCTAGAAGTTCAGTTTTGGTGAACCACCGGTCGTCTTCTGGTTCCTGATATGCAAATCTGACTTTATACTGTTTTTGAGGACGACCTCTGCCACCTGTTCTAAACACATCTTCACCTACAATGCCGTCAATGTCGTACCTCCCATCCATGTCTGGAGGGATCATGGATCGTCTAGATGGAAACTGGTCACTTACGGTGCATGACTACAACTTTGACGCATGGAAAATTGGGTAGGTGTGGAGGTGTACTGGAATCTCGATGGTGTAGGACGGCCCATCTTCTCTGCCCTTGACTTCTAGAACTGGCCACGGTCCTCTGTACGCAGGCAGTAACTTTTGCGAGATGTTCTCCTCAGGAGCAAACTCTTTAGCCTTGACCCAGACTAAGTTGCCTACTTGGAACTGTGAAGGGCGACGATGTTTGTTGGCTTGCTCTATCATCCTATGGTGGCCTTTCCTGAGGTTCTCTGCAACAGTAGCTACCTCCTTTTTTTGCTGGATAGCGAACTCCCTAGTACCGGGCAGTAGCCTATGAATCTGATCCCGGTTAATTTCCTCAAACGATCTGCGCAGTCTAAAGGACTTGCGCAACTCATGGGGAGTGCGGCACGTGGACAAATGCACACTATTGTTGTAAGCACTGGCTACCTTGGGGAGCATCTCATCCCAGTCAACTTGATCTGGTCTAATGTACATTCTCATAACTTGTTGCATGACCTTGTTCATCTGTTCAATATGACTGTTAGTCTCGGGATGACGGCTAGACGACATTAACAACTTAGAGCCATATACTCTCATCAACTCCTGCCAGTTCTGACTCGTGAACCGGGTGTCTCTATCACTAACTATGGACAATGGGACCCCGTGCTCACTGACCCAATGACCAAAGAACTTACGGATCACTAACTCAGTTCGTGCCTCTGAAGGCAAAGGTATAAAAACAACATACTTGCTAAATCTATCGACTATCACCATGACTTGGCTCTTGCCATGCCTACTCTTGACGCCCGCGTCCATGAAGTCGATGAACATTGAATCCTCGGGCTGATCAGGAATGGGCAAGGGTCTGAGAAGACCTAGCGGAGCACGGGTAGTAGTCTTATTCCGGTGGCGAACTTTACAACTGCGGACATATTCTATGCAGTCATTCTTCATTCCTGGTCAGGTATACGCGTGCATTAGATTGCCTAGAGTCTTTTGCCAACCAAAATGACCCTCTGTGTCATGACATTCTCCTAGGTCAGACTACGGATCTCCTCACTATTGGGAATACACAGACGGTCAACTACGTTAGTTTTCTCAAAGAATAGTCCATCAGTAGTGCGGAAATCTGGCTCGGTCTCCGGGGCCTCCTTTACTCTCTTGAGGAGATCACTATAGATAGGGTCCTGCACATATGCTCCTTTGACCTTTTGCTGCAGGTCTCTCCTTATGTCCTGATAGTGAACTATTGCTCCAAAGTAGTCAGGTCTCCTACTCAGAGCGTCCGCAACTACATTATACTTCCCTTTGACGGGCTTGAGCTCAAAATCATATTAGTCTATTTCTGCGGCCCACCTGGTAAGCTTAGGTGTCATGTTGGCATGCGTCTTTAACCATCTCAACGTTTCGTGGTCGGAATAGACTTTGAAGTGTCTCCCAAGCAAGTAGTGCTTCCAATGGTGTAACGCTTGCCTGAGAGTGTAGAGTTCCCTCTCTTAGCTAGATGTCGCTACCTTCTCCGAAGGCATCCTGACGGACATAAACTCTACGGGTCTATAACCATTGCCATTGTTTTGCTGCAAAACCGCACCTATGCCGTACTGACTGGCGCCGGTAGTGACGACAAAGGGTAAGGATGGATCGGCCACCTTAAGGACCGGATACTCTATCAGCGCCTACTTCAACATCTTCATGGCAGACATGCAGTCCTTATCCCACTTCCAGATGATTTCTTTCCTTAGCAACTTGCGAAGGGGCGCGGCGATAGTGAAGAAGTTCCTTACGAACTTCCTATAATAGTTCGCTAGGCCTAGGAATGACCGCAACTCTGTTAACGTGTGCGGCGTAGGCCAACCCCTGATCGCTGCAATCTTACTATCCTCTGGCTTGATGCCGTCTCCGGCTAAGATGTGACCCAAATACAAAACTTGGGTTTTTGCCCGTTCGCACTTCTTTACGTTGATCTTGAAGTCAGCTTCTCTCAACTTCTCCAAGATCTGCCTGAGATGACCCTGATGCTCTTGGAGGGTCTTGCTAAACACTATTAGTCCAAAGGGCATCACTATAAACTCATAGTGCTCGTATCTAGTCCGGAATGTTGTTTTGTACTGATCCTCAGGATAAACCTCTATCTGATGATATTCAGACTTCAAATCTATCTTCGAAAAATATCTGCACCCATGCACTCGATCTAAAAGATCGTCTATCTTGGGCAGTGGCTCAGCATTCTTAACTGTCATAGCATTCAGACCCCTATAGTCTATACATAATCTAAGCTCTCCCTCCTTCTTGGGGACAAACAGAACAGGTGCGCCAAACGGAGACGAACGGGGCCTAATTCAACCCTTCTCTAGGAGCTCGTCTAATTGTTTGCGCAGCTCCTCTAACTCCCGCGGAGACATCCTATACACTGCTCCCTTGGGGGTCCTACTGCCAGGCTCAATCTCAATACGATGTTGGATCGGTCGCGGTACTACTCCTATCGGCGGCTTCGCTAAGTCTGTGAATTCTTCCAGCAGCTTGGCAATAGCAGAGTCTATAGGCTTCTCTTCCTGTTTCTCTAGCTGCTCCTTTTTCACTAGCCTTGCGAACGCAGGAGCGCTGAGGCAGCAATGCGCCAGGGAGTTATCTACTCCTGACACATGAAACAAACGGGCAGCCTTGACACCGCTTGATGGACTAGGGACCCTACACTCATGCTCTCTCAAGTGGAGTGTGGCCCCTGCTGCCTCTCCCCAGTCCATACCTAGGACTATGTCAAATGGGAGACTATCCTCTACGAGGAGAGTCAGGGAATTAAGAACTTTCTCCACCTTTCCATCTTTTTCTAGGCAGAAATATGCCTGGACTCCCTCTACGTACTCCTGTACTTGCATGGTGCGATTGTCCGCGAGGATACTTACTATGGGATCTGTTAGTTTTTGGACTTTTAGCTGCAACTTCAGCTTCTGCAGTGCCTTCCTACTGATATAACTACGAGTGGCTCCACTATCCACTAAGGTGCCAACTCGGCCTCTAAAAATCGTTGTATCTACTAATATGAGTTGCCCCCTATTCTCTTTCCTCATCTTGGCCCTCGCGGGCATTCTCTCCTTCAATTCCTCTGCCACACCTGTGAGGGAAGTGCCTAGAGAGACTCTAACACACGCAATCTCTGGGCAGCTATCTAGGCACCAGCCTGCAACTTCTGCCATGGGCTCATGTGGTTTGGGAGATTCTTGCGCGCTTGCTGACTCATCTCCGCATGGCCGTATGGTAGAGGCAGTTGCTACCCCTACCGACGACTGCCTTTTGCTTCTTGTGCAGCCCAACGAGCCTCCCTATACTTCGGACAGTATTCAATGATGTGGCCAGGGTCACCGCAATAGATGCACTGCCCCTGGTTCACACGTTGTTGCCATAAGCGCTGGTCCAGGCCCAGATCTTCCCAAGGTCTGCCTTGTCGCAGCCCTGGGTGTCATCCACTTCTCCTATAAGGGGACCTATTCCCAGACCGGTTTTGCGGGCGACCTTGACCCCTTCCTCCCGCTTGGCGGTTTCCTCCTCTGCCGCCAACCCCCTGATCGCCCTGAGAACGGTTCCCTGAGGCCCGACCCCCTTGGCCCTGGCCTCGTCCTCCTCCTTGCGGCCTTCCTCCAGCCGCGACAGCAGCGTAGGTCCTCCCCTGACTACTGCTACTGTTATCTTCCTCGAGCCCCCACTCTATCTGACCGTAGGGGATCTCGTCGACACAACCCTTGTCTAAAGTAAGGACTAGGCTATCCTTTGTCTTCACTTGCCCTGAGATAGTGCGACCTTTCCACTTCTTTCCCTTATCCAAGTCCTTGTGCCAGAAAGTGGAGACTGACACAGACTTTGCTTCGAACATCACCACTTCCCTACTCAATGCGTCGTAGGTGATGGTGGGTTGTTGGCTCTTCTCAAAGAAGTGCCTACACAACGACTCGGGCATAGCCCGGTAGAAGAGGTTGACCAGTTGGGTCTTTGTGACCCCATGGTCAGGAACAACCGCCAACTCGTCCATGACTCCCTTGAGTGCCTTGGCACTCCTCCACTGACGAGAGTGGATAGCCTGCAACCGATCAGAGACTCTGACACTGCGCGAGACATCTGCAAATCGTTCGCGCAGCAACTTAAGGAAGTCAGCGAGGGGGGTGAAGGCAGAGTAGGCAACCACATCATCGCTGCAATTAGCAGCGCGGACTAAGGAGCGTGCAAAACTGATGGCTTCTTCCTTCGACGCATGGATGGCGATTAGAATCTGCTCATCGGGGGACACCTTTTGCAGGTGCACGTATGTCTTAACGTTGGCCTCCCAATTGTCAAAGTTCTCTTCCTTCTTTCCACTGTAGGAATCAGGAAACTTAACTTTGACCGGCTCTCTATGGGGGCGTGCTTCCTCTTCCTTTGGGGTAGTCAGCTTGGCGCCTTCAATGACACCAACACAATATCGTTCAGTGCCTTCAAGGCGGGCTGTCACATGCGAGCCCACCTGCATTGCCAATTCCCGAGCAACGCATGTCAGTGTTCTGACCTCTACCAAATAAAAGTTGTTCCTCCTGGACCTTTGCCAAGCGTTCCACGTTCGTGGCCAGGATCTCTACCTTCCCAAGTAAATCTTTTGGACCGCCATCTGATCCCTCTCCTTCCTAATCTCTTCCAACTCTTTCGCCGCCTCTGTTGCCGCCTCCATCCTTTTCTTCCTCTCCCTAGTGAGATGGAACTTCCACTCCATCCTCTTCTCATGCATGGTGGACTTCCACCACTTGCCCACTTGCCTCTGCCTAAACGTGGGCAACCTCGAAAGGCCACCGCCGGGCCCTTCTAGAAGGCCGTGGACTTGGCCTTTCGGTCCTGCCGCAACTACGACCTTGACTCTTCAGGACTGGACTAGCTACGACCTTGACTCTTCGAGAAGCCTACAACTACGACTTCTAGACCTGGCTGGACTCCTACTGGACAGGTCTACAGATCGAACCTCGACGGCCTACGGAACCTACGACGACCTACCAACTGCTACGAAACACACAGGTCGCGGGTTCAATTCTCGGGGGCTACACAGATACTGTACACAGGTAAGGTAAGGGCTAGGGATCGAACCTTGGAATCTGCGTCAGCTACTGTGAACTGGTGAATACCGTTTCAATATATATTTATATATATTACCAGGTCGAACGTTCGGGGGCCCTGGGCTGACCCCCGAACGTTCGGGCGTTTGGAGTCATGTTCGCGGTTCGAACCTGAAGGGGTTCGGCCCCCGCCAAAAATTATTTCGGGGCCTACAAATGATTTGTTTTGTTAAAACAAAACTTGTGAGATCTGTATGACATTCGCTACATGCAAAAACATTTTCAAGACATTTTGCCAAGCTAAAAAAAAATGAAAAATCACCAAAGATGGTGGTGTAAAAACGTGTTCGGTCATTCAAGTTTTTTTTTTTTTTTCCACTTTTCACTTTTTGTTTTGATTTTATTTTGGTGCCTCAAAGATTTTATTATTTTTTGGAACTCTTTTTATGAGCTTCATAGTATGTGAAAGACATGTCTCTAAATTTTCAGGGCATTTGGTTATCCTAAGAAAAAATAAAAAATCGCCAAAGATGGCGTGTCGAAAACGTGCTCGCCCAGGCACTAATTTTAATTCTCTTTTTATTTTTTTATTTTTCTTGTTATTATCTGCTTTTCGTATTTTATTTGTATTTCAAATTTCGTAAGGAATTCGGATGTAACGCTGAGGCAAACGTTCGGCAGGTTCGGGTTTAGGATTTTGGCGGAACCCGAACGTCGGCAACCCTATATATATATATGTATGTACGTATCATAATATATATTTATATATATATACACAATATATATATATATATATATATATATATTGTTCCCACATGAGGCCTGTAGGGCGCAGCCGAATAATTTTGCAGCCAGTTGTGGCCCACAGGCAGGCCATGCCACCACCTGCCTGAAGAAGGTCACCTGATTGCGGGCTCTGGGTGTAACGTTGCCTGCGACTCATAAGCCTACGACACTTGTCCTTGATGTGTCTCCAACGTGGGTTACTTTTGGAAGCCATGGAAGAGGTCTAGCTTTGAATGCACATCGGCAAAGCAAGCTCTTAAAAAATAGGGATGCCTCCTAGGATCAAGGAAGCTTTCTCCACAATTTGATTTCGAGTTTCGGAGGGCCATGAAACACTGCCCTCTGTCTCTGACCTTGTTTGCTTTCATCTGTGTTTCGGACATACCCTCGCATGTAGACTTTTTCTGGTGCGTATGATCGGAATTATGTGCAATGTTAGATAAACCACCAGTACTTGGCCCAGCTATCGGCTGGGACGATTCCCGTTAATGCGCCGGTAGTTGCGGGCTTCGGGGCACCAAACCACAATGGCTGGAAGCGCCAACCAAAATGAAAACGAAACGGTGCCCCGGTGGCGCGCAAGGGGTATCCCAGCTCGACATCAATAGCTGGGCCAAGTACTGGTGGTTTAACAAGTTGATGCCTGCGGCAGCACACAGGTGTAAAAAGGGAAAAACACGGCCCAAAAAAATGTAGGCTATGAACTCTCAGGGCATACTCATTCGAAACG
>BFEA01000179.1:281489-295014 GCA_003427395.1 Chara braunii | reverse complement strand
CTGGTGGTTTAACAAGTCAATGCCTGCGGCGGCACACAGGTGTAAAAAGGGAAAAACACGGCCCAAAAAAATGTAGGCTATGAACTCTCAGGGCACACTTATTCTTTTTGCATCGGGCATATGCCATGGGCACCCTCCTCGAAACTGAGACACTGTTTTTGTATAGTTTGAAGCTGAAACTGTGACGCACAGAATGCCCTGAGTTCTACTTTGATAATACCCTGGTCCACTTCGATACCCGCATAGGGGGTGTTTGGGGTCCTTGGGTTGAGTCCTTCACCAGGTGAACCGTGGGGTAATGTTCTGGGCCTCGTGGGCCTTTTTTTGTTCCGATTTTAACACATACGTTACAAATTTGTGCTCCATTATTTGACAATCTGAGTGGTTTTATCAAGTGGCCTCTTTTAGGGGCCCTCATCGTTTTACTTATTCCTTACTCGAAAATACGGTTGATACGAAGTACGCCATATGTACTGATTTATTTTGGGAGACATGGTTCAAGCCCGGACCTATCAATTTCTTGTGCAGAGAAGAGCCATACTAATATTACGTGCGCGAAATAGAGTAATTGGTAACTCGTTAGGCTCATAATCTGAATGTTGTAGGTTCAAATCCTACTCCCGCCAATCTTCCACCAATCTTTATTGGATAAGTGGTGTACCAGCAGTTAAATAACGATTTTTTCCTTTCATCTTTGTCACTTCGAATAGCTGTAAAAAAGGGTCTAGTGCCCAAGGCTCCAATTATGAGTTTGATTACAACACTTAACCACATGCCTCTTCCCATTAGGGCTGGAAGAGCCTCAACCACTGCTCCCCTGGAGACAGCTTCCCTGCATAACACGAATATAGTAAAATCTCGGGGCATTGATTGCTTCCCCAGTAAGGAATGATTAACCCTGTTGTGTGCTGAATCAAACTCTGCCCTACTCAACGACTCAATTATCCACTACAATCTTCTGCATAGTGAGGAGTAGGGGAGATACAAATAAGGCAAAGAGATTAATAACAGGGCAAGCTAGTTTAGTAGTTTATCGATAGTTACGATGAGCTTGCCCCCACGATCCTAATTAGCCACTAACCACACAAGTGGGGAAAGCTCTGTTGCAAAATATTCAGAGCGAAATACCCACGTGTCAGGAGAGGCATCAATCACATAAGCACCTCCTGTCCTGCCACGTGGTGGAAACCTATGTTTATAGCAAGAGGGTATGTATCCACCAGAGAACCTGATGAATTGAAAACGCGCTGGAGTGAGAAAAGTTGAAAAGGTCAAATCGCAATACCCATGTGGCAAGGCTGAAAACAATCACACCAACAGCTCCGGTGCCGATCCTCCCGACACTACTTGCCATGCCACGTGGCCAAAAGCGCGTCCGAGTAGGAAAAATGGAAAAAAGGTCAAATCACAATACCCACGTGGCAGGGGTTAAATCAATCACAGAAACAGCCCTGGTGCCGATCCTCACAGCACCACCTGCCCTGCCACGTGACCAGACCTGTGTTTATCGAAACGTAAAACTAGTAAAATTCGCCAAATCCACGTGACAAATTGTTGTTCAAACACATGAGCAAACCTTACCCACCCTATAGCCACGTGGCCAAAATCAGATGCGGTAGAGCTAACCTATCACATGCAACCCTATCCGATCTGGCAATCTGGCATTCACTATCCTACCCCTTCGCACCATCGTCCAACTCCCTGTTCCCCCACATCCTTACCAATCAATCCATTCAACCGCACTCGGCCCTCCCCCCAGTCAACACCGGAAGAGCGAAAAAAGGAAAGCAAGAGGGGAGGGAGGAGGGGGAGGGAGGAAAGGAATGCCAGTCGCACTTGCCACAACATCAATGTTGTTGTTGTTATTGTTGTTGTTGTTGTCGTTATCCTTGGCAGTATCGTTGCTGTTATTGGTGATGTTGTAGTTGCTATCGCTCGCGGGCCCTCACGACTTGAGGATCCCACCTTCCATACCACTGTCGTGCTCAGTGCAATTGTTGTTGAAGTAGTTGTTGTTGTTGATATTGGTGTCTTGTGCAGATGCCAGCGTCTTAATCGCAGGCTCTATCGGTATAATTGATGTCGCTAATGTTATAATCGTGAGCGCCACAGATGTTGATGTAATCATCGCCATATCAATATTTGTGGTTGTTGTAATCGTTGTCGTAGGCGTCGCAGTCTGTCGCGGACACTTGTCATCATACTCGACGAGCCCCCCTTGTGCACGCTCTTCCAACTCAGTTCGCAGGTCATGAGCCTCATCAAAAAGCGCTTAATATCTCTCCATCAAGATATTGACCTGCCCCCAGTTAATGAAAGTGTCCAGACGCGGGTCTGGCCCCTTCTCAGCTTCCCAGATGATTTCCATAATCATGGACTGAGTCATGTCCTTCACCCATTGCTCCAGTCTCGAGGCAACTCCCCCATCGACCTTTGGCCAAGCCTTGACTGTTGTGGATAAGGCATCCACCAGATCCTGCAATCGACATCGACCCGCTTCTAGGAACGAAATCCACTGTTCAGCTTCATATTGTAGATTAGTGCTTGTCGACAGCATCCCTCGCAACAATATATATCCCCAAGTGCGCAGGTGAGATGCCCCCTAAGTAGAAAACGTGCCGTCTAATTAACACCCTACACGCCCGTCACTGACATACCGTCTCCTGTCGTACCCAGTGAGAAGTGCACCATCACCCGGTCAAAAGACCAAGCGGACGACAGGAAGACCAGGGGCAGCTATGGCCACCACACACCACTGCCCCAGTCCACGAAGTGCGACGGAGCCTTGCCGGCCGGTTCGTGGCGCAGGTTAGCGCTGGAGCACTAGTGCGATTTCGTCGGGTCGAGTCCTATTCCTGCTTTCATTTGGTTTTTTGTGTAGGCTCTTCTAAAGTACTTCAGGTATAAGCTACGTAGCACCGTGTTCGCGTTCGGAGGAGAACGCGAACATGTTCTCAAAACCCTCCGAACGTAGCACCGTGTTCGCGCAAAACCCTCCGAACGCGAACATAAAAAATATTTATATAAAAAAAAAAAAGTTCTAAAAATTTTTTGAAAACAATATGTGTTATGTAAAATAATAAAACAAGCAACTTTTGCCTAGGAGTCATGTTCAAATTCTTAGCCAATCATGAGTTAAAAATAAAAAACCGAAACATAATTATTTATTTATTTATTTATTTATTTTTACGAAAAAAATATGTTTGCGACCTGTTCGCACGAACATGTTCGTGACCTGTTTGCGCGAACGCGCGAACACGTTCGTGTGAACATGGAGCGGTGCGAACATGTTCGTCGTGCTACGCAGGGTATAAGTATCTCTAATTTTCTCATTATGTCTCACACCTTCTGATGTGTTTAATCCGATTTCCCTTAACCACCCCGGAAACACAGTGAAATTAGCAGTACACTCGGAGATTGGACTCACCCGGCCAGTTTGAAAAACGAAGCCAGAAAGAGGAAAGGAAGGGATAGGCAACAGACCATGTGGTACCAGGGGGCCTTGGACGACCATCATTCTGATTGGCGACCCTGGAAAGGGAAGGAGAGAATGGAGGGGGGGGCAATGGAAGAAGCCTCTTCCTCCCAATCCCTCTCCAAAGACCACACCGATGGACCACGGTCTCCATCCCCCCCCTCACCGATAGAATTACTAAAAGAGATGAAAAATTTACACAAAAGGGAGGAAGCAAAAAAGAGTCCCTCTCACCATTCGTGGGCCGATAAACTTAACAAAATGTATGCAGGCCACACCTTATCAGTTGAAAGAGATGGCGAGGGGGAGGGAACATTGGAGATTCCATTGGACAACTTGACCACAACCTCGACTTTCTTTCTTGCCAAATTCCTGGCTAATCCGGAAGACAAGATAATCAGCCAGGGGGGAAAAAAGCAGCGGGTGAAAGCACTCCCAAACAACATGATCAGGGAAAGGGATGTAATATACACCCGCCATGCGAGCATATGGGTCTTTTACAATGACGCTGCCTACAAATCTGCAAACGAGAAGGTAGGATGCATCAGAAAAAGACTCGGATCGGAAGAGGGCGCACGAGATTTTTTTCTAATCCATCCTATCTCGTCAACATATTTACAGTGATTTGCATGTTTGATTCGGATAAACGGATCATGGACACATGGTGGAGTGTTCCGTGGGGGCACTCGGAAGTCCGGATCTTCCCCTGGTCTCCCCTATTATTGGGTGGAGTTCCGCCGTGTGCCCATAGAAATCCAGGGGGCTTTCGTGCAAGAACTCGCCCAAAAATATGAGATAGTCGATTTCATCAACCCCCTCCTCCCCCACGTGGCTCTAAGGGATGACGACCTCATGGTCGCCCTCGACTTACCTCCAAGGGATGACTACCTCATGGTGGCCCTCGACTTACGCAAGGGGCATAGTTTTACCATTGATGATGTTATTACCTTCCGGGTGGGAGGGAGAGATTTCAAAATCCACACAACACATAAAACAAGGCCTTGGTGTTTTAAGTGTCAGGCATACGGTGATTCTCCCGTTAGAAACAAATTGTCCCTTTCACCCGACAAAAAGAAACAGAACCACATAACGTTTGATATGTGACCCCTTCAAAGACACATGGTGGAAAATAGTTGACGCAGGGCACGGAGGATGGGTCTATGTGGACGAGCCCCGAGAAGGAGGGGTGAGAGGGTGGGAATGGGAGAAAAGTGAGGCAGTGGACTGTAACACCAAACCACCAGACCAATGGACCCCGCCAAAAACGGTGGAGGCACACAAAACCGGCAACATCTCGCGGTCGGCTCTCTCCAAAGAGGAAGGTGTACTGACCCACGGACAACAAGGCGGGTCAGATACAGTAGGGGCTGGACCCAAGGTGGAGCTCAAGCCCGAAAATTTCATCACCCCGTTGGATACAGGAGAGTTATGGCAAACCCCACCCCCCCCCCAAAAAGTGCACTCAAGCAGACCTGGAAAATTCCAGAACCAAAACAAACAAACAGATCCAGTGAATCTAAACAAGAAATTTCAGGCAATAGCAAACACAACGGAGCCAGGGGACAAACGGACAGCCACGCAGCAGCCAGGGGAGGTGGGACTGGACAAGCAAGCAGGAGGGAAGGAAAGGACAAAGGACAAGCGAGGTTCGGATGGACGGATAAGGGGGGAAAGGGAGGGAAGAGAAGTAATGGGACAACGGATGGGGAAGAGAGACAGCAAAACCAGGGGAGGGGGACCATGTCCCCGAACCCCCAACAAGAGATTAGGCACACTACCGCAGGAGAGGTAATGGCATTGGACTCTTCCGCAGAAACGGTCCCTTCCCACAAAACACAGACCCCAGAAAAAGACAAGCCTCAAGGCCCTCAGACTCCGAAAGAGAATTCTCCCAAAACTGACGCCTTCCTTCACGCTTTCGAACCCCAACCCATGGACTGGGAACCGCCAGCGGGCCCCCCAGAAGAAGAAATGTTGGATAGTACGTTGGAGGCCTGGGGGGCACCAGGGGGACAGGATGTTGAGACCAAGCTAACGAGTCTGGTAGAATGGCTAATTTGCTAACTTCGAATATTGTACTCAGGTTAAACGGAGTCCTTTTGGGATGAGGCCTACATACAACTTTTGTCTCTGCTAGATGAAAGCCCCAACCTGAAACAAGCCTTGGGGAAAGGCCGACCCCCGGATACGGACTGGCAGCAAACGCTATACAAAATCTGGAACATTGTACATAAAATATTCTAGCCCCCTGAAATGACAGGAGCGTCGAACTCTTTTGACAAAACAGTAAACTCAGACCGAGCAAACAAGCCACCACAAGAAGGGGGGGGTGAACAGGGAGAGGGTGGGGCCGAAGGGCTCGCAGGAGAAATAGGACCCTCAAAACCATCCAAACTATGTCACCTTCTTGAGATGGGATTGTACCATAAAAATCTGCCGAAGAGAGACAAGGTGCTGGTACTTCCAAACAGAAAGAAGACCGGTAAATGGGAGCTGGGTCTGTTACCTATGGAGCCCGAGGACCCGTATACCCCCTCCTACGGTGGAATAACATTACATGGCTGGCATATGCAGAGGAAAGGGGCTTTAAAATTCCAGGAAGTCACGGAGTTCCTCACAAGCCATTACGAACCGGGGGCAATAGCTACCATCAGTGTGTCTTCAGAAAAACTGAAAATGGCTTACAAGGATCTTTACGTGAGATTTGAAGACAACAATGAGACAGGCTTACAATGGTATACGCATAATACGCTGCTAGAGACACAGCAATTGACAATAAAACCCAGTAATATTTGGTCGACTGACGACCTACTCACATGCATGTGCATGATATTGAGAAAGGACATCCTTAATAAGGGGGTAGACTGGGAGACACAGGAGTGGTTGCCACTATGAAAACCATAAAGGAATAGGAGGGTAAGGGAGTACACATAACGATGGACTGGGTAGATGTTGTATATGGAAGACATTAGATCAATCAATGCAAACGGAGTAGCATCTTGCAACCCCGAAAAACGTAAAGCGTTGTGGGATCTAATGCGGGGGGTTGGGGGAAGAGCATGGTCAGTTGTGATATGTGTCCAGGAAACACATGTGATGGACACACCAGAACACCACAGGGCACGCAAGCTAGCTTGGCCCTTCCAAGGCTACCAAGCTTTCGCTCGCAGGCCCGGAAGCGCGGGGGTGGCAATATGGATCCTGCCCGGATCACAATTTGAGTTGCTCTATTGGGAAAATGACAATGAGGAAGGGAGATGGGTTAAGGTGCTAGGCATGCAGGAATTACAAGTGGTGTGCATTGTGTCCGTATATGCCCCCAACACAACCCAAGAGAGCAGGACCTTTGAAAATATTGAAACGATCCCCAACCCGGATATCCTGTTAATCTTAGGAGGGGACTTCAACGCCACACCAGATAGATGGTTAGACCGTTGAAAAATCTACGCAACCACCGCACACAATGTAGAGGAGGATGAGCGGATATTGAGAGACTTGTGCATTCCCCTCTCACTATTTGACACTTTTCTCCACGCTTACCCGTCTGAACGAACCTTTACTTGTTTTCAAAACAATGACCATGCCAGATTATCAAAATCTCGAATCGACCTAATTCTAGCATCAGAAGAATTAGGAGGGGGACTCACGGTGGCAGCGATACTGTCGACCAACCCATACCCTGTGGATCAGAGGATGTGTACGGCAGTCGGGACTTTTAGTAGACGCCCAGACCAGGGGGCTAGTTACTACAAACTGAACACCTCCTTACTCCGTTTCAAATCTTTTCAAGTTCTTGCAGCAGCCATGGGATTTTTGGAAAGATTGTCGCCCTTAACGAGACTCTCAGATCACATGGTTTAACAATCGTTTGTTTCTTATGGCAAAAAAATGTAATGAATACTCCAAATAGTCTAGCTGCACTGCGACACCAACAAGAAATCACAATCATGCAAAACCTTGTGGAAGCAGAACAAAAGCAAAATTCGTAAGAGCAAGAGCAATTTTTTTTTGAATTACAAGCACACATACATGACCTGAAATCCCAACTTTTGAAACGCACACAGTATCGATGGCAGGGAGCCCAAACAAGGGCAAGAATATCCACATTCGCTACAGAAGAAGCAATGGATTCTCATCTTTTTGGCCAATGCCGAAACACAAACTAAAAGAACCACGATTGAGGCACTCTACGAAGCACAAACCCAGGAGTTGGACCCAGTCGTGACCATGGCCTGATGCACTAAAATAACATATGATTTTTGTAAGGACCTCTTCTAATCGCATGTGGACAAGTCGGACTCGTCACACCATGATCGGTTAATAGACGAATTCTTGGAACCCTTAAACAAAACACTAGCATCTGAACAACGTGAATCCTTAGAGGTCCGCTCTCTGAACAAGAGATATGGACTGCCCTCCTACAAATGAAAGAGGAAAAGGCTCCAGGGTTCGATGGTTTTCCCAAGGAATTTTGGGAAACGTCATGGGACTTTATGAGCCACGATGTCATGGACTTCTATAAAGAAGTATGGCTCACAGGGGAGATGGGAGCAAGGGTGGGGCAGACACGCTCCTATATAAAAAAGGAGACAAAATGGATATCAGGAACTACAGGCCAATTACCTTTCTCACGGTACTATATAAAATGTTGTCAAAAACCTTGGCAAACATAATGATCTCGATAATGGAGGATATCATTCACCCATAAAAAACCGACTTCATGGAAAATCGAAACATACAAGAGAACATCTTATCGATCCATGGGGTACTTCAACTCACAAAACATTCACGCCAAAACGTGGCTTTGATCTTCGATTTCGAAAAGGCTTACGACCATGTAGACTGGTTGTTTCTAGACAGATGTTTGGAAAAATTGAACTTTGGGCCGGATTTCAGGTGTTGGATTTAAATTTTCCACCAAAATGCAACCACCTGTGTCCAAGTTAACAGGTGCCTGGCACCGTCCTTGCGCCTAGAACGGTCTGTCCGCCAGGGGGGGCCCGATTGCTCCCTTCGTTTTCGTGGTCATTATGGAAGGATTAGCACGGCCTCCGAGCAAATAAAAATATTTCCAGAATCCGTGTCACACACATTCCGGAGGATGCAATCTCGGTATGCTCCCTGTTCGCGGACGATCTCACAATTATGGCAGAAGCCACACACCGCAA
The DNA here is from genome assembly GCA_003427395.1 of Chara braunii. Classification (NCBI taxonomy): domain Eukaryota; kingdom Viridiplantae; phylum Streptophyta; class Charophyceae; order Charales; family Characeae; genus Chara; species Chara braunii. The sequence continues at coordinate 286,371 of BFEA01000179.1, read as the reverse complement.
TATGGAGGAAATCCAACAAATGATGGAAAAATTTCCCCAAGGTATCCGACATGACTGTCAATTGGGGGAGCAAGACGCAAGGTTGGTGGATTCACTATCAAGGGGGACGTCCCCCCGAGACACCCCGAATCAATTGGAAGCCGTTGGTGACCCCAGTCAAAATCTTAGGGATGTCCATGACCACAGATGGACGCCCACCAACCAATGACGAATGGATTAGTGCTCCGGGTCAGCAAAACTAAGCAATTGGAAAAACAAGCACACATCTCTTTTCGGTCACGCACTGGTCGTTAACAATGTGATTTTTGCATTACTACAGTACAGGCCAATGTGATTTTTGCATTACTATAGTACAGATCCCTATTGTGGCCGCTGAGCAAAGCGGCCCTGCGAAGCCTGAGAAAAGGGGCGGCGACTTTTTTATGGAGGGAGGACGGTGAGCGGGGAAATGTAATTAGTCAGGTGGCGTGGGAGTCTGCCGAAGGCGTGGGGAGGATTGGGAATAATTGACCCGGCCACGCAAGTGCAGGCACTACGACTAAAATGGATAAAAAAACTTAATTTTGCCCCCCAGAGCCCGTGGTGTGTGTTAGCCCTGGAACACTTGGTCCGGCTGGCCCCGACAGCCCCCCAAACGATACACCCACTGACATGGTTAGATGATCGTTTTTGGGCAATCCCTCGTAAAACCCCACAAGGTAGGGAGGGGTTAGAGGGAGGTGGCCAGACGATGGACAAATTTTGGCCATCACCACTGGAGTCCTGGCGTAGACTTCCACTTCCAGACAACCCCCCCTCCAACCGTTGGGAGGAAGTCTACCGACAACCTCTTTTTAGGAACCGATGGTTGACAGATTCGCAAGGACGTGTCATGACAAGCTCTTCGTTGCCCTAGAAAAGTTGGGTTAAATGAGGTGTGCATAAGGTCGGGGACCTTTGGGACAGGGAGAGATATGACTGGAAAACAAGAGAACAAATGTTGGAAACCCTACGATACTGTCACCATGTGGAGGAATCTCTAGAAAACGTAATTGAAATCATCCCATTGGAGTGGTACCGAACTCTCAAACGAGGCCCTACGGTATGGGAAGGAGATTGGGTGGCAAGCACGACAGTCCCGCTGAGGATGGGCCAGGTACATATGGTCTCACCTCAAACAGTCCTGGTGGAACACTATACCATCACCAGAAAGGGCGTCCTTCAAGGGAGTAGGGTTACCTTTGAATGGGAAGAGAAAGCATCAGTATACCGAGTGAGATTGGAGGGTGGTTTTCCAACCACACAAGCCAATCCAGGATCTGGCTCTGGACCCGGCAGAATGGACATGGAAACCCTCCCAGAGGACAGGAGGCCCCAAAGTAAAGAGTATTAACTTGCATCAACTGTCGGTCAAAACAACTTATAAAATGCTCAGACCAAAATCTAGACTAAGGGACACGGCCAACGATCAGTGGGCCAGACACCTCAACGTAGACCGCACCCTCGTAGCACCAATTCAATCGTTCAAAGAACAGAAGTCTAAACCTATGAAAATCACCTCCCTACAGTGGCAGATTGCCCACCGCTGTCTGCCAACAAATGACTGGCAAACAGACCGGACAAATCTAAAACAATGAAGTCTGCTACTTCCATGGTGTCAGCGGCGCCAGAGTCTCTTCCCCTTCTCAAAGAAAGCGGAGACCATTGAGCACATTTTTATGCAATGTCCTATAGCCCAATTTACATGGAGATGGTGGTATCACATATGGCGGAAGATGGAATCCGAAATCCCTTGGCCTTGGTCATGACAGACTATTTTGGCTAGTCATTGGCCAGTAGAAAGAGCAGCCACAACCTTCGTACAAAACATGTACAGAGTGGGAAGGAGGGTCGTGATATGGGCACTTTGGTGGCAGAGGTGCACCCTGGCCATGGAGAAGGTGATAATAGATGGGGCAGAGATCACATAACAGATCCAACAGCAGGTGCATCTCGAGCTCACACAAGGATGGTCAGACACGGAAGCACAATTAAATCTCTTTAGACAAATTGGAGATGTCAGGAGCAGGATTACAACATTCTGTATAGATTGGGTGGGAGGGGAGAGAGAAGGTTGGATAACAAAAGTGGAATGGAGTGAAGATAAGAGAGAGGGACAGTAGAACCTGAAACAAATGAGAGATTACTGCCTAGTTTTTAAAGATTGGACAAACATAGGACCCTCGTTTCCACTACGTTCGCCCTCAGATTTCCCAGACCCCTTCCCACCCCACGCCCTCTCGTTGGCAGAAATCTTATCCTAATTTTCATTACATTTGTTAGGTCCGCTTTTCCGTACGCCACCCTTCCTTTTGACCACTTTTCGATGACACGCATTTGGAACCCCGCCCTGGGCCCCCCCGGGGAGGTGGGTTAAGTTTGTTTGCTCAAATAGAAAGATCCCCCCCAGCTACCGGGGCAGTCAAGGTTGGTAGTCAGGATTCCATGTGCTCAGATAGCAGAGCAGGTTTTCTTTGGAGGGTGGGTTGAGGATTAGATAGTGATCCCAATAAAGGAACACTGGACCAGGTTTCCAGCACTGCTAATACTTTTCCTCATGAATAGTCTGGTATGGTTTTTGGTAAGAGAGGATCAGCTGCACAGTTAACCCCGCAACTACTGGGGTAGTCAATGCTGGCAGCCAGGATCGCAGGTACCAATGCTTTTCTCATGTTTCATAATACACAACGGGTAGCAAGGCAGTCTTGACTGGAGGGCGGGATGGGGGAACAAACAGGGACTACTAGTGCCCCCCAGTATCCCTGTTGAACCTTAGCCTAAGGCCCCCTCTTTTTCTTAGAGACATAACACTTAGCAATGGGACGCTGGACCCGTTTTCCAGCATAGGTGTTACTGCCGCTACCTCACAACTCATCCTATGGCTTCTCAAAAATGTAAGGGAGGTTGGACCCGGTTTCCAGCAAGTGTTGCTCCCCACCAATAGATGGAGCTAAAAAAAAAAAAAAAAAAGGATAAGGCTATTATAACCCCCAAGGATATGGAGGGGTTGCAGAAGGCTCGTAAGGAAGCCCTAACTGCAAAGGAGATAACATTACTCGAAATTGAGTGCCTGAAAGAGAGGATAGCCAGAATTGGTGCTTCGAAGGTTCGTCTAGCGGCTCGGAGATCGGTGACTAAGAAAACCACTCCAAGGAACTTGAGGCCAACCTTGGAATCTGTAGATATCGATTTTGATGATGAAGGGCAAATTGACAAGGAGGTTGGCCAAGGAAAGGTTGGGAAGAACAGCACGGAGGTCAATACGGTACAAGAACTTGAAGAGGCCAAGTTACGATGATTCCGTGAAAAAAAAAAACGAAAGAGCGTAAACCTGGAAAAAAGTTGGATATGGAGAAGCTTTGTGACGAGGAGGGTATATCCTACATCGAGTTCAGTCAAGCAAAAAATGACATCGCAGAGATCGAGGGTAGATTAGACTTCGATGATTGGCTGAAGGAGAGGATAACTTATGAAGAGGATGATCACAATCAACATTACTTCACTTCGGTGGAAGACACTAACGAGGGCTAGGGGGACTCCCTGAATGCATCATATTTTTGGTCCCTAGCTCTTCTGTGTCACGATTATGGCGGATCCTTATCATTCGAGAAGGTAACATACATTGTTCGTCTTGTAATAACTTTACTTATTCTGTCCGATTAGATTAGATGGGGCTTGAAGCCTCGTCGTCTACTCTTGATTTTTTTCAATTTTGATTACGATTTTCTTTCTTATTCAATTTTTATTACGATTTTCTTTCTTATCAATTTTTTCAATTTTAATTACGATTTTCTTTCTTTCTTGGTTTCATCATATGTACACAGGATGTACATCTCGATTAATCAGGGTTCAATGGAGAGAGCATGTCACCAATACTTTTTTTGTTGGGCCTACTAGGACTAATCGAAAACTCTACCGGCGGCTTCGGAGAGTTAACCTAGATACCTACGTTGTGATTTCAAATTTTCTACTGCTAACCTTGATCTTTTGCCTTCTCAAAGGTTCTTCATCCGCTCGTTTGGTTAATCCTTCCTAAAAGACGAAGAAAGGTGCAAAAAGCATGCAGACCAGGACGCAAGGAACGACTGAGATACAAACGCTGTCTGAATATCAAACCTGCAATCCTACCTTGTGTCCCAACTTCCTCCTTCACAGGCTCTTTCCTCTCGCTTAACCCCTTGCTCGATTATTCCGCATCATTTTCTTCCTTACTTTCACAAATTTTTCCTTCCCCCTCTTCCTTCACTCCCTCTTCTACTGCTATTAACCATTCATATATCCCTTACATCCTATTCCGCTTTACCAACGTTTTCAAACTGGAATTTATTAGTCTTGTGTCCATCCTCCAACATGCTTTCAACTCTCGTATAAACACTCCCTTTACCATTTCTGTCACCTCTGGCTTCCGATTAACAGACACCTGAAAACTTACGAAAACGTTTTTTTTATCCTTTGTTCTCTCTCTCAAAGATACTCCTCTCTCCCTAGTAAAAGACTGTCGCGCCTGGTTTACGAAAGGTTTTTCTTCATCTTCTATTACGGTGTACAAAATTTTTCATTTTTGTTCTCGATCTGTATGTGAGAAGTAATATCTTATCCTGCTGCTTAGTAATCCGGCGTGAAGGAAACAATTGAGTATATGGAATTTATATCGTTGCATTTCAGCTCATGATGACATTAGTTCTTTGTCCTGCAATTGTTCTTGCTCTACTATCAAGTTAGTCATTTCTCACAAGGGTTGTTGAGCCCCGGCCCCAGGGCCCCGGCGAGGGTCCGGGGGTGGGCACCCCCAACCTCGGCTCCGGACAACCACCCCGCCAAAAAAAAAAAAAAAAAAAAAAAAAAATAGTGGGGGGTGCGCAAC
>BFEA01000179.1:262582-277514 GCA_003427395.1 Chara braunii | reverse complement strand
TCCCCGTTCCTTTTTTTTTTTTTTTTTTTTTTTTAAACAACCCGAGAGAATGCTAGGGTTGTTGGTAAGAGTAGACACGACTCGCATTTCCTAAGGGGCTCCATCTATTGGTGGGGAGCAGCACCTGGTGGAAAGCGGGTCCAACATCCCTGAACATTTAGTTTGCTTCTTCAAACGAATATGCAATTGTAATGACAACCTGAAGAAGGCCTCATCTGTGAGCGTGGAACACAGGGCGAGGTCTTGCATGAGAGCGTGGCGCGAGATGCGTGGAGACAAAGGTGTTGGTCAGAGTATATACCAATAGCACCCTACATCTTCATAAACTTTTGCTTCTGTTTTTCTGATTTGCAGTCGTGGTGTCAGTTGGCCGTGACTAGCAGGGATCTCTTTTGACCTTTCTTTCTTTTATGCTACCTCCTGTCAAAACTTTTGCTTGAGGATTTTTCTGATGTACCAAACTAGAATGGTGCCCAGATTCAGTTGACGTTCCTGGCAACCACATCTTGCTGCTGGCTCTTGTACCACATCTACAAATCTGTTCATTTGGCGCTGCTTGGGCGTGTTTTTTATTTTTTTTTGTTTTTGAACTAATCTATATTCTTCTCTCAATCTTGTTTGTATGTATTTTCCGCATCTATCTCATCCTCTCACTACTCTATGCATAGCATGGGGGAACACCAAGCAAACATGGAACTCTTCCCAGCCCATGGGGTAGGTTGGCACCACAGCAGTGGTGCGAGAGCAACGCTTGTATCAACCCCTTATCATGGTGATTAGGCATTGCCGACGAGGGAAACCGGCGATGCTAGTGTCGCCCATCTTTGGCCAGTCACTCGCACCTCCCCCTACTCCCCTCCAACCCCACAGTAGCTATGTCTAATGGCCAATATCATTGCTGCATAGCAACCAACAATATTGACCAAGGTCTTGCCAATGCTGGTTTGGAGGGCCAACGAGTTCTCTCTAGCTGGTAGAACACCAAGCTTGCCTAGGCACCTACGTGAGGTCAATGGGGATTGAACCCACGCCCTCCTGAATGCAGCTTTTGTGCCTTACCAACTGAGCTAGGCCCTATTTGATTCCGGTGCATCCTTCATGAATCCTCACACACACAAAATTTTTTGGATGATTTTGACTATATTGTCAGGCAGATAAGGAGGCTTGCTCGACCATCATCCAGTTGTCAAAACTATTTTAAAAATGGCAAGCGTACCTTGCTAACTTTCAGGTGAAGATATGCTTATCATTTTGCAGATCTGGTGAGTAGTGCAGCGAGACCCAGAGTTCGACTTGCCCTCTTCAGAGTGTTCCAGGCGGATTAAGGATGCTTTAAAGTGTGCTCTCGACTAGGTGCCATTCAGCCAACAGTTGTGTAGTGTTCAACCGCCAACGATGTTGCCATTCAGCTGCCAAAGAGTTGTCTAGGCAATCACTCTTCAGCCGCCAACAACTCACACATTCATTTCTCTCCTCCACTAGGACCTATGTATGACTTACAGTGAACTTTTGAAGCATTATTATATATGCTTGGAACCAGGTCCAGCATCCCTCGCATCAATTACTCATGCACGCCTCCATCCAGTATGGCTGACGGATCCTGAGAAAGCAATATTGATTGCTTCCCTCGTAAGACGAAGGACGTAACGCTCCGCTGCCTTTGTGATAGATGCTCAGTTGAGCGATGTATGGAGAACCAAAGATCAACATAGTGATGAAAATAACTCGAATGGACAATGCAGTGTCAGCAAAGCATCAACAAGCAATGCACATCTAGATACATATAAAATAGCACAATGTAGTGCAGCGGAAGACTCAACGATATGATCTGACTTGTCAGATACCAATGCGGTGTCGCGCCCCCACTGCTTCAAGGGTCCGGTTAGATATCCTTCCCCGGACCGAGCTCAGTGGGTTGGAGGACTTGGAGGCTGTCACGCAGAATTTTGATAGGTATAAAAATAAAGGTGTATTCAGAGACAATCTTTGTCATACTTAGTCATACAGCCGAGTAGTCAGGGTTATCCCTCCTGCCAGCGGCGATACGGCTTAGAGTGAGGCGTTCGGGTTAATCGCCTGCACCTGACCCCGTATAAAGGTTAGACTCAAGGTCACCGGAGTCCCTATCATCCAGGAGTCCTTCAAGCTGCCTTGAGTGTAGCTTGTGTATCATAAGGAGGAAAATAGCAAATATACATCATAAAGCAATTGACATTGACATAATGAGAAGACCAGAAACCAGACTCTGCAAGAGCATGACCAGAGATACAAAACTGAAGAGTAGTATACAGAGTATGCAGAGAGCAGCCATCAGAGGGTTGCAGTCACTAATAAATAATAATCTCGTAATACATCATAGTGACTAAAAAGAGAGAACCTCAATCAATGATAAAAAGTGGTACCCCCTCGTGAGTAAGTGCTGTTGTCTGGGACTCCATATTTGGCACCTCGTCATTGAGAACCCGTGTGGCTATAGACTCTGGAACCACATAGCTGATATCGAGAGGCGCTGCTGGATCAATCTTGCAGATATAAGCCATGCATCTAGCCATCTCCTCGTCTGCGACACTCCTTAGATAAAGCTCCTCCGCAAGAGTGATGTCGCCTGAAGCACCGATCAGTATCTCAATCCGTCCTCTCCCACCAGTATACATTTAAGAAACCTCGAGAAAACGATCTCCGTAAAGAGGTTTCCGAAAAGCCTGCATAGCAAAGTCCGTCCCAACCAAATGACTGTAGCCATCTCTGAGATATGGGACTGGACCCTCCCCTCTTGGGGGACCAATAACTGTGTCGGTCCTAGGGTCGTCTGACATGTAAAAATCAATCGCCCTCGAGCAGATATCGTGCAAGAAGATATGCAATCCTCCTCAAGGTCGCTCTCCGTTGTCTCCGCTCGCCGGTCTCCAGTGCTCCTGCTACTGTCCACAGATTTAAATCATGTGAGTGTCCCAGTCGAAGTAGTCGCCAAAATCAATGTCACTCACGTACCAGGGCCCTTGATCAAACTCATCTGTCTCAGATATCTGTACGCATGTAGTGATCGGGACCCCGAATCTGGCTATCTCCCTCCTAATCCGGTTGTCCTTCCGCCTCCTTCCCTTGCTGCGAGACTCACTGAGGGGCTTGGGGTTACACCCATCAAAGTCGAAGATTACACCCCCAGGTGCCGAAGGTACGCGAGGAAACACCATATGTAGCCAATTATCCCTCCAATAGCTCTCCCTTCGATAGATGTAATCAACAATCCTGTCATATGTGGTGCCCTTCACTCCCTTCTCGGCCCCCTGTACCGAATAGGTAATCACCAACGTATGTCTCGAAGTCGGTGAATCATTGACCCTGATAGCAAATCTCTGGTGTCCCACATGTCGATAGCAGAACCTCTCAACCAGTCTACCCCACGTAGGGGCAGTCTCACGATTACGGGCCAGCTTGGACAGAAAGCGCACTCTCACTAGTGCGGATGCTCCCTCCAAGACCTGGCCAGATGGTAGTCAGCAACACAATGTAGAGGCCCGTCTGAATGGTGTGACTGAACTGCAACTCGATATAGGGCCCGCCTGAATGGGCCCGGCTAAACAGCAACTCAATATAAGGCCCGCCTGGATGGGTCCGGCTGAACATCAGCAATCTCAGAAGAAAGGGCCCGCCTGAAGGGGCCTGGCTAGACTACGACAATCTCGGGAAATGGGCCCGCCTGAAGGGGCCCGTCTAAACAACAACAATCTCTAGGCCCGCCTGAAGGGCCCGGCTGAACAACAACTGATCAGCAGAACATCTCAGGCACAGGGACCAGTCATAAATGCTGAAAGTACTGGGGCCGGACTGAGCTAAGTCGTATGTGCAGGGACTGGACTGCAAATGCTCCCCGTGTGGGAAGGTATCATGTGCATGAGGTGGTACTGATCAACAAGGCAGTAAATCGACGGGTGCGTAAAGGCAAATCATCCCATCTAGATCATCATCATAGCAATCCTAGGCTCGGGCGCGCGTGGGCGCGCACTCAAATGACAATATCCAGTCTGGGCACACACATATTCAACGCAAGTGCACATGGGTTCGCACTCAAATAACGATATCCAGCCCGGGCGTACATAGGCGCACACTCTAACAGCAACGTCAAGCTTGGATGCGCATGGGCGCGCACTCTTACTGCAATGCCAAGCTTGGGCGCGCATGGGCGCGCACTCTAACTGCAATGCCAAGCTTGGGCACGCATGGGCGCGCACTCTAACCCCAACGCCAAGCTTGGGCGCGCATGGGCGCGCACTCTAACCCCTACGCCAAGCTTGGGCGCACACGGACGCGTACTCTAATTGCAATGTCAAGCTTGGGCGCGCATGGGCGCGCACTCTAACTACAATGCCAAACTTGGGCGCACATTCAAATAGAAATATCAGGTCTGGGCGCACACGGCCGCGCACTAAAATATAATATCTGGTCTAGGCGCGCGCGGGCGCGCACTTAAAAAATAGTATCTGGTTTGGGCGTGCACGTGCACACACTTTAAAATAATATATGGTCTGGGCGCGCGCATTTAAATAACCGGCCGCATGCTGAATCTGTTGGTAAAATGAAAGTGACAATCGGTCTTCACTTAGGACCAATATACTACTACTTGCAATTTTGGTGATTAGTCAAACAAGATGAAGCGATTACTGCATGCAAAAACTCGGCCTTCTCTTACGGCCAAACCACTATTGTCATCAAAACAGAGTGCGTGCGGACTCAAAATCAGCTATTTACTAAGCACTCAGTTGAAATGGACACCGATGCTTCAGGTTCAAAATCGACAACGCATGGCTTTAGGAAAACGGTTCTCAGATATGGTGCGCTTACGGCGCACAGTTGAAAATTGCTTTGCACAATTGAGAAATAGCTCTCAGATACGGTGCCCTCATGACACACAGTTGCGAATAACGCAAAGTTCAGAAATGTCTCTCAATCATGGTGCGCACTTGGTGCACAGTTGTGAATAGCTCGAAGTTCATGCACAAGTTTGCTAACGTTGCACTAGGCTTTGTGGAGCCAATGTCGTGTTGAGGAGGTAGTATGTCTTGCTGACGTGTCACTTGTAGTAATGCTGCCGTAGACCATATAGTCTCTCGAAAGAGGTATTGCGAGGGAAGCAAGGCTCGTGTGGAATACCTTGCACATGTCCAGCCTGGCAGTCGGTACAGCACCGGACTATGATGTAGTGCCACGCGGCAGGGCACACAGGCATCTGCGAGCAAACAACGAGATTGGCAACAACTAACCAGTGTCTATTTGATTGTGTGTGTTGCTGGTTGCCTTTGTGTACTTACCTCATTTGTTGCCTTGTGAATGTTGCAGACTTACCATCGTTGTGTTTTCTTGATCACACTAGTCGTGGCTGCTGAACCTGTATAGTCTCTCAAATCAGAAATTATTAGTCATAGCTAGTAGAAAAATTAGTCTTAGAAGTTAAACAATTCTGATCCATTAATTTTTGTTAATATTTCTATTTCTTTTACATCTGTCTCTCTAAGTTTGTTGTGTGGCATACTCACCTACTGATATGACATTCCTTTGGAGATGGTTGCAGAGGTCCATTCTGACCCGGTTTATTCAATTTTTCCTCTTCCCGATCCCTTTCATATTCGTGGCTGATGAAGAAGAAGAAATTAAGACCCGCGGGCAGACAAATGTCTGTCGGGAATGAATGATGAATAAATTACAAAAGTTGGTTAATGAATTGCACGACGCCAATCCAGAGGCAGAGCAACATGTACGCAACCAGTTCGACCTGTGAGCAGTAGAAGACGAACTAAGTAAGGCTGGCATTGCCTGGCAATGCTGTTCTGGTGATGGAGGCGAGCAGATCCGTGCAAAAAATTATCAACGAGGTGAGTCTACGCCTCAATGAATTTGTCGCCAATCAGTTGTAATAATTGGGCAGGAACGTGAGAAAGAAAAGGTTGGAAGCCAAAAAGACGAAGAACGAAGCCTATGTTCAACAACAAAGAGAGAAAGAACAACAAGTAAAGGTGGAAGAAACTGGACACAAAATTCAGATTGGATTGAAAACTGACTTGGCCACACTCATTGAACACATGATGTTATATCTTACTGTCCTTAAACAAAAGTAGATAAAGTCACGAGTGAGTCGCAAACGGTGACAAATGTGATCAAGCGCAAGAAACAAATTGTGGTTGACGTAGAAGAAGAAGACAAAGAAAAGAAACCAGAAACGAAACCAGAGAAAGTAATGGGTGATGCCATCAAATCCCGCACTTCCAAGGAAGCGGAATCTCCCAGGAAGGAGCGAGTGAAGAAAGCAGAAGGGGAGAAACGAAAGAGAAAGGAAAAAATGAAGATGAAATGAACATTCACTTATAACGGAAAGAAGGGAGAGCATCTCTTGTTATGGATCGGGGAAATACATACATATTGCTCGACAACCCTAGTCGCTGAAGACAGTCATGTTGCGTCTCTACCTCTTGCCTTGGAGAAGTTGCCAAGGAATGAGTCTTGTCTGAGACCAACGCTGCTGGTTTCGAGGATATCGGTGAGTGGGCAAAGACCATGACCCTAAGGGAGTTTCACCAGAAAATCAAGGAGAGATTCCTCGACAAGACAACCCATCGACAAGGCATGTGACGAACTAACGACAGTCGGACAGAAGCACTGAACCAGTGTAGAGTCCTCTCGAGAAGTTGATCGTCTATTGCAGGTACCCGGTCAGGACCTCCAAGACAACCAGGTACTGTTCATCTTCTTGCTTGCTTTGTCGAAACGAATACGGGGTCAACTTGTGGCCGAGTCGAAGTCGGGTAAGTATAACCACAGGCAATTTTGCGACCTTGCTCTTCAACGAGAGCAGATGGCCGCACATGTCAAAGGTATGTATGAGAATGTTGTAAGGTGGCAATTGAGTGGAAGTGGAAACGGGAAGCAAATTCTTTGGAGGCAGAAACAACAGGATCACACCCTTGTCGTTTTAGTCGTTTTCGACGATGAAACCATGGAAAGATGGTCCCTCGAAGAAACCGAGTGAGAAACTAGTGGTGGCAGTGAGTCAGGAAAGGGTGACGTCACCGCCATGGTGGCCAACAAGGGAGGCACCAATAGGAATGGAGGTCTTAGGAAAAAGAAGCTACGCTCCTTTCCAGAGCACCCTGGCATTGGTTCTGGTCCGCCCTGGAAAAAAATGGATTTGTCCCAGAAGGAATGGCAGGAAAGAATGGACAATTGGCAGTGCCTGAAGGGTGGCACTGAAGGATACATCATTGCATGGTGTCCTTTAATCCGGAACCCAAAAGGGACCCGCCAGTAGGAGTAGCATCTGCTCCTACTGAGTTGGAGGGTTTGGATAAAGGTAAGGTGCCAGAAATCCCTTGCAACCCCCCAACTCGCATGGCAGAGGATGACTCTTCTTCGGCCCATCATCCAGACCACCCTGAAAAAGTTGTATGTTCTATCTCACTAGGTGATTCCCTTGATGAACGTGGATGTGAACTGATTGCCTTGCGAAGTTCATGGGCTAAGAAAGCAAAGAGTAAGGGTGAATTAATGGTCGCAGATCTTGAAATTGTGTGAACACGAGTTGCTGCTTTGTTGGATCTTGGGTCTACGCGGTCCTACATCTTTGAAAAGGCAATTCGCAAGTTGCATCTAGGGATGCTAGTGTAGGACCTGCCAAGACTGATCACATCTGTGGTAGTGGGTCAAAGTACCATTATTGTCTTTCAGTATGTGGATCTCATGAAGTGTTATTTTCGTACAAAGGAAGGTAAGCGAATATTGCATGAGGTAACCTTCCTTGTCGAGAAGAACCTACCCTTTGATTTGATTCTGGGTATGGATTGGCATGAGGAAGCCGACCCAGAAGTCAAGTTTAAGGATAAGATTGTCAAAACAAAGGATGAAAAATAAAAAATGAAATTAATTAAGTTGTTTCACAAGTCTGATTCTGACTCATCACTCTGTTTTGTTGTATGATTCTTCCTACTTTCCAAAGCATGGTCACGAAAAAGAAGTTGGCACATTATGTATTGAGAATATTCGTCAAGAATCAACGGGAGTAACTTTTGTTTTGTTGGGTGAGTGCTCGTCACCCTATCCTCCTCCTATAAAAAAACTACTTGATGAATATAAGGACTTGCAGTTTGAACCAACAGGGGTGACTGAGCGTGCTATGAAGCACACCATCGAAATCATTCCCGAAAGTAAAATTATGAAGGGACCGATTTACCATATGTCTCCAAGAGAATTGGAAGAACTAAAAAAACAATTGCGAAAACTTATTGAGAAAGGATGGATTCGACCATGCTCCTCTCCCTACGGCGCTTATGTACTTTTCATGCCAAAAAACGAAGGAGAACAAAGTGTGTATCGACTACTGAGGATTGAATTTCGTAAGTGTAAAGAATGTGGAACCCCTTCCTCGAATTGATGACCTCCTTGATCAGTTGTAGGGTTGCAACTACCATCAAGATTGATCTAAGGTTTGGCCACCACCAAATCGAGGTGGCGCGTGAGGATCAACATAAGAGGGCGTTTCGAATAAGGTATGAGCACTATGTGTTTGTGGTGATGCACTTCGGCCTAACTAACGCCCCAACAACCCTCCAAAGGTCTATGGATGAAATGTTTTGACAGTGGTTAGACCAATTCGTAGTTGTTAATCTCCACGACATCCATGTCTACTGCAAGACTTTGCAGGATCATGGAAAACACCTGCGAATGGTTCTACAAAAACTAAGAGAAGGTAATTATAAACTAAACCCCAAGAGGTAAGAATTTGCTAAGTATAAGATACTATACCTAGGACAAATAGTAAATGAAGAAGGATCAAGGCCAAAGGAAAAAAAATTTACAACAATTAGAGATTGGCCCAGACCTAAGACATTCACCGAGTTACGATCCTTCATAGGACTCGTTTGCTATTATAGGAAGTTTGTAAGAAACTTCTCGCTAATAATTGCAACATTGAGAAGATTGCTTAAGAAAGAGAAACCTTGGCTATGGGACAAAGATTGTGAGACAACATTCAAGAAATTGAAGTATGCGCTGACTCATTACCCCGTCTTGAAAATTGTTGATCCGTCTTTACCCTTCATTGTCACGACCGACGCTAATCAGTATGGGATTGGGGCTATGCTACAATGACCCTCAATCAAGGGCTCACTCGGCGCTCAGTTGCGAATAGCACAATGCTCTGAAATGACCCTCAATCAAGTGCTTACTTTTTGCACAGTTGCGAATAGTACAATGTTCATAAATGACCCTCAATCAAGTACGGTGCGTACGCTGCGCTCAGTTGCGAAATGGTAAGTATGGTGCGCACACTGAGCACGGTTGTGAAATGCTCAGATATGGTCCTCAAGTACGGTGCGCACACTGCGCACTGTTGCGAAATGCTCAGGTATGGTCCTCAAGTACGGTGCGCACACTGCGCACAGTTGCGAAATGCTCAGATATCGTCAATGTGCACACTGCGCACAGTTGCGAAATGCTCAGATATGGTCAGTGTGCACACTGCGCACAGTTGCGAAATGCTCGGATATGGTCCTCAAGTACGGTGCGCACACTGCGCACAGTCGCGAAATGCAAAAGTCAGTTTTAGCCCTCAAGTGTGGTGTGCAGGCTACGCACAGTTACAAACCGTGAAAAACTTCCAATATGGCCTGCGCAGACGGTCTCAAAATCGACTTGTTTTCCAGTGTGGCTGCGCAGACAGTCTCAAAATCAACTAGGTATTCAGTGCAACTGCACTGGCAGTCCCGGAATCGACTTGGTTCTTAGTGCAACTGCGCTGGCAGTCTCAAAATCGGCTGAGTATTCAGCGTGGCTGCACTGGCAGTCCCAAAATCGGCTTGGCATTGAGTGTGATTGCGCTGGCAGTCTCAAAATCGGCTGGGTATTTAGTGTGACTGCGTTGGCACAACCCTCATCATACTTAACTCGGAGTTATTAAAGTCGAGTTTTGTCGTCCAAGTGCGCAGTGTTGCACTTAAGTCCAAGTGCGCACAGTCGCAGATAACTCAAACAGCGAGAAACAATATACTCAGTTTGAGAGCTTTGTAACCAATCATCATACTCTGTTCGTGTGCCTATTGGCACAGTCAAATATTCATATTCGAATGCTCATTTGTACAACCAATCATCATGCGACACTGATCATATAACCAAAATAAAGCACTTAGATTTGGAGGCAATACTACATGCTGCGCACAGCCCAGGATCAGCCCATGGATAAAGTGCACGTAGGTGCACGGTACTAAGTCAACCCTCAGCTACAGTGCGCGAGCGCACAGTTCATGGCCAATCATCAGGTACAACGCTCATCGGTGCCCGCCTCAAGGTCAACCCTCAGATACAGCGTGTGAGCGCATAGTTCAAGACCTATCAACGGATACAGCTCAGGCATAGTGCGCACAGATCAGATACGGCATGCACACAACCCATGGAGGGTGAGTGAAAAGCAAATGGAGGCGGTTGGAAAGAAGAGGGAGKGAAAGGGAAGAAGAGAAGAGAGAGAAGAAAAAAGGGTGAGAAAGGGAAAGTGAGGGGCCAGTCTTGCCCCCCCCTTTCCTTATCCCTTCCCTGACTTACCTTCTGCTCGACTCTCTTGCCTCCTGCTCCGTGCTCCTCTCATGCTCCTGCTGGCGAGTCGTTGTTCTTTGGCTCGTTCCTTCCGCCCTTGCCGTTCCGCCTTGGTTGTAGCGCTCCCGCAGGTGAGGGTTCTCTCACAGTCTGATCCGTGCCACGTGTGTCACGCATGCTGATCTGATCCCTTGGGTGACGTGGCCTCTCTTTTATAATGGAGAGGCCAGGTGATCGGGGCTGAGTGTTGCAGTCCCATGGTCGGGGCTGTGGTCAAACTCTAGACCAGGCCTATGCTAAAAATAGCAGCAGTCCCGACCTCGGGATATGAACAGTCGGTCCCGGCAAACGAACAGTCAGTCCCACGCTAAAAATAATGTGGGGCTGTGCTAATTTTAGAACGGGACTGGCGCAGCCCAATCCCCGGTAGACGAACAGTCAGTCCCACGCTAAAAATAGTGTGGGACTGTGCTAATTTTAGAACGGGACTGGCGCAGGCCCAGTCCCCGGTAGACGAACAGTCAGTCCCACGCTAAAAATACCGTGGGGCTGTGCTAATTTTAGAACGGGACTGGGCCTGCGCCAGTCCCGGTAGACGAACAGTCAGCCCCACACTAAAAATAGCGTGAGACTGTGCTAATTTTTGAACAGGACTCGCGCAGGCCCAGTCCTCGGTAGACGAACAGTCAGTCCCACGCTAAAAACGGTGCTAATTTTAGAACGGGATTGGTGCAGGCCCGACTTTGGGAGACGAACAGTCAGTCCCGTGCTAGAAATATTACATGACCCTATCTTAGTTACTCGGGCCTGGCTGTTCATCTATATGACTTCTTAGGGCTGTTCCTTTTCTGGCCAAGTTATGTGGCCGTGTCGGTCCGGTCCCAACTTGAATATCTCACTAACCCTTGGTCCGTTTTAGGCGCCGTTTGGTCTAGACCCCACTAATTGGCCCATTGTGGTCGCGACGGTCCAGTCCAACGGGGACGATCAGGTCTCCGGAAGACCGTACTGCCGGGCCGTCTTTCCCTCGGCTTCGGCCCAGGGAAAATCTAACCGACGCGCTAGGGTCTAGTTTGACCATGACTGTGGACGTCCCTAGGCGCAGTTTTGACGCAGCGCGGGGGTTGACCACGGCGAGTCAATTTTCGCTGCTGCGCCGCATCGTCTTCCGACAACCATACCAAACCCCATTCCTGGCGTCCTCGCCAGGTTCTGGCCACTATAAAGGCCTAATAGCTTACTTATTCTCACCATTCACACTTGAACTTGGATCGTCAAGTGTGCGGCGCTGTTATGCTCTTGCTATTACCGCTGCCTTCATCGTTTTCGACTTGCTTACGCTCTTATCGCACTAGCGCTCATCGTCGCGCAACGCTTATCGTCGCGCTGCTAATTAGTTTTTGCCATGGCGCCAAAGACGCGGGGCTCGGACGTTGGACGTGGGAGAGGTGGTCGATAGGGGAAGGCGCCAGATCGTCCGATCGATCTGACATATGAGGGGGAGAGATCCGAAGAGGAGGAGGTGGAGAGATGGGAAGGGACGCGCTTGCGCCATCGCTCAGAGGACCGGCGCGAGCGCACGCCATCGCCAAGGTCTATGATATACTATACCTATAAATACGAGCAACGCTATGGCTCTTCGCCTCCACGCTTCGAGCCGCCCTCTCGATCATACCCTGCTCCATATCGTCCTTCTTCCTCTTGTCAGCCACATCCTCGCGAGCTCACTGTCCTGCCACAACCGCCTCGCCCTGCGTCACCGTCGTTGCCTAGTGTAACAGCTCCGCCCGTCGCCCACCAGGCTGCGCCGCCCGGCCATCGCTTGTGCGCCATACTCGCGCTGTTCTTCATATGTCAACTTGAGCTATGCGGCCGTGTATGCTATCTGATATATAGAGGTATCATATAAAATATATCCCCAATCATCAGGGTGCTCGCCCGCTAGGGCTTGAGTGGTCACTCAAATAAGGCATGGACCACTGGTCCAAGCCACCATCAAAATCAAGAAGGAATTAGCCTTATCAGACTTGCGTGGTGCAGTCACCGCACGCAAGTATCATGGCTGCTCATGCAGCCCGGTCATACTAACAATCTCGTTCCCTTGCATCACTGAATCAGCCTCAATCTCAAGTCAAACCCTTCATTAGGTTTGGCCTCATGCATCATCTTGATCGATCCTGATCCTAGGTCTAACCCTATCGTTAGGTCTGGTCTGTCAGTCTAAGTCTCAGTCCTGTCCTGTACATCTCGTCATCATTGGATCAGTCCATCTCATCCATACTGCCCATCACTACAACATAATCCTCATCAGTATCTCAACCACGGGTGGATATGGGACCAATCATCGCATCCAGGATCATCCAGGGCATCTAGACCGAAGGCTGCCTCATAAGGGGTGAACATACCAAACCCCTTTCTCTTTGTCAGCCGGCTCTGTGCCGCTCACTGTTGGGTCATACCAAACCCCGTTGTCTTCATCTGGCTGTAGGGTACCTGCAAAACAGATGTCAAGTCATGCCTCAAAAAAAAAACGAGAAAAAAAATCTCTCCTAAAGACCCTTGCCGACACCCTTTTCTCACTCACTCTCAGAGTCTCACCTTTCGGCCTTCCGAGAGTGCCCCTGCTCGCCCTGGTGGGCTCCTCCGCCGACTCAACCCGGCAAGCAAAGCAAAGTCAGTCCTGATTCCCAGTCATGGCGGTCCGACCACCCTTTGAGCCCTTGCTCAAAACAGCTCACGGGGAGCCCCACACCCCTTCATGAAGCCCTCACTCCGATGAGTGCAGACCCATGGCGCGAAAGTTCTTTAGTCGACATCAGAACCTCCGCCTACTCGCTCGACTTCTTACTAACGCCCGACTCTTGCAACTGTGCGGGGAGCCAGCCAACACCCAACCAGACCCTGCTGGTGAGTCAGAGCGAGTCCACAATTAAGCTTTGCAACAGTGGGATAGGAGGCCGGAATGGCCCTGTTGCCAGCTGGGCTGTGGATACCTGGCTTGGCTCGGTGCCAAGGGAATGCCCCCGGAGACACTGCTCCCTTGAAACACCCCGATCAGGGAGATAGTATGAGTCTACCACCTTGATCAGCCGATTGTCGGATTTTGACTGGGAGAGGCTCAGGATGCCCCCTTCCTTTTCAGCAGGCGGACCAAGTCACCACGAGGTGACCTGAGGAACGGCTAACCACCGTACGGCCCAGTGCTATCCGCCACTATGGCTCGGACGCCCCGCTAACCCAACTAGCCTCTGGACCTTGTGAGAACCTGCTTCAGGGAATCATCTCTTGCTGAAGAGGCGCAGTCGAAACTCTCTGCCTCTTCATGAAGGACGTAAGTGCTGACACCGCAAGGGACGCCACTGTGGATAGACTCTCGCCGGGCAACTGTTGCGAGAGTCCGACGACTGCAGTGGGAACACTCCTTCCAACATGAAGAATGCAGCAAGCTCCAATCCGCTGCGATGCTAAGTGATCTTCGCCCGGCCATATGATCGGACGGATCACTCCATCGATTATGGCACATAACTGACTACCTATCCCTTTAGAGCTCGGTAGCGCTTAGTCGCGAAGGCCCATCTGGAGAGGAACCCCATCACGGCGATGCTGAGTCCCTTGCCATGGGAACACTTCACTAGGCTAAGTACCACCCTCTTTCAGAGATAACCAACCAACTTGTGCCAGATGATGCTAGGCAATCCTCCTTACGCAATTGTACTAGAAGGTTGCCCCATCAATTGAGCGCTGACTTATGAGAGGAAGAAAATAAATTTTTACTTTACCCACAGCCATTCAGACTAAATAAAATACAATAAGAGGCAAGAACTGAAATCCCATAAACTGGTTCCCAATCCCCCAAGCATGTCCCCAGGACTGACACATAACAAGCCAGATACAATGCAATGAACTGAAATTTTAAAATTTTAAATTACATACCTACAAAACAGGGGCCAATCTGGGTCCGACAGACACATGAGTCCACCACTGAGCCGAGCCATCATAGGCTGCTCATATCCAGCTCCGGTATCCGAAATCATACGATAATCATAGCAAGCCGACTATTGGCTGCTGCTGGCGGCACACGGGCCACGTCCCAGCACATAATCATCATCAATAGCTGGCGGCTCACTGGCCACGTCCCAGCACATCATCATCATCTGTAGCTGGCGGCAACACTGTCCACATCCCAGCATAAAATCATCATCCGTAGCTGGCGGCACACTGTTCACGTCCCAGCATATAATCTCTGAAGCTGGCGGCACACTGTTCACGTCCCAGCATATAATCTCTGAAGCTGGCGGCACACTATCCATGTCCCAGCATGTAATCTTTGAAGCTGGCGGCACACTGTCCACGTCCCAGC
>BFEA01000179.1:231742-248537 GCA_003427395.1 Chara braunii | reverse complement strand
CCCCGCAACCCCGCAACCCCGCTGCCCCGCAGGGTACCCCCGCCACCGCACCACCGGCTCCGCAACCCCGACACAGATGCCCGCCAGCACATCCCCGCCCCCCCGCTGCGGCAACCCCGCTCCCGCCAAGGGAGGTCCGCGCCCCCGGGGGGACCCCGTGTCAGGGCATTTTTTGCAGGACACAAAAAATGCCAGGGGCTGCACGCCGGCGGTGCGCACCCCCCTCTATTTTTTTTTTTTTTTTTTTTTTTTTCCCCATACAGGGGGCCGGGGTCCCGGGGCCGGGGGTCGACAACCCTGAAAGCAGGGTATGTTTTCTGGAGGTACCTTGACTCTCGGAAGATCTAACCGGACATTCATAGTGTCCATCCCGGTCTTCATGGCCTCTATCCTGTTCAACATTTCTTGTAGAACAGCGGTAGTGGTCACTTCTCCGTCCCCAGCGAAGAAAATAGCACCGTTCTGCCGTGCGTTCGGTCCTCTGACCATTTTGCCTAGCTTACTAGTTATGCTCCTACTTCTTCCTGAACTTTTTCTCTCTTAGGATTGCGTTTAAAATCGGTTCCCAGTTTCTGCCGTCAGTAAAGCTTTCCGGCAAAACTGGCTCGGGAAACCTGTCAAACACAATCGGAGCTATGTTACTAACTACTCTTGCTCCTTTTCTTTCTACTTCTCTCTTTTCTTGATTAACTATATTACTAATCCAACTTCGAAAAGACTCGCGATTTGTCCCTCTCTCTCTCGATAAGGGAACATAGGGTCGGATATCGTATTCACCAGTGTCAAGGAACTTCAGTACAATGATATACGCCTTCCCAGGTGCATGCTTTCTCCTCCAGGGATACACAACGCTCTATCTTGTAAGGAAAAGCTCCTCCACCGGTAAAAGGAACTAGGGCGTCCAGTACTGCCGTGACTGCCGGACAGTAACCAGTCATTGCCTAATTCCTAACTTATCTTAGTATCACTCTCAGCCTTCCATATTCATCATAGACTTTGTGTTCCCCCTCTACTCCATAGACGTCGGTGTCAATATAGAGTTCACCTTCGACCTCGTCAATGCAAGACGCGCCTCTCCTGATTTCTACTACCTCTGTTACTGGATCTCGAACCCTCCTACAAATCAAAGTCCCTAACAAGCATTGGTCCTCACGGCTCCAACCGCGAATGAGGGCTCTCACCTTCTCAGATTCTTGTCTTGCCAACTCCTTCTCTATCCCCTGCCTTACTAAGTTACCTTCAATTGGGTTTTCACGATTGCCTTTCGCCATCTCATAATTTCTCCATCTTTAGTCAGTCCTGCATTCTCCGAGTTTCTATCTAAGAAACCAACAAGTTTTCTACCTTTGTCAAGTGATAGAAAATTCAGGGGAACCTTCGTCCTGGACTTCGAACCGACGTACAAAGGTATCAAGAAACATCGTCTTTGGTCGCATAACTAGATCATTCTCTCTTGCCTTGCCAACCACGGCAATAGCTTCTAGAAGAGGCGCCCAGTCTCTCCTGTCAGTGAAGCTATCCGTAGTCAGAAAACTAGGGAGTCTTTCAAATCGCCTGACTCGTTTCCCCCAAGTCACTTTCTCATGCAAGCTTCAAAGCAGTTCCCTTATCCTCAAGAGGTGAATGTACACTCTCCTCAAACACTCTAAATAGCCTTCTTCCTCTTTTATTCCTTCTTGAGCATAAACTCTTACATCAAGTTCGTCAGTCTTGAGAAATCTGACCACTGGAACATAGAATACTAAACGCCCTTTCTTACAGACGTTGTGTCTCAATATCTCGAACGGACTGTCAGTCTCAGTTACTTTATCTAACCATCCTCTGCCAATGGTTACAGTCGCAATTGACATAGAGTTTTCACATTCCAATATCATTGCCTTGGGCTGCTCCTAGCGCCTCTAGCCAGACTGTCTGCAGGACGCTGTCTAGATAGGATGGTCTCGTCTCTCGCATGTAGCATCACTCTCCTGCCATCCGAACTCTTGCAATCCAGCAGATGCCTAATCTTAGTTTGATCCGTAATTGCTCTAAAAGCAGCCGCCCGCATAAGCTCAAGGTAGTGTTCTACCATGCCAATCTCGTCATGCCTACCCAGTTTAGTGTCGCATCCTCTCACGGCCCCGATGACAGTCGCTCGTTGCTCATCTAGATAGACCTCGAAGCAGAAGCTCTCTCCGTCATCAGGAGTGTAGACATCTCTTGGCATGGCTCACCACACTCGGTCCCTAAGTACCGCGTTGAGGATTGGTCCCCAGTCCTTTCCGTCGCAGAAGCTAGCGGGCACAGGCGGACTTGGGAATCTCTCAAACTCTCTAGGCAAGACACTCCAAGTCACTTTCTTCCCTCATTGTCTCAGCAACAACCTTTCATCCAGAACATACTCAGCAGCAACTATCCAACATGCCTCGTAATCGATCCCTCTCCTTATCTCAGCAGATACGTATGGCCTCACATCATAGTCATCCGTATCAAGAAACCGAGGTACAAGGACGTACAAGATCACTGAGTTGTGCTCACAAGTCATACACCTCTCAATGACGTATGGGAAGGCACCCTCAGCCGTGACCCTTGTCAGCGCCTCTATCGCTTTCGTTACTGCTGACATTGACTACTTACCAAATTGGTCTTTCAGTGCTGCATTGATGATTGGCTGCCAGTTCTTACCATCAGAGAATCCTTTAGGTACTGGCGGGGTATGAATCCTCTCATAAATCCTAGGCAGTAAGCTTCAACTCGCTTCTATCCCTTGTTGTCTCAATTGATCCCTCTCGACTTTGACACACCTCACAATAACATCCCAGTCGGCAAAGAAACTCGGATCCCGATCAGTCCCTTCTGGGATGTAGGGTCGAATATCATAATCATCAGTGTCAAGGAATCTAGAGACAAATACATGCACAATCGTCGTACTTTTTACACAAGTAATGCATTTGACAAACATATAAGGGAAGACATCACTCCAGGTGACACGAGTTAGGGTTTCTAGGAAATTATACTCTTCAGTCATCATCTGGTTTCTGACTTATGGACTTCTCAAGCGAAGGGTCTAGAAAACAAATTCCAAACCCTTGCTTGCAGGTCTGAATCACTTCAGATAGACTTCTGCAAGAGGCCCCTCCTCTCGGGGTTCCTCCAGCCGAAAGTCTTTCTCACCTGAGCCAGATCTTGTATGATATATGCTAGACTGCTGCCTAGTCATAGAATATTGTGACCAAGGTCCGCTCCCCGGAACTCAAGAATTTTGAGTCCCCGGCAACGGCGCCATTTTTGTCGCGCCCCCACTGCTTCAAGGGTCCAGTTAGATATCTTTCCCCGGACCGAGCTCAAAGGGTTGGAGGACTGACAGACTGTCACGCAAAATTTTGATAGGTATAAAAATAAAGGTGTATTCAGAGACAGTCTTTATCATACTTAGTCATACAGCCGAGTAGTCAGGGTTATCCCTCCTGCCAGCGGCGACACGGCTTAGAGTGAGGCGTTCGGGTTTATCGCCTGCACCTGACCCCGTATAAAGGTGAGACTCAAGGTCACCGGAGTCCGTATCATCCAGGAGTCCTTCAAGCTACCTTGAGTGTAGCCGGTGTATCATGAGGAGGAAAATAACAAACGTACATCATAAAGCAATTGACATTGACAGAATGAGAAGACCAGAAACCAGACTCTGCAAAAGCATGACCAGAGATACAAGACTGAAGAGTAGTACACAGAGTATGCAGGGAGCAGCCATCGGAGGGCTGCAGTCACTAATAAATTATAATCTCGTAATACATCATAGTGACTGAAAAGAGAGAACCTCAATCAATGATAATAAGTGGTACCCCCTCGTGGGTAAGTGTTGCTGTCTGGGACTCCATATCTGGCACCTCGTCATTAAGAACCCGTGTGACTATAGACTCTGGAAACACATAGCTGATATCGAGAGACGTTGCTGGATCAATCTTGCAGATATAAGCCATGCATCTCGCCATCTCCTCGCCTGCGACACTCCTGAGATAAAGCTCCTCCGCAAGAGTGATGTCGCCTGAAGCACCGATCAGTATCTCAATCCGTCCTCTCCCATCAGTATACATCTAAGAAACCTCGAGAAAACAATCTCCGTAAAGAGGCTTCTGAAAATCCTGCATAGCAAAGTCCGTCCCAACCAAATGACTGTAGCCATCTCCGAGATATGGGACCGGACCCTCCCCTCTTGGGGGACTAATAACCGTATCGGTCCTAGGGCCGTCTGACATGTAGAAATCAATCGTCCTCGAGAAAATATCGTGAAAGAAGATATGCAATCCTCCTCAAGGTCGCTCTCCGTCGTTTCCGCTCGCCGGTCTCCAGTGCTCCTGCTACTGTCCACAGATTTAAATCATGTGAGTGTCCCAGTCGAAGTAGTCGCCAAAATCAACGTCACTCACGAAGCAGGGCCCCTGATCGGAGTCATCTGTCTCAGATCTCTGTACGCATGTAGTGATCGGGAACCCGAATCTGACTATCTCCCTCCTAATCCGGTTGTCCTTCCGCCTCCTTCCCTTGTTGCGAGACTCACTGAGGGGCTTGGGGTTACACCCATCAAAGTCGAAGATTACACCCCCAGGTGCCGAAGGTACGTGAGGAAACACCATATGTAGCCAATTATCCCTCCAATAGCTCTCCCTGCGATAGATGTAATCAACAATCCTGTCATATGTGGTGCCCTTCACTCCCTTCTCGGCCCCCCGTACCGAATAGGTAATCACCAACGTATGTCTCGAAGTCGGTGAATCATTGGCCCTGATAGCAAAGCTCTGGTGTCCCACATGTCGATAGCAGAACCTCTCAACCAGTCTACCCCACGTAGGGGCAGTCTCACGATGACGAGCCAGCTTGGACAGAAAGCGCACTCTCACTAGTGCGGATGCTCCCTCCAAGACCTGGCCAGATGGTAGTCAGCAACACAATGTAGAGGCCCGTCTAAATGGTCTGACTAAACTGCAACTCGATATAGGGCCCGCCTGAATGGGCCCGGCTAAACAACAACTCAATATAAGGCCCGCCTGAATGAGCCCGGCTGAACATCAGCAATCTCAGAAGAAAGGGCCCGCCTGAAGGGGCCTGGCTGGACTACGACAATCTCGGGAAATGGGCCCGCCTGAAGGGGCCCGGCTGAACAGCAACAATCTCAAGTAGGCCCGCTTGAAGGGCCCGGATGAACAGCAACTGATCAGCAGAACATCTCAGGCACAGGGACCAGTCATAAATGCTGAAAGTAATGGGGCCGGACTGAGCTAAGTCATATGTGCAGGGACTGAACTGCAAATGCTCCCCGTGTGGGAAGGTATCATGTGTATGAGGTGGTACTGATCAACAAGGAAGTAAATCGACGGGTGCGTAAAGGCAAATCATCCCATCTAGATCATCATCATAGCAATCCTAGGCTCGGGCGTGCGTGGGCGCGCGTGGGCGTGCACTCAAATGACAATATCCAGTCTGGGCGCACTCGTATCCAGCGCAAGTGCACATGGGCGCGCACTCAAATAACGATATCCAGCCCGGGCGCACATGGGCGCACACTCTAACAGCAACGTCAAGCTTGGATGTGCATGGGCGCGCACTCTAACTGCAATGCCAACTCCAACTGCAATGCCAAGTTTGGGCGCGCATGGGCGCGCACTCTAACTGCAATGCCAAGCTTGGGCGCGCATGGGCTCGCACTCTAACCCCAACGCCAAGCTTGGGCGCGCATGGGCGCGCACTCTAACCCCAACGCCAAGCTTGGGCCCACATGGGCGCGTACTCTAACTGCAATGTCAAGCATGGGCGCGCACTCTAACTGCAATGCCAAGTTTGGGCGCACATTCAAATAGAAATATCTGGTCTGGGCGCACACGGGCGCGCACTAAAATATAATATCTGGTCTGGGCGCACGCGGGCGCGCACTTTCTAAATAATATCTGGTCTGGGTGCGCGTGAGCGCACACTTTAAAATAATATCTGGTCTGGGCGTGTGCGGGCGCGCACTTAAAAAGAATATTTGGTCTGGGCGCGCGCACTTAAATAACCGGCCCCATGCTCAATCTGTTGGTCAAATGAAAGTGACAATCAGTCTTCACTTAGGACCAATATACTACTACTTGCAATTTTGGTGATCAGTCAAACAGGATGAAGCGATTACTGCATGCAAAAACTTTGCCTTCTCTTAGGGCCAGACCACTATTGTCATCCAAACAGAGTGTGTGCGGACGCAAAATCAGCTATTTACTAAGCACTCAGTTGAAATGGACACCGGTGCTTTAGGTTCAAAATCGGCAACGCATGGCCCTCGAAAAACGGTTCTCAGATATGGTGCCCTTACGACGCACAGTTGAAAATTGCTCTGCACAATTGAAAAATAGCTCTCAGATACGGTGCCCTCATGACACACAGTTGCGAATAACGCAAAGTTCAAAAATGTCTCTCAATCATGGTGCGCACTTGACGCACAGTTGTGAATAGCTCGAAGTTCAGAAATGGCCCTCAATCAAGGGCTCACTCGGCGCTCAGTTGCGAATAGCACAATGCTCTGAAATGAGCCTCAATCAAGTGCTTACTCGTTGCACAGTTGCGAATAGTACAATGTTCAGAAATGACCCTCAATCAAGTACGGTGCGTACGCTGCGCTCAGTTGCGAAATGCTAAGTACGGTGCGCACAATGCGCACGGTTGTGAAATGCTCATGGTCCTCAAGTACGGTGCGCACACTGCGCACAATTGCGGAATGGTGAGATATGGTCCTCAAGTACGGTGCGCACACTGCGCACTGTTGCGAAATGCTCAGGTATGGTCCTCAAGTACGGTGCGCACACTGCGCACAGTTGCAAAATGCTCAAATATGGTCGGTGCGCACACTGCGCACAGTTGTGAAATGCTCGGATATGGTCCTCAAGTATGGTGCGCACATTGCGCACAGTCGCGAAATCCAAAAGTCAGTTTTAGCCCTCAAGTGTGGTGTGCAGGCTACGCACAGTTGCAAACCGTGAAAAGCTTTCAATACGGCCTGCGCAGACGGTCTCAAAATCGACTTGTTTTCCAGTGTGGCTGCGCAGACAGTCTCAAAATCAACTAGGTATCCAGTGCATCTGCGCTGACAGTCTCAGAATCGACTTGGTTCTTAGTGCAACTGCGCTGGTAGTCTCAAAATCGGCTGGGTATTCAGCTTGGCTGCACTGACAGTCCCAAAATCGGCTTGGCATTCAGTGTGACTGCGCTGGCAGTCTCAAAATCGGTTGGATATTTAGTGTGACTGCGCTGGCACAGCCCTCATCATACTTAACTCGGAGTTATTAAAGCCGAGTTTTGCCGTCCAAGTACGCAGTGTCGCACTTAAGTCCAAGTGTGCACAGTCGCAGATAACTCAAACAGCGAGAAACAATATACTCAATTTGAGAGCTTTGTAACCAATCATCATACTATGTTCAGGTGCCTATTGGCACAATCAAATATTCATATTCGAATGCGCATTTGTACAACCAATCATCATGCGACACTGATCATGTAACCAAAATAAAGCACTCAGATTCGGAGGCAATACTACATGCTGCGCACAGTCCAGGATCAGCCCATGGATACAGTGCACGTAGGTGCACGGTACTAAGTCAACCCTCAGCTACAGCGCGCGAGCGCACAGTTCATAGCCAATCATCAGGTACAACGCTCATCGGTGCTCGGCTCAAGGTCAACCCTCATATACAGCGTGTGAGCGCATAGTTCAAGACCTATCAACGGATACATCTCAGGCATAGTGCGCACAAATTAGATACGGCATGCACACAACCCATGGAGGGTGAGTGAAAAGCAAATGGAGGCGGTTGGAAAGAAGAGGGAGTGAAAGGGAAGAAGAGAAGAGAGAGAAGAAAAAAGGGTGAGAAAGGGAAAGTGAGGGGCCAGTCTTGCCCCCCCCTTTCCTTATCCCTTCCCTGGCTTGCCTTCTGCTCGACTCTCTTGCCTCCTGCTCCGTGCTCCTCTCATGCTCCTGCTAGCAAGTCGTTGTTCTTTGGCTCGTACCTTCCGCCCCTTGCCGTTCCGCCTAGGCTGTAGCGCTCCCGACGGTGACGGTTCTCTCACAGTCTGATCCGTGCCACGTGTGTCACGCATGCTGATCTGATCCCTTCGGTGACATGGCCTCTCTTTTATAATGAAGAGGCCAGGTGATCGGGGCTGAGTGCTGCAGTCCCATGGTCGGGGCTGTGGTCAAACTCTAGACCAGGCCTGTGCTAAAAATAGCAGCAGTCCCAACCTCGGGATATGAACAGTCAGTCCCGGCAAACGAACATTCAGTCCCACGCTAAAAATAATGTGGGACTGTGCTAATTTTAGAACGGGACTGGCGCAGGCCCAGTCCCTTATAGACGAACAGTCAGTCCCACGCTAAAAATAGCATGGGGTTGTGCTAATTTTAGAATGGGACTGGTGCAGGCCCAGTCCCCGGTAGACGAACAGTCAGTCCCACGCTAAAATTAGCATGGGACTGCTAATTTTAGAACGGGATTGGTGCAGGCCCGACTTTGGGAGACGAACAGTGAGTCCCATGCTAAAAATAGCACATGACCCTATCTTAATTACTCGGGCCTGGCTGTTTATCTATATGACTTCTTAGGGCTGTTCCTTTTCTGACCAAGTTATGCGCCCGTGTCAGTCCGGTCCCAACTTGAATATCTCACTAACCCTTGGTCCGTTTCAGGCGCCGTTTGGTCTGGACCCCACTAATTGGCCCATTGCGGTCGCGACGATCGAGTCCAACGGGGACGATCAGGTCTCCGGAAGACCGTACTGCTACGCCGTCTTTCCCTCGGCTTCGGCCCAAGGGAAATCTAACCGACGCTCTAGGGTCCATTTTGACCATGACTGTGGACGTCCCTAGGCGCAGTTTTGACGCAGCGCGGGGGTTGACCGCGGCAAGTCAATTTCCGCTGCTGCGCCACATCGTCGTCCGACAGCGATACCCCATAGTACACCACACACATGCACATATGAGAGAGAGAGGAGGGACCGCGTACATAGACGAAAGGTCCCTCGATCACACACATGGGGAGATGGGGGGGAGAGGCGAGCTGAAGATGGAGATGAGGGAGAAGAACAAAATTGCGATAGCGAAGTCCATAAATAGTCTCCCTCCCGAATGTCCAATCAATGTCTGCCACAAAATGCCGAATCAGATCAAGGGCCTCACGGCCCGATGTAACCTCTGCCTGTAATCTCTCTCTCTCTCTCTTTTTTTAATATTTTTTTGAAAAAACTGCAACCGCTTTTAGAGGGGAAGATAAGAGCAGTCGCCTCTAGTAGCTATCCCTGGGTGCTCCAGGTACTGGTGGGGAGCGACACCTGCTGGAAACCAGGTCCAACGTCCCTGTATAAGATTAATTCGAGAGCAGTCCGCCAACATTTACCCGAGGATACCCAGGGGGATTGACTGAGCGGATAGGAAGATTATGGAGACAGGAATGCCTCTTCACCCTTTGACCAGGGCGCCTCATCTATTGTGGCATACTGCGCATCCACACGGGCCTGCAGGGCCCGACTAGACGGAAAATAAGGGCCCTCCAGGCTGTGTCATTTCAGCCTAAAAGCCTGAAAAAGAGGGTCATTTTCAGGCCCTCATAAAGTCGACCTGCCCTGAAACTGAGGCGCCAGACCAGGGTTTAGCACAGGCCAATTTTGGACCTGTTTCAAGACAACGTTTGTTTGAACTTCAACGCCAGGGTCTGGCACGTTTCGGCATTGGCAAGAGCAGTCTCCCGGACGAGCCAGCACTATATAGTAATGGCCCACCCTGCAGACTGCAGGTGGTTTATAGGGACTTCCCAGGCAGTTCATAGGACTTCACGTGCGTTCAGGAGGCAGTCTTCAGGAGTTAGCCGCAACATTTGGAGGAGCGTTACAGTAGTAGTAGCTTGCGCTAGAGTAGTCTTC
Source organism: Chara braunii (assembly GCA_003427395.1). Lineage (NCBI taxonomy): Eukaryota > Viridiplantae > Streptophyta > Charophyceae > Charales > Characeae > Chara > Chara braunii. Next base: position 238,625 of record BFEA01000179.1, on the reverse strand, counting down.
AGCGCTGGGCGCTGCTAGGAGGTAGAGTAGCGTTGGGAGAGAGAAGGGCGGAGGCCAGGGAGTCTTACCTGTGGCGCCATAGCTCCAGCTTCGTTTTCGATGTCCCTGCAACAAGGTGCCACCTTCACAGGTTAGTACTTGGTACAAGAGGGAGAGAGAGAAAGTTCTTCTTCTTCCTCCTCTAAGTCCACCATCTCTCCCTCACCCTCTTGCCACCTGACTTCTCAGTATCTGTAAACTACGAGAGAGAGAGAGAGAGAGATTGGTGACATTAGACGAGGGATTGTACCAAAGACTTGGTTTTGTCGACATCCCCATCTTCCCCTCTTCTTCGTCTAATCCCCCTCCCCTTCGTCTGTGTATGTTTGGGACTGGCGCATTTCTTCATGTGTAAGCGTCAGGTCCCTTCACACCATGCAATGATGATGATGTATGTTTAGTCTGCATTGCAACATTGATTGGTCTGATCATTGGTATTTTAGCTTTATGCTGCGCTATCCTGTACTATGTGAGTGAGGTCGGTTCTTGTTCTGGTCTGCACTGTTACGGTATGCAATAGTTTGGTATCAAAGCGGACCTCTCAATCAGAGGATCCGCCCAATCAAGGAGTCAGCTTGCTTGATCGACTGATTGATTGATTGATTAATTGATTGATTGATTGATTGATTGATTGATTGTTTATTAAATCAAGTAGGGCTTCGTGAAATCTCTACAAAAAAAATATATATATTTTTCGCAACTTGGGATATTAGCATTTCGTTTTCTGTTTTACTCTGGGCATATTGGGTGAACTAGGGAGGTTGTCATAATCTCGGACTGGATCTTTTCTTCTCTGAAAATGGAACCTCAAGTGTACTTCGCGCGCAAAAAAAAATCAAGATCGCATTTTTTTTTAAAGCCGAACTTTGTGAAACCTTGCCTAGATCTCGTTAATAGTACTTCGCTGAAATGCTCACCGATAGCAGATCGACAAATATATATAAAAAAAAAAGGTGGTGATCCTCAACGGCTCGTGGGTCACAACTCACGTTTTGAATGGGCAAAAAAAACAGTCGTCCGCAGGTCCGTCCCGACCGTAGTTCAAAACGACAATAATAACAGTGACTCACGTTATACACATGGTGTCTGCTCGAAACAGGCATTTTTGTCTTTTTTTTTTTTTTTTTTTCAATCTAGTGGCCGCCGTCCAGCCACGAAGCAACAATAACTCCCGTGGAAAAGGGAAGGCGAAAACCGCAACGCCGGATGCAAACAGGATTAAAAGCGGTGGATAGCCTTGTTCCAATAGGTCATGGTCAACGAGAATCATAGCTAAATCATTTTTAAGTTTTGGGTATGAAGTTTCTTTGAAAACTTTAGATAAAGGTGCTATTTCCATTTTGGGTCCCTATGGAATTTCCACTACATTTCAAAAATTAGCAAAGCAAATAAGTACACTTCAAAGCGGTTTTGTGTGCCATTATGCTTTTGTTATGTTAATCGGGTTAACCATATTTATTACCATTATAGCTTTGGGAACCTGGAGCAAGCTTTGGAAAATTGTGTACAATTAACATATATACCAGTGGGTACTTTGATATGAGATCTATCTTATCTTCGTCTATTACAATATTATATACGATATGTGTGATATAAAATAATGTATCGTCAAATAAAAATCAATAATTGTTTGATTCATGATATTCAAAAGACATATAGAATACATATATATACATATATATCTTGTATACAAATAATTTACATCCATATAGAATACAATCTTATTTGGGTGAATAAAATTAATTAAAATTCTACAATAATTTATTCGATTTTATACAAGTAAATAAGATAAAAATCAAAACAAAGATAATAATAATATTTATTCCTATCTTGATACCAATATAATATCAAAATAACAAAAARAGACAATATCAATATATAACAAATCAAAAGCAAAACAAAATCATACAATAAATACAATAGATAGATCCATAAATGGACAGCCAGTACCATGGGTCAAATTTAACATGATCGAGGTCGGATACAAGTACCGCAGTCGATACGGCTGCTGCTATTGGTGCAACAACACCAAGCACAAGACCTCCCAATGCCAAGATCAGGGCAAGGAGGATGTTCAACCTTGTATTAAACTTCGGAAACCTTCAAAAGAAGCCAAAACAAAACCTATCCAAATACAAAAAGTGAAAGGTAACTTCCGCGGGAGGTAAGGCGACTCCACCTCTCACCCCGCCAGATTCGGCCGCCTTGCTACCGGCCTCCTACATATCTAGGGAGAATGGGGGTGTCAGGAGTCCTCGGTTCACTTACGAGGATTACGCTGTCCACTTGGTCCCACCGTCGGACCAGCCACTCCATGTGCAACAATCCACCGCATGCACGGTTTCACCACCATCGGCAACCGATTCGGCAACTTTGCCGCCAACTTTCACCGGGGATTCGACGTCATGGTCAAGACTTGAGAGACTTGACCCGTTGACGTTCGTGGACTTCCAATGGATGCCCCGTCCCCTGACCGGTTGAATGCCGAAACCGCATTGCAACGTGCTCATGGCACAATTGCGGGATTACTTGCACGCTGCAGTACCAACTTCATTGATGGACGTCGGAGTAGAGGTTGTTGACCTTCACGACTACGTTACGAAGATCGACCACGAGTTCAAGATACAACGCTACGACGACATCGACGCGCCATTGTTATACATACGCATTCAAATCGGAGAGGCGACCTGCAGCGCTTTGATCGATTGCGGAGCTACTCGCAACTATATCAACCAAGACTTTATGGTACGCGCTGGCCTTGCCCCACGCGTTCGGAGGAAGTCGCAACCCACGCAAGTCACATTGGCCGACGGTCGTACGTACAAGTTTATCGACCGGTGCATTGATTTTGTCCCCGTGTACTTCGCCCCGCATGCAAGCGAGGCAATGTCCTTCGACATTTTGGATACCCAATTCGACATGATTTTGGGCATGTCATGGCTGCAAAGTGAGGATCACCGGGTGAACTTCTACCGCCGCACCCTTCACGTTCGTGATCAGAATGGAGTACTAGTCTCATGCACGGTGCCTTCACCCCACCCTTTGATCAGCTGCCACGCGGTGTCCGCCGCAAGCATTCGAGCTTCCATAACAAGGAACGACATCGAGAAGATGGAGGTGTGTTTTCTCCACGCTCTCCCTCCCTGGGACATCCCATCGACGGACGCATCGACTGACCCACGCATCACCGAGCTTCTCGACGCCTACGACGACGTGTTCGAAGCCCCGCACGGAGTAGTACCGAATCGGCCCATCCGCTATGAGATCATCCTCGAGGCCGGGGCCGTACCTCAACGTGGTTCCATCTACCGCATGAGCGAGGAAGAGTTAAGTGTGCTACAGGCACAACTCGACAACCTTCTTGAGAAAAGCTAGATTCGATCTAGCTCTTCGTCTTACGGCGCTCCCATTCTCTTCATCCGGAGAAGAACAAGGGCTTGTGGTTGAGCATCGATTATCGCAAGCTGAACACGCAAACCGTCAAGAACGTCGGCCCTCTCCCGCACATCGACGACCTTCTCGAACGGCTGGGCGACGCTAAGTTCTTCTCCAAGCTTGACCTCAAATCGGGATATCACCAACTTGAGATCCGGCAAGAAGAGCGCTACAAGACCACGTTCAAGACGCGATATGGGCATTTCGAATGGCTGGTTATACCATTTGGCCTTACGAATGCCCCGACCACGTTCCAAGCGGCTATGACGACAGAGTTCTGACACATGCTGGACAAATTTGTACTTATCTACCTTGGCGATATCTTGGTGTACAGCCGGAGCTTGGACGAGCATGTGGAACACTTGCGCACCGTTTTGGACCAGCTACGATAAGCCAAGTACAAAGCCAACTGCGACAAATGTGAATTCGGGCGGCAAGAGCTCAAGTACTTGGGCCATTATGTAATGTCACAAGGCATCCATCCGCTTGCAGACAAGATCAAGGTCATCCGCGTATGGCCCGAGCCCACCAACACCACAAACGTTAGCTCTTTCACGGGGTTGGCGGGTACTATCAACGCTTCATCATCGGGTACTCAAGGATTGCCGCACCATTGACGAGATTACAATCGCCAAAGGTGCCATTCGTATTCGATGACGATGCGCGCCGATCATTCCAAACACTCAAGACGACCATGCTCATGACACTCGTCCTTAGCATCTATGACCCCACCTTGCCAACGAGAGTGACAACTGACGCTTCCGGTTATGGCATTCGGGCAGTCTTGGAACAACACGACAGCGACGACTGGCAACCCATGGAGTATTTCAGCCACAAAGTGTCTCCCATCAACTCACTTGATGATGCAAATAAGGAGTTGCTCGTGTTCGTGATGGCTCTCAAGTGATGACGACACTTCCTCCTTGGGCGTTGTAGGTTCACATGGGTCACTAATAACAATCCATCGACCTACTACAAGATGCACGATACGGTGAGCAGCACTATCGGACGATGGATGTACTTCATCGACCGATTTGACTTCACACTGAAACATCTCGGCGGCCTCTCCAATCGCGCAACAGATGCACTCTCACGAAGACCCGATCTTTGCGCTTTGACACATCATGCCTTTGCATTCGACGAGGAACTCCAATGACACTTCATTTGGGACTCTGAGTCTGATCCGGATTTCGCCACGCTATATGCACAACTATCTTTGGATCAACCGCTGTAGGGAAGGTCGTGGGCCTCCAGGGCGAGTGTCTGAGGGGCGTGCGCCCTGGGGCCCCCCAACAACCGTCGGGCCCCCAAAATGGGGCCTGTGTGCAGGCTCAGCATGTAACACCCCCCCTCCTTATGAAGTTAAGCCGGGTGGAAGGCAAAGCTAACGATCCGATGGTGGAACATGAACGCAAGTACGGTATGGAGCCGAAGGTATCGGCTTGTGTAGCGGACCCACCGGGAAGGTGCTCCGCCTGGGATACAGATAGAGATAGAGGATGAGGGAGGAGCAAGATGGTACAGCGCAACTCCCACGCAAGACTCCAACGCACGTACTCCAAAATTATGCAAGTGTAGAATGAGACACAATACAGACAACAGTTGGGGTATACCCCAGTGGACTGACGGGACTGGACTGGACTGGACTGGCTGGTACCGACAAAGGTACCGGCCTGGACTGGACTGCCCCGAATAAAACACAGGTTTGTGAGAATAGGCCAACGGGCTGGTCTCACAGGCCAACCAGAGGTCCGCTACATGATCCTCGCCCTGTGATGGATCGCCTAGATACAAGCACGCTTCCGCCAAGAAGCGGAACTCTACTAAAGAAAAATAAAACCTGAGTAATCTAGGATGCGGAGCAAGCTCCATGCTGAGTCCATGCGATGCAACCTAGGATAGAAAATGTCACAAAAACAACAATGTCACAACTAACAGCCTAAGTAAAAGCAGAAACAACTAACTAGCATACATGTCCTAGGAAAGCAGAAGCAACTAACTAACATACATGTCTATAGGAAAGCAGAAAGTAGTGACAACTAGATCCTAGAATGTTGGAGGCAGTAGCCTCAGTTGGGGACAGCTGACTAGTGTATAAGTCCTACGAACAGCAAAACCAGAACAACTAAATTCTAGAAATGTCAGAGGCAGTAGCCTCAGTTTGAGAGCAACAAGCAACAACAAGTCAACCATATATCACAGGAGAAGTGTATCGCAAACCAAAGGGTGGGATGGTCTCTGAGGGTGGCGAATGCAGCCCAGGGGTCGAAAACTCCTAAGGGCATCCACACATAGTGACAAGGGGAACACATGTCATCAGGCTCAATAAGGGTAGGGAATTGGGAGCGAACAGAACCAATGACCCTAACAGATAGACCATCAGGGCGGGTAATGCTCGACTAAAGGGGTGACCTCTATGGAGGGTCGACCATGCAAGGGAACAAGGGAGCCTGGTATACTGGGCGCACCAAGATGAAGCATGCAAGGCTGCCTAACTAGGGCGTGAGGGCCGACAGAGGGTGGAAAGATGATGGGTAAGGGAATCATGCAAATGACTCCTAAGGTGAGGGAAGTCGGAGCTAGATCCGTAAGATGGGAAGCCAGGGCAATGCTACGGTTCCGATGCCTATGCGTATACCAAGGGAGCCCAACTCAGAGGGACCCGGCTAAAGGGAGACCATCATGCGACACAACAAGGGTACTGTACAGGGTAAAATGGTAAGAGAGTGATGACGTCTGAAGTAGGCAGAGTTGATCGTGACGAAGTCCATGAAGCTGCCGATGACGTACACGATGAGAAGTCCGGAATGTGGTCGAGGAAGAGCCGCAACGTCGACGAGCTGAAGTAGCAAAACTGGTGTGGATGGAGTACTGAGAAGTGAAAGACGTGGAAAGGTAAGTCAGAGTTAATCGTCGTATCGAGCAGGACGACGACGAGTGTCTGTGGACGCTCAGAAGCATCCGGCTGCCGTTGAAGGTTTGCCTCAGAAGGGGCAGGCTCGACTTCAGTGGTCTCCTCAGCCGGAGGAGAAGGAGGAGGGTCAGTGGGCTGAGGAGGAGCAGTGAACCCAGCACGACGAGTACGGTCATAGGCACGCACCAACATGCGAGCGTGCTGCAAGTGCTTGAGGGGCTCCAAGGTAGCCTCCTCATCAGGGTAACCCTTCCAACGTACGAGATACTCGACGTGGGGAGGGTTGTCGTCGGTGACTCGGCGACCAAGGATGTCTAAAACGAGGAACTTCTTGTGACCATCCACCATGATGGGTGGAGGGCGCTTGTATGGTCGTCCAACGAAACGCTAAGACGGTCTGCGATAAGGACGCAGTAACGAGACGTGGTAGACATCGTGCACACGAGCCTGCCGTAGGTAGTCGGGCAACTTCACACGGAAGATGACCGAGCTAGA
>BFEA01000179.1:203137-231517 GCA_003427395.1 Chara braunii | reverse complement strand
GTAGTCGGACAACTTCACACGGAAGATGACCGAGCTAGAAGCCGTATCAGAACCGACGGCCTGGAGGATGCGGCATGGGCCAAAGAAGCGGTGCCAAAACTTGTGAAGCGTGTCCGCTTCGAGCTGTAAGTGGCGGGCGTCGATAACCACATCATCACCGACTTTGAATGGATGATCCATCCTCGATCGGTTCGCACGTGCTGCCATGCGAGTCTGGGAAGCGGTTATGTGCCCATGTGCGGTCTTCATGATCGACATCATGTGTGCAACCCAATCATCCAGCGCGGATAACTCCTGTTGGGGTGCATTTGTGACGGTCGAAGAAAGTCCGCGGGAACACGAGGGTGATAGTCGAGGTCACAATAGTAAGGCAACATCCCCGTGGTTGGCAAGACGGCGTGGTTGTAGGCTATCTCCGCGTGGGCAAGATGGAGGTCCCACTGCTGGTCGTCACGAACAATCTTTCGAAGAATATCTTGGAGAGTCTTGTTCGTGATCTCGGTCTGACCATCAGTCTGAGGATGGTAAGACGAGGAGAAGCGGAGCTGAGGGCCGTACACCTCGTGGAGTCGTCGCCAGAATCAGCTGGTAAAGCGCGGGTCACGGTTAGATATGATGCTCAGAGGTAAGCCGTGGTCACGCACGACTCGGTCAAACACGATGTCGGTGACCTCACGTGCACTGATGGCATAGCGGCACGGAACAAAGCGTGCACGCTTCGTGAAGCGGTCGATGACGATCAGAATAGCATCATGACCGCGGGGGGTCGGAGGACGAAGAGGACCGATAAAGTCCATCGAGATGAATTGCCATCGACCCTCAGCGATAGGAAGAGGCTGGAGCAAACCATAAGATCTTATTGGCCGCCTGACCTGATGGTTGGTTGCCTTTAATTCAAAACAACATTGTTCACCTCCTGACAGGTGGGACACTCTGCGACGTAGTCCTTCACAAAGTCCTTGCGCTTCGGCCAGACGTACAAGCGACTCACACGAGTCAACGTCTTGTGGAAGTCCATATGACCGGCGGTTGCCTAGTCATGGAACTCTGCTATTGCTCGGACACGTAGCTGTCTAGTGGAGGGAAWGCAAATACGGGGCTCTCTGGTGCCCTGTGAACCGTGCTTGTACACAAGACGGTTGTCCCTGAGAGAGTAGTTCGGGACGGTCTTGCCACTCCGAAGGGTCGCGTGGATGTCGCGATAGTCGCGGCAGTGGCGGTACTGAGTGGGAAACTCGTTCATCACCGAGTGGTGGACAATGGTGACCGAGATGGAAGAGAGTTGGATCTGCTCCTGGTCGTGGTCAGGGTGCCGCGATAAGGCATCTGCGACCCGATTACTCTCACCCTTGATGTGCTCAGTGGTGAAACTAAACTCGGATAGGTCTCGCCACCAGCGAGTCTGCCGAGGAGTGAGCTTTGGCTTTGTCAGAAAAACCTGGACAACAGAGTTGTCCGTGCGCACCGTGAACGGTGCCCCGTGCAGGTAGTGACGCCAGTGCCGAGCGGCATAAACTACTGCGAGAACCTCACGTTCATCTGCGGTGTAGTTTATCTCGGCGGGAAGGAGCTGACGGGAGTAGAAGGCTATCGGACAATCACCTGAGCGAGACTCGACAGTGTCGTCCTCGGCGATGGTAGGAGAATAGTCAATAGAAGGCTCGTCAGTAGCTGGACGAGTAGGCATCAGTCGGGAAGCAGTGGTAGGGGTAGGTGGTGGGAAGCGAGCGATACGAGGATGAGAGGAATCAGGAGAGGAGGGGAAGATTTGAGAAAACACTGCTCCTATAGCAAAGTCCGATGCATCGGTGGTAAGGATAAAAGGGCGATCAAAATCGGGGAAGAACCGGTGCGTATGTCACCGCCTTCTTGAGGGCACGGAAGGCGTCCTCATGGAGGGGTGTCCAAACCCAGGGTGGGTTCTTCCGGAGGAGGGTGGAGGTAAGGACGTAGGAATACCTAGCGTATCCCTGGATGAAATTACTATAGTAGCTGGTAAGGCCTACGAAGCTGCGAAGCTGTTTGGCGGATGTGGGGACGGGCCACTCCGCAATAGCAGTGATCTTCGCGTCGTCCATGTGGAGACCCTGATCAGACACGTAGTGTCCTAAGAAATCCACTTTGTGCTGGGCAAGGCGGCACTTGCTCAGCTTGGTATAAAAGCCATATCTGCGCAAGCGGACAAGGACGTCATGGAGGTGTCTGAGGTGCTCCTCAAGGATACGACTGTAGACGAGGATATCGTCGAGGTAGACGAGAACGTACTGCTCCAGGATGTCCCTGAAGATGTCGTTCATCGCCCTCTGGAAGGCAGCGGGTGCGTTGGTGAGGCTGAATGGCATCATCGAAAACTCATAGTGGCCGAAGCGCGATCGGAACGCTGTGTTAGGTTGGTCCGCTGCAGCGACGTGGATCTAATGGTAACCGCTACGAAGATCAATCTTCGTAAAGAAGCGGTTGCCTGCTAGGCGGTCGAACAACTCATCGGAACGAGGCAAGGGGTAGCTGTTCTTAACCGTGGCGGTTGAGGCCGCGATAGTCGATGCAGAGACGGCGAGTTCCATCCGCTTTGCGAGCAAAGAGGACGGGTGCACCCCATGGGGAGTTGTTGGGTTTAATGAAACCCAGTCTCAACAAATCCTCAAGCTGACGCTTGAGTTCAGTGGCCTCGGGGATCGGGAGTCTGTAGGATGTCTGGTGGTGAACACGATAGTCAGGCACAAGCTGGATGGAGTGCTCGACGTCGCGCATCGGTGGGATGCCGGCGTATGAGAACGACGATGGGAAAACATCGTGGTATTCTAGAATGAGGTCACGGACTACGGGCTCCAGGTTAGCCGTATATTGTGCGAGTTCCTCTGCGTCAGCGTCAGCGCCCAACGGCGGGGTGGACTCGACGGATGGCGGAGGGTGGGAAGTAGAGATAGGAGCCATGGAGATAGAAGGAGGATCTTGCTCCAGGGGGATGAGCTTGGCGTCGGGACAGGGTGGATCATAGTGTTAGAGATCCGTCACGTTCACCATAAAGCAGGTGACGTCGTCCTGTCAGGTGAAGTGAGCAAACTGTCGAGGCGAGGTGACAATGATAGAAGGAGATGGTGTGGGCACGGAAGGTTCCGGGGGAGGAGGATCAGGGCGTGGTGTCGCAGTGGTACCTATGAAAGGTACGCGATACGTCTGTCCACACTTCGTTTTGAGAACGAGAGTGTTGGTCGCCCAATCGACCTCGGTGCTTCGGAACCGACGAGACCACGGAGTGCCAAGAATGAAGTCGTACCTTGTCTCCATCACATCGAAATGTGCAGAGGAGCGGAGGCGACGAGATGCCGGGGGACGATCAATCGGCTCGAGAGTGAGGAAGAAGGGGAGGTTGGTGACCGTCTGATCGAAGAAGCGCTGGGTCTTGTCATCCCTTAGGGTGACAAAGATGAGAGTTGGAGACCCTGTCGTGGGTAAGCGGGCTTCTTTCACCACACGTGGGTGAACGAAGTCGCCCTGAGAACCGGAATCCCACAACGCTGAGTACACCCTCGTGGAGGTCCCTAGTCGTACTGGAATGATCGGGAGGGTGCGATCAAGGTCAGAGAGGATGGTGAGAAGGCGACGCAGTGCGGCGACATGGAGGGTGAGTCACTCATGACGAGCCTGGAGCATGCTCAAGTCCAGAAGAGAGGACACAACGTCCTCGCGAGTAGCGAGCTGCTCGCTGCAACGGGCTGAGCGAATGGCTCGATGCGTCGGTATTCGCGGAGGGGTACAAGGGGAGATGGTGGTCTGCGGAGGCGCAGACTGTACTGCGACAGAGGGCTGAGTACACTCTGTCGGGTCCTGCGAGACCTCAACTCCAGTAGCGAGAGGGAAAAACCGCGACGGGGATGTCGGAAAGTCGACTACTGAGGAGGGCGCAGGTGTACACTGCACCGTGGCTAGTAGGCGTCACGGGGATGAGAGGCGCTGGGGGGGGACTGAGCACGACGCTGGCCGGAAAGGTCAGCGTAGTGGCGGTCAAGGGCGGCGGTGTAAGGGCACCGCGAGGAGGTATGACCGTCCTGGCGGTATCGCAAACACCCACGCCGGCCCAAAATAGTCGCGATGTCGGAGGGCGCGATGTCCCGGCCCTCCTTTGCGTAGCAAGTTCCTACTTGGTACCAGCCTTTTGCTTCGATGTTGCAGCCTGCAGTCTTGATTCCCGAATCTCCACAAACTCTAGCGCTCGGGCTACCTTGACGTGGACCGGTCCTGTTGGTGCCTGCCTCAGCAAAAAAGGAGGGTGTGCCACAAGACTTTCCTTTGGTCCACGCAGGCTCGGCGCCATGTTGTACAGCAGAGCACAACTGGCCTGTAGCCGTGGTAGCCGCCAGGTTCGCCCTGGGACGCGAAGGTGAAAACACCGGCGCTGTCATTTCCACTGCGCGGCGATCGCACCCTGGTCGGGTTATGGGTCAGGTGCACTGGGCAGATGAGGGACCGAGAAGAGAAAAGTTAAGAAAAAAAAAATATGGGAAAAGAAAGTAAAAGCTAACTGTCAAACCTCTGCGATGACCTGAGCATTTGCTTTAATTCGGGGATGGCCAGTGGCTCAATTTATGAGTCGCAGTTGCTATCAGTTAACCCGGCCTGCATAGAGTTGAAAGGACCGTCTGGTCCTGATGGTTGTCATCTGGGCTAGGTGCAGGGACATGATAGGGACCCGTGTAGAAATTTCAACCGCGCACTGGACTCCAGTAGCTGTGTTTGGGGGTAGATACAGTAGTGTTTGGAAAAGGATAAGTGTGAAAAACAAAGAAAGAGGGAAAAGATTGAAAGTTGGGCTTTAGATTTGTGTGTGGACTCGTATCGCTGTTCAGGCGGAGCTACTGCGCGGAGGAATTCTGAAGCGCCATCCTTCTTTTTTTGCAACTATTATTATTATTATTATTACTATTATCATTACAATCATTATTGATTTTTTCCAGTTTTCTGTTGGTCTATCACTTTGCGGGAAGGCCAACGGTTCGAGTTTTGAAGCGCGGCCACAGTCTGTGGCTCAGACTGATTTGTCCTATTTTTCTTGTACCGGTGGTTTGGGAGGCTTGACCAGGTGACGCTCGGTAGGACCCCAAAAGATGGGCGACCCGCGGCCTCATCGGTAGGAAGCCTATCACCCCTGAAGAGGGTCATAATCCCCCTCTTTACCATCGGACACGGGCACCCGATAGGGGTAGGTCGACGGTCTGTTTTTGAAGTGAAAGGGGCGCCGTCGGTATTTCGTTATGGGACCACAGTGTCTAAGCCTGCGGTAATGAGCCTTAACCGTTGGCGTCTCGCATTCCATTTTCCCCTCCTTGTGTAGTTTGCTTTAAATTTTTAATAAAATTTATAGAATATCAGAGTGCAGAAGTCTGAAAAGAAATACTTGAGACTCTCGTTTAGAACACGGGGGGTCACGATATGGAGAGAGTCTATAAAAGAGAAAAAAGGCTGGCTATCTCGTCACTAGTCTGTGGGTGCTTGCGGGATATTCCGCTGCGCTAGCGCCACGGGTCTGAGGCAAAAGGGGTGGAGCGTCGGGGCCAGTGAGGGCTATCTGTGTGCAGGCGCCTGGAACTAAGTCCTTGGCTATTCTGAGTGGCTATGGCGGACCGAAATGGCCTGCGCGGTTACAGGCCGAGGTATATGAAGTATTCCTGGATGTGGGAGAGAGAAAATGAGAAGGGCACTGTAGTAGAGACTATACTGACTTACGGTAAGCCTGACGGGGAGGTGAGGCTAAAAATTAACGTGTGGTGGTAAAGAGCAGGAAATGAGGAGGAACGAAGGACTGCAGGCCGCTGTTACCGAGGCGCGCAACAGGGCCGAGCGGAGATGCAGGCGAGACGGGGTGACTGCGAGTATGCGAGTGGCGGTCACCTACCATGAGGATGACTCGTCGACAGGGACTACTGATAGGGAGGTACAACATGCGGAGCGAGACTCTGAAGGGGAGTCCGAGATGAGTGACAGGGAGGCGGATGTCCAGTCCTGGCATGGACTGGACCAGATCCGCCGAAACCACCCGTTGGCAGGCCCAGTAGAGCGCGGGCCCGAAGTGAACTCACGGCAGCGTGGGGACCGAGGCTGAGACAGATAGCGGGGTCGAGAGAGGTGATTGAGAGGTCAAGGCGTGTGAGAGGGAGAGAGGCGGTTGACGTAAAAAACAGCGGGCTGTGCACGAGCACAGAGCGTGAGCCTACTGCGCGGGCGTACAGTCAGCTGCGTCCCCTTCTCCGGGACCTGCGCCGACTTACTCAGCCGTAGCACAGGTGTCTGCTCCTCGATCCCTTCGCCGCCAAAACGGTGGTGCGCCACTCGTCCGCATGATGGACATTGCCTTGTACGACGGTACAGGGATACGCCTGCCTCGGTGGCTGAAGTCTGCTACCCGCACGCTCCAGCTCATGGGCGCTCCACTCGACACGTGGGTGACCCACCTCTCCACACTCCTGCGTGGCGATCCTTTCGATGCCTGGGAGGATTTCTACGTGCACTCCCTTCGTGAGGGTCAGACCCCGGCCTTCATGGATTCTCAGGCGTTCCTCGAGGATCGTTTCAGAGCCCGACATGACGTCACTGACTCCTTCGAGCGTGTCGTCAGCACACACTGGTCCGGCTCTGGTGGCGGAGAGAAGGTTAATAACAGTCGTATTTTTCATCACCGCTTCAGGACACCCTTCACCACTTCAGGATGCAGCATGCCTAAACAGGTGGTTTTCAGGGTCTTCGAACCTTTCACCACTTCAGGATCATTCAGGTCTGAAAATCCTTAATGGTCCTGAAGTGGTGAAAGCTCCGAAGACCCTGAAAACCACCTGTTAAGGCAGGCTGCATCCTCAAGTGCTGAAGGGTGGTTTTCATGGTCTTCGGACCTTTCACCTCTTCAGGACCATTCAGGATTTTCAGACTGCCCAAAACTCTCGCTTGACCACTTCAGGACACCCTTCACCACTTCAGGATGTAGCCTGCCTAAATAGGTGGTTTTCAGGGTCTTCAGACCATTCAGGATTTTCAGACAACCTACAACTCTCACTTCATAATTTTCATTCCTGAATTTTTAGCTACCCGATAACCGCTTGTGTGGTGGCGATGCCGGCCCGGACCGCCACATCCAGGTCTTTCAGGACGCCCGCCTCATTTATGATGTGGCGTTCCTCCCCGAGGCTGCCCTCATCAATCGATTCTTGGCCAGCCTTCCCCTTGAGTATCGCTCCGAGTTATGGCGGTATGATTTCACATCAGCCCCGCAGGCTTACGAGGCCGCCAGAACCCATCAGCGGATGCGGGTCCGTCTTCACCCCGTTCCCTCGCGCCGTATGGAGGAGCGGCGGGGGCAACAGCGACAGGCTGCGAGGGAGCTGCGGTAGAAGAGGTCGTAGCAACCGAGGGAATAGGAAGAGGGGAGGATGGGGGTGGATAGGGTGCAGGGCGAGGGAAGCAAGCCTACATGGAAGGAAGAGTAGAGGAAGAAAGGGGTGCGCTCGAAGGCGCGGCCACCTGTGAGGGTAGGGGTGGCTGAAAGCGTAAGAGGACGAGGTCATTCCGGATCTGGGCAAGGTCGTCCTCGAGACGACAGACATATGACGAGCGAGGAGCAGTAGGAGGAGGAATGGAGGAAGTAGACGCACGAGCGACGCAGGGCATCCCATAGGGGGGAAAGCCAAATGGCGCGACGGTCGTGTGAAGGGGAAGGAAAAGCAGGGCACCCGGAAAAGCTGAGACAACGACAGCGGGTTGTGGTCCCGTGGACTTAGTGACCGGAATTTGGGCGGGTGCGCCGTGAGAGAGGGTCTGGCATGTGGCAACCGTCGCGCTCGGAGCGTGGACAGTCACTAGGATGGCCGGGTCGGGGGCGACGGAGGAGGAAGCTCCGCCGTGGCCACCATGTCGGAGGACGGGGGACCCGGACTGGGCATCGTCTTGGAGTTGCCGCATGCCAGCGGCAAGAGTCGCCACCTACACATGTAGAGGCGCAAAGGTCGTCAGTTGCACCTTGATGGCCGTGAGGAGGGAGGTGAGGAGGGTGTGCAGATCCCCCTGGGGCTGACGGCCCTGGTCCGCCGGCACGGGTATGGAGCCCGGTGCTGAGGTCATCGCCGCTCCGCGGCTTGTGACACGCCGTCAGCCATGGGGAGGTGACGGGTTGCACTGGAGGCGGCAAGAAAAGGTCCGCATGAGCGGAGGGCGTAGGGGGGGGGGCGGGGTAGAAAGTGATGGGCGGCGCTGGTGAGTCGAGCGCAGGCGCCCGCAAAGGGGGAAGGGTGGTTCGAGTCCAGGGTGACCGAATGGAAAGGGGGAGTAGGGGGGGTTTAGGAAAACCCTAAGCCCTAGAAAAACCCTAAGAAAACCCTAACCGGGGTTTGAGTGAATAGAGTAGGGTACCAGTGACCTAATCAAAAAAATAAAATAGCAAGAATGGGGAGGGAGGCAAGAGAAAAAAATAAATAAACAGTAAAATTTTGAAAAAAAAGTAAAAATAAATAAATAAAAATAATTAAAGAAATAAGTAAACAAAATGTGAAGAGAGAAACCATATTTATTTTTTTGAAAATTTCGACAGCATTTCCCTACCCCCCATGGGGTCAAGAATGTGCCAAGGGAAAGGGGAGACCAAGATAAGCACACTAAGTTGCGAAATGCCGCGAATTAAACATTTCAAAGGAGAGAGAGAGAGAGAGAGAGAGAGAGAGAGAGAGAGAGAGAGAGGAGCGATACAAGATTGGTTGTGCGGTCAAGAAAGGAGGTGGCGGCCATAGCCGCCGAGCTCGGAAATACGAAAAAATAGAGGAAGACGAAGAAGACCAGCAGAGGATAAGGAAGTTAAGCGGAGGAGGAATGAGAGACGAAGGAGAGGGTGAAGAAGAAATAAATGAGGGACCTGAGAAGAAGGAAGGTGAAAGAAGGTGAGCGAGGGAGGGTTGCATCCATAGCCAGTGTTAACCAAAGAGTTTATCAACGTTGACCTGGTGTTTATCAAGGTTGACCGGGCGTTTACCAACGTTGATCGGGTGTTTACTAGCGTTGGCCAAGGAGTTAACCGTAGTGTTGATCAACGTTGACCGAGGAGTTGACCGGAGAATTGACCATCATTGACCAGGAGTTGACCGGGAAGTTGACCAGCCTTGATCAAGGTATTGACCAGGGCGTTAAATGGAGCTGTTGACCACGAAATTAACCAAGCTGGAGTTGGTATACCCTCACCAAGCCTTCAGCCTATCCCCTCGCCATATGGATGTGCACTCACCCCATGGTACTTGCGAAGTCTGTTTGTCTCTTCTTTCTGCATTGAGTGTCTACTGTCCAGGTGATAGGAACTCCGTGCATGAGGTCACAGAGCTGCATTGACCAAACCCACACGGGCTGATTAGGGCTAAAGCCCGTGTCTGACGACTGACTGACCCGGAGGCCAAACCCTCCAAAGGACCGATACAGACCGACGGGCTGCTCAGTGTGGCATGCTAGGCCCAAAATCCGAGTTATGGGCTGCACAACCAGCTGTCTAAGTATTGAGAGAGCTTTGTTGATCGCGTCGTCCTGACTGCGACGTTAAGGAATTCCTGAGGAGTTATGGGGGATATCCTTAAATGTCTCCCGATCAGCAGCAGAACTCTGTAGTGACAGCCTTAGAGTAGGTCAAGGATAGTGACCCTAGTTGATAGGGTCCTGATCCGGAGAGAAAACCAAGTGGGATTGACCGCAGGTGCAGGGCATTTGGGTCTAGTTTGTAAAGGACAGTGGTGGCGAAAGCTTTCATCGGTCGTGGTAATTTGGCTAAATCGAAGGTTCTGTGGTCCTTAGAGAATCAGTCAGTCAGTTAAGTCAGTCAGGGGGTGAAAGTCTAAGTGGTGAGGACACTGAGGAGTGGAACTGTCACTTGGTTGTGCATCTTCCACCATGGTTGACACGCGCAACGGTCAGAGCACCACCCCATACACCAAAGAACAAGAGAAAGTTTTCGCCATCCTAAGAGAGATGGAGGAGAAGATAGAGAAGAGGGAGCTTATTAAGCAGGCGAAGATGCTGGCCTTGATGGAAGAGCAAAAGGCCAAGCAAAAGCAAATGGAGGAGGAACTTCTGAAGTGGAAAAAGGAACAGGAGGAGAAATTGGCGGCAATCGAGTCAGAGACAGAAGTAAAGGTACCACTGGAAAGGAGAGGAATAACAAAAGAGAGGGGAATCCAATGGGGCGTGGGAGGCAGAAGCCAAGATGGAGGCGGAAGTCAAAATGGAGGGAATGGTGAACTGAAAAAGGAGACTGGAGGCGGCCAACAAACTGGGAGAGGATTTGAAGGCCGCCGAAGTAGAACATAGGAAATTAGCAGCGCAAATCGATCCCCAGAGGAAGGTGAAGATCCTATCACAGAATGTAGAGGTCATGCTGAGGGCTCAACAAGAACAGTTGCGTTGTTTAAAGGGTCACGATATTACGCTGCAATCTATGCGAAGCGGCTTTAAAGATTTCGCAAAGGATATGTTGATGCATGTAGGCACCGAATTGCGCACAATTATGGAGGGCACACAAAAGTTTTGTGTGGGCGCCATTGAAGGCGCTAAGATAGCGGGCCCTAAAGAAGAAGAGGCCCGGCCACGTAGACAGCACATGAAGGTCAAGTTCCCTGATCACTATAGTGGGAAAGCTGAAGAGGATTTTGACAACTGGGAGACCAGTGTGAACTCCTATGTGCATCTCCAGGATATTGCGCCCGAGGACCAGGTCCTTGTGGGTTTTCATGCCCTTAAAGATGAAGCAACCAATTTTGCCAGATCGTTAGCCCCTGCTGCCAAATGCGAAAACAATATGGTCGCATACTCCATCCTTACCCCCCTCGGTGAATTCCTCAGTGCCTTGAGGGAGTGTTTCGCAAATGTCACCAGGGGCCTCAGGGCTTTTGACAAGTTGCAAACTGTCCACACGAGACAGTGAAAGAGGGCTAGGGCGTTGAAGGCCGCTATGGATGAGCTCGTCGCCGTTCCTGGCCAAAGGGTCACTGAGCCCTAATTGGTCCAATTGTTCTACCGCGCTATGTCCGAGAAGTTGCATGGGCATTTTTTTGATAGGAAGCAGCAACCCAACATGACGTATGATACGCTGACTAGGAAGGATGTTGCCTTCAAGGCTCAGTCCATGCTAGTTACCACTTTCTGGCATAAGGACCTCGCAAAAGGGAAAAAGTGGAAAGGTCACACCATCACCAGTCAGGTCAAGGCTAAAGATAACCTTATTCTTACATTAGATGAGGGTTGTCTAAAAGAGGTCCAGTATAGCGAGATTGAGTGGGGCCTCGATGAGGAGGATAGTGACACTGGCCATGGGAGGACCTATGCTGCTGTCGCGGCCGGAGGGAGACCGCAAGGGAGAGGAAGAGGCCATGGCCAAAGGGGTCAGGCTTCTGGTGGTCGAGGGCAAGGCGGTCAGGGGGTTGGCGGTAGAGAAAACCGCCAAGCGGGAGGAATGGGTCAAGGTCCCCTATCAAACCATCGTCGCTCTAGTCGATCATCTACCAAGTCGGGTGGATGGCATCCTGGTCGGCCTGAGGGTCGGCCCTGGGAATCACTGGGCTTGGAACAGATAGTGCGGCAAAGGCAAATAGACGAGGATCAGTGCATCTATTGCGGTGATCATGAACACATCATAAAATACTGCCCTAAATATAGAGAAGCCCGATTTGTTGCACAAGTAGCAAAAGGCAACCGCCGGTAGGGGTTGCAACTGCCCCTATCCCTAAACCATGTGGAGAAGAGTGCGCGCACCATAGAGGAACTCCCAAACCACATGTATCTATGGCAGAGGTTGCTAGCCACTGCCTAGATACTTGTCCAGAGACTGCTTGTATTAAGAGTCTCTCTAGGCACTTCCCTCACAGGCGTGGCAGAAGAGTTGAAGGAGAGAATGCCTGCCTAGGCCAAAATGAAGAAAGATGCAAAAGGACAACTAGTTTTGGTAGATGTAGAATTTTTCAGAAGTGGAGTAGGGGCCCTTATAGACAGTGGGGCCACCCGCAACTATATTAGCAAGAAGGCGCTGCAAAAGTTGAAGCTTAATTTGAAAGTCCAAAAGTTAGCAGACCCTATAGTTAGCATCCTCGCAGACAATCGGACTACGTCGAGGGAGTACGCCTACTTTCGCCTAGAAATGGATGGGAAGGTCGAGAAAGTTTTTCACTCCCCAAGTTTCCTCGTAGAGGACAACCTTCCTTTCAACATGGTCCTAGGAATGGACTGGCGAGAGGCAACAGGGGTCACACTCCGTTGTGTAGACTCCCTAGCACATCAGGCGAAGTCAAGGCTGCTCGCCTATTTCATGTGTCAGGAGTAGACAACACTCTGGCACATTATTGTCTCAGTGCTCCCGCGTTCGCGCGATTAGTGAAGAAGGAGCAGTTAGAAGAACAAGTCTTTGTAGCCTATGTACGGCCTGTTACTAAACCTAAGAGGAACCCACTAACCCAACAATTGTCAAGTTGTTGGAGGTGTACTCAGACTTGTTTGAGCCGCCTACAGGTGTAGTGTCGCGGCCAATCCAGTATCGCATCGAGATAGAGTCTGGCAGTAGGACTCGTAAGGGGCACGTTTATATAATGTCCCCACAAAAATTAGAGGAGCTACGCAAGCAGCTAGACGAGCTCCTCGAAAAGGGTTGGATTAGGCCCAGTTCGTCTGCATTTGGAACACCTATTCCTTTTGTCCCCAAAAACGAGGGAGCGCATCGCATGTGCATTGATTATAGAGGTCTTAACGCCATCACAGTGAAGAATGTCGAACCACTGCCCCGTATAGATGATCTGCTAGATCGGGTGCAAGGCTGCAAATACTCCTCAAAGATCGTTACCTTTCAGTGTTGTATGAATGATTTGTTTAGGCCTTGGTTAGATAGATTCGTAGTAGTCTACTTAGATGATATTTTAATCTTCAGTAAGACCCTTCAGAGGCATAAGGGTTATATGAGGCAGCTCTTGGAGAAGCTAAGGGAAGCTAACTTCAAGATCAATGCGAAGAAGTGTAAATGGCCCAAGACACAAATTTTGTACTTGGGACACGTCTTAGATGGTGACGGCATAAAACCTACGAACAACAAGATAGCAGCAATTAGAGATTGGCCAACGCCCCGCACACTGACAGAGTTGCGGTCGCTCTTAGGCCTAGCCAATTATTATAGAAAGTTCGTAAGGAACTTCTCCACCATCGCTGCACCCCTTCGCAGGTTCTTAAAGAAAGAAGCAATTTAGGAATGAGATAGAGATTCTACCTCGACCCTGAAGAAGTTAAAGTGGGTCTTGATAGAGTACCCAATCCTCGAGGTAGTTGATCCGTAATTACCTTTTGTTGTCACCACTTACGCAAGTCAGTATGGTGTAGGTGTCGTCTTACAGCAAGATGATGGCAATGGGTGACCCGTAGAGTTCATGCCTGCTAAGATGTCTTCAAAGAAGGTAGCGACAACTGCCTACAAGAGATAACTCTACATTCTAAGGCAAGCATTAAATCACTGGAAACACTATTTGCTTAGGAGACACTTCAAGGTTTATTCAGACCACGAGATGTTAAGGTGATTGAAGACGCAGGTCAAAATGACACCTAAGCTTACTAGGTGGCCCGCCGAGATACATCAGTTTGACTTTGAGCTCAAACCGGTGAAACAGAAATATAACGTCATCATGGATGCTCTAACTAGGAAGGCTGATTCCTTTGGAGCGACAGTTCATTATCTGGATATAGGGACAGACCTACAACAAAAAGTCAAAGAGGCATACGCGCAGGACCCCATTTACAGAAACCTCCTCATGAGGGTTGAGGCCCCAAAAAATGAACCAGATTACCGCACTACTGATGGATTGTTATTCGAGAAGACTAATGTAGTTGATCGTCTGTGCGTTCCCAACAACGAGGAAATCCGTAGTTTAATCCTAGGGTAATGTGACGAGATAGAGGGACATTTTGGTTGGCAGAAGACATATCCAACCCTATGCACGCGTACACATGACCTGGTATGAACGTCGACTGCATAGAGTATGTACGCAGTTGCAAGGTATGCCAACGAAATAAAACCACTACGCAAGCCCCACTTGGTCTTCTCAGACCATTGCCTCAGCAAGACCTAGAGATTCTGTGTCCATTGACTTTATGGATACAGGAGTCAAGAGTAGGCATAGCAAGATCCAAGTCATGGTTATAGTGGATGAATTTAGCAAGTATGCAATTTTTGTTCCCTTGCCTTCAGAGGCATGTACAAATTTAGTAATATAGAAGTTTTTCGACCATTGGGTCTGTGATCACGAATTACGGTTGTCTATAGTTAGCGATAGAGATACCCGGTTCACTAGTCAAAACTGGCAGGAAATGATGATAGTCTATGACCCTAGATTATTGATGTCAACTGGCTATCATCCACAGACTAACGATCAGACTGAACAGATAAAGAAGATCCTGCAGCAAGTTCTGGGAATGTACATTAGACCTTATCAAGTCAATTGGGATGACATGCTCCCAAAGGTAGCCAGTGCATACAACAATAGTGTGCACTTAGCTACTTGTCTCACTCCCAACGAATTGCATAAGTCCTTTAGACCGCGTAGACCGTTTGAGGGACTTAACCGGGATCAGATTCAGAGGCTACCGCCCGGAACTAGGGATTTTGGGATACAACATAAGAAAGAGATTGCTACCGTAGTAGAAAACCTCAGGTAGGCCCAACACCGAATGATAGAGCATGCCAATAAGCATCGTCGTCCTTCATAGTTCCAAGTAAGCGACTTAGTCCTGGTCAAGTCTAAAGAGTTTGCTCTTGAGGAGAACATAACATCTCACAAAAATTGTTACCTGCTTACAGAGGGCCGTGGTCAGTCCTAGTCCTGGTCAAGTCTAAAGAGTTTGCTATTGAGGAGAACATCTCACAAAAATTGTTACCTGCTTACAGAGGACCGTGGCCAGTCCTAGAAGTCAAGGGCGGAGAGGATAAACCGTCCTACACGATAGAGATTCCAACACACCTCCACACCTACCCAGTTTTTCATGCATCAAAGTTGTTGCCTTGTACCACGAGTCAGCAGTTCCCATCACGAAGATCTATCATTCCCCCGGATATGGATGGAAGGTACGACATTGATCGCATAGTAGGTGAGGATGTCTTCAGAACGGGAGGTAGAGGTCATCCACAAAAACAGTACAAAGTCAGATTCTCCTATCAAGAACCTGAAGATGACCTCTGGTTTACCCCAACAGAGCTTCTAGAGACAGCTCTCTATATAGTCCAAGCCTATGAGAGAGATAAGAACCTGAAGATGACCTCTGGTTTACCCCTACAGAGCTTCTAGAGACAGCTCTCTATATAGTCCAAGCCTATGAGAGAGATAAGAAAGGTAAAGGTCCCGCCGTGGACTGAAGAATTCTCGAAGGACCTCGACTTTAGGCCGGCGGGAGTGAAACGGTTTTTCACTTCAGGAGTAACAGATGCAGATCCCAGGGCTTGATCCCTACACCTTCCAGTATCGAGTCGACCCCTGTGTGTTTGAACTCGTGACCTGTGTTTTGGTAGTTAACTGTTGTCTGTCGTAGGTCTGTGTATGTATAGGGGTTCGATCTGTAGGTCTGTCAAGTAGGGGTCACAGCTGTGTAGAGGTTGTAACTGCTACAGTCCTGAAAGGTCAAGGTCGTAGGTGCTACAGTCCCGAAAGGCCAAGTCCACAGAAGGTCCGGAAGTGGCCTTTCGAGTGTTTGCTCACGTTAGACCAGAGGCAAGTGGGCAAGTGGGCAGTCCAACTGTGTCAGGTCAGCAGTACACAGTCTCAGTCGCACTTTGTTCAGTCAGCAGGTACCATGAGGGACTGTGTGCACCAAGGGCCCAGTGGAATAAGGCAGACCAGTGACCAACAGAAGTATAATCAAGAGGCAAAGTGGATGTAAACTTGTCTCTGAGTTGTGTGGGCGCTATGCCCCAGAGTGATTTGCTATCTGTTTGCATGCATGCGAAGTGAAAAGAAGCGAGTCTGATTTCAAGCAGCCAGATGCGTGAGGAAAGTAGCAGTGTGAGTATACCCTCTTTATGATTGCACCTAACCGGAGAGACACGGGTGTCCTCATCCCGAATCAAGGGACACTCACCTTTTGAAATATATCTGACAGCTATAATGGTCGCAGCTTGATGAACCCGACAACAACCTCGCCCAGTCAGGGTGGGCATCTTTGAGCCTCGCTCCACCACTTTCGACATGCACAATAGTATGATGGTTTCTTATAAAGAAGAGGGAAAAAAAAACTAGAATGGTGCAACTTTCCATGTTTATGGCAGAGGTTCATTCTCAATTTGCATGCTCCACGAGTACTTGAGCCAGTCCCTTTCTTGTGCAATGGAGATGCACGGAAGGCTTCCTTTTCCTTTTGCCGTGTTCTGCTTCAGCGTGACTAGTGCAGCGTTGCTCTTTCTTCAGCACCACAGCTGCAAGGGTTGCTCCCTATTTAGTTTTTTTTGGGTTGCTCTCTTTTCTTTTGTCTTTCTTGTTGCAACGGCTCTTGCTTGGTGTAGAGCATGTTTTTCTTTTCATTTGGCATAGCGGGCGTTTTTCTTCTTCCTGTCGTGTTCACAGCCCTAAGGCTACGGTATAGTCGGCTTCGCCGTCGTGTCAAGGTGGCGTATTTTTGGCGGCGGGCGACCAGCTCACAAGTGGGCTCTTAGGGGTTAAAAATTTCCGGGGACTGGTTCTTGGCAATATTGTGGACGACCTACAACTCTCTCTCTCTTTTTTTTTCTTCATTATAAAAAAGCCCAGGTTACAACTTGTCGAAAAAGAAACGACCGGCAGTCAGGTGGAAGCGGACCCCAAAAAGACGTAAGAAGGGGAGGTGTTGTCCCATGAGCAGGCAATTTGCTTGAGGCAATTTTGCCAATTTTTTGTGCTCAGAAGGATTAGCAGAAAAAATTGAGAATCCGTAGATTAAGTTGTGACGTTTCCAGGAAAAATATCAGAATTAAAAATATATATATATCATTAAACCACAAGTACCTATCGGCCACGGCGCTTCCCCGTTAACGCACCGCGCCTTCAGGGCTTCGGGGTACCGGACCACAATGGCTGGAAGCGCCAGCCAAAAAAAAATGGAAACGGTACCCCGGCACTTGGGCAAAAATTGGCGCGCAGGGGCATTCCAGGCTCGACATCTATAGCCGGGCCAAGTACTGGTGGTCTAAGACCTCAAAATAATCGCCACACCGATTCGGTGCATTTTCCATTTTTTGTCAGTCAGCCAGGTTCGGGCCAACAGAAAAAGCACACTTCAGTGATTTTTGGCGCTCAGAGGAATGGGTGAAAAAAAGTTAAAAACTGATTTTTGGCGCTCAGAGAAATGGGTGAAAAAAACTGATGCGTTCCCCGCGCCCACCGGGTAGGCAATTTTCTTTCTTTTTCTGGTTTGAATGGCTTTTATTTCTGGTAGGGCATGTTTTTCTTTTCCATAGGCATCGTGGGCGTTTTCACATGTGTGGCTCCTGCACTACCTTTGAGCCTGGTAGGTGTCAACCGATTATTTTTTGGCCCAACCAGAGAAGGCTGCCAAGCCTTTACCGGCACTCTGCTGAGCTGCCCAGGCTCATTTGCAGTTTACTGCAACACAATGAACAGTTCACGGCAGTGAACTGCTGATTTAAACCACCAGTACATTTCCCCGCTTGGGATCGGGGGCATGGTGGTTAACACGGAGGCCCAATTCGGCCTCCGGCCCCAACCACATCCATGGGCTTCTCTTGGCGCGCAGTGCCCACCGCCAATACATGAGAAAGGTACCCAGTTGCACGTTGTGAAAGGAGGCAGAGTAAAAGGGGATCTTGTTTATTTTTCTCCAGACCTTCAGCTTATACTTTTGCTGTTTCCTGATGATGCCAATTTGCATGCATTTGCCAGTAGTACACAAGGGGAGGGACGAAGGAAAGGGCAAGGGTAGGAGATCTATAGGAACCGAGGGGCGGAGGGAGGGAAAAGGGGTAGAGATGGGAAGAGGAGGGGCAAAGAACATCACATTTGAAAGAGGA
This sequence comes from Chara braunii, assembly GCA_003427395.1. Lineage (NCBI taxonomy): Eukaryota > Viridiplantae > Streptophyta > Charophyceae > Charales > Characeae > Chara > Chara braunii. The sequence continues at coordinate 213,486 of BFEA01000179.1, read as the reverse complement.
ACTTCACAGAGTTCTCATTAGTCAGTGCTGGAGTAGACTGCTCTAGAACAACAACAGGCCTGCAAGTGTTTGGTTTACAGAGGATTTTGAGTTTAGGAGTTGCTGCTGCTATGGTGAGCAGTGTGGCATGATGAAGCCTGTACACCGGCCCTTTTTCTTAGGGCCCGGCGGTTGTTAGGGGCCCCCAGGCCACACACCATTTTTTGGGTGTGCAACCTTGAAGCCCACGGCCATTTCCAGGCCAGGCACGTTTTTCTACCTCATGGCGGTTGTTACGGGGCCCCAGGCCGCACACCATTTTTTGGCTGTGCAACCTGGAGGCCCCCGGCCATTTCCAGGCCAGGCACATTTTTCAGCATTAATTTATTCCCTTATTTATCTTCTTGCTGAGTCTTGCTGTCTTTTTTTTATTCAACATTCATTTATTCCCTTATTTATCCTTTTGCTGAGTCTTGCTGTCGTTTTTTAATTCAGCATCTTTTGCCGAGTCTTGCTGTCTTTTTTTGATTCAGCATTTATTTATTTCTTTATTTGCTGAGTCTTGCTGTCTGGTCCATTTTTTTTGGTTCCAGGTGTGTCACCCCAGACGTTTCCCTAATAGGTAGGGCCTGCTTTAGCAGCAGGATACCACCAGGAGGAGGATTTGGGCCTGCATTTAGGGCCTTCAATCGGAACTTAGATCTGATGCTCCTGGATGCAGACCGTGGGCTGCCCAGCCAGGCCCAACACTATATATAGTGGGAGGGCAGTCCAGTTCGAAAGATTTCAGTTGGGCAACATTGTGAGCATCACGCTGTTGGAGCAGCATGCGACTCTGGAGTGTTGCGCTAGAGTGAGAGGTAGAGGAGTAGGAGGTAGTGGGAGAACGGAGGCTGGAGAGCCATAGCCGCTGGGTGGACGACGACTCTCCTGGGCGCCATAGCTTGGACTGCACTTCAGCGACCTGCATCAGAGAGCGCCATTCCACCAGTTAGTGTCGACAGGACTTCAGCAGCTGCAGGTGAGGAGAGACAGAGGAGACTTCTTTTTTCCTTCTTCTTCTCCTTCTTCCTGACTCCAACCTCCATAGTCACTGTTCTTCTTCTTCGCCTTCTTCCTCTTCTTCTTCAGAGAGAGAGAAAAAGTTACAGGCAGAGCTATTACAGGCTATGGGGCCCAGGATCTGATTCGACATTCTTGGGGCAGACATTGGTTGGACACTTGACAGAGAGACTATTTTTTTTTTTGACAGCCGACTCTGGTCTACTCCCTCGTCTCAATCTTTGTCTTTCTCCTTTCTCTCCCATCATCTATACCTCCCATGTGCGTGCTCAAGGGGGGTTCTTTTCCTCTGTGTTTGCAGCTGCCGACTCTGGTCTACTCCCTCGTCTCAATCTTTGTCTTGCTCCTTTCTCTCCCATCATCTATACCTCCCATGTGCGTGCTCAAGGGGGGTTCTTTTCCTCTGTGTTTGCAGCTTTCCTTCTCTCTCACATGCATGATGACGATGGTATGAGTCAGGTCTGTCCATCGAGTCAGGTCATACGTCACAGTCTTTCGTTGTGCTACACTGTATCATTTTATGATTGTATGGATACACATTGTCTCTTCGATATCATCACGTATGTCATCGATCTCGTTGTGTATGTCTGAGTCCTTATCATCACCTCACTGGTCCTTTCGCTCCTTTGCTGCTTTGCATTGCTTACCTTGTCTATGAACATGCATCAGTCGGTATCGGAGAGGTCAGGGTGAATCAGGACTATTCCGACCTGAATCACAACTCTCCTTGCTGTAAAATCTCGAATTTGCTTTCTTGGAAATCCGGATTTCTTTTCTTCTCTTCAGTGCAAATTCATTTTTTTTTTGTACTTTGTGCTAATATTTCAACAAAAAATAAATAAATTATGTTGTTCTCTTGAACATTCGCATTTGCTCATTCTTTGAGTATTGCACTTTTGATTATCAGCTGCAGTCGGGTTTTCAACTTTTTTTTTTTTTTATTAATCCGGTTTTTTTTTTTTTTTATGTTTTTTTATTGGGGTTGATCACAACTGTCTATATTCTTCTCTCAACTTCTGTTTGTTTTACCTACCCCTACGACCATCTAGAGGGGACCCCTGCAAGCATAGTTTTTCCTCTCTCTGTGAAGGGGAGATTTCATGTTGCCCCTTTCCCCTAATGGTTAGGGTATAGGGTTGGGGCCGCCAGTGGGGGTCTCGCTAACACAAAGACCGAGACCTGCCAGTAGTTGTGCCTCCCTTTCTCATCGTCCCCCACCCTTCATTGAGTAGCAGCAGAGGCTATGGCCAACACTCTCCCACACACCACACACAACCCACTCACGCTCACACTCACACCCTTGTTGGTCATAGACCCCGCTAATACCGATCAGGGGTATCCAGAGGACTATCACAGTCCGTTGGCACTAAGTGCGCCGCAGGCCGCCATGGGGCTTGAACCCACAACCTCCTGAATGCCACTTGCAATCCGTTTTTTAGCTGCAGTTGGGGTTTCGAATTTTTTTTTCTTCGGAACTTGTAAAAAGGGCATTGGTGAGTTTCCACGTCAACAGCTGATTGTAATGCATCAGCAGCGCAGTAGTGTGACGTCAGCCGAGCAGCAGTGCCACGTCAGCAGAGCAACAGCGCCATGTCAGCACCGGCCACGTATGCCACCAGTCCTCCGGTCTCTTACTAAGACAATGGACCGCAGCGACAACAAGTCTGATGCAGACTACGAGGCTCGGCTGGTGGACAGAATGGCCGAGATCAAGAAGAGAGCAGATGTGGCACTTACCGCTCGAGGAAAGGAGCGGGAAGCGGAGGAGCCTGGCAGCCGAACAGCAGAAGACTGATGAGGACGAAGCACGCCAGGCTGAAGACGAGGCAAGATCGGCGCGCAGGGATTCCTTATTCGCAGATGAGGCTAAAGGCTTCACCTTGGTTACCGAATGGGACAAGTCGGCCATGGAGGAGGGTGCCTCCGAGACTGTGCGCAATCTTTTCATCGTCATCAAGAGGATTACAGACCTGGTTGGCCACTTGCCAGGTCCAACTGGAGGACATCTTCACGCTGGACCAGGCTTTGCAGCGGCTGACTGCCCGTGTTCACAATTTGGAACAGCGGCCAGTTGCACCAACCGGCGTTGGCCCCTCCCACATTCCCGATCGCGTCACAGCATTAGAGATGGATGTCGGCTCTTTGAAGGACACTCCCCAGCAGCAGCAAGCAACAAATCAGCAACTTCAGACCGACAATCCGCAGCTGGAGCAACAGATTCATGTGGCAGCAGCAATGGGTCCAGCCTCGGCGTCCTCCAGCCGACCACCCAAGTTGGATGACATCTCGGTTTTCTGCAACGCGTCGAAAACTGATCCAATTCCATGGTGGCGGCAATTTACCTTGAGGTTGGACATGCACCATGTGCTGCCCAACGACCGGTATGCATGTCTCTATCACTGGTTGGGCAGCGCATGTCAAGCTTGGCTTGATAACATGCTGTCCACCCACAAGGTCGTCATCTCCGAGCTGCACACAAAGATCAGTTGGGATGATCTCGTTGCAGCATGGCACACCCGGTTCCAAGTGGAACCTCCCAAGCTCAAGGCAATGGAGCAGCTGCAGAAGTTCCATCAGAACTCCATGCCCAGCACGGATTGAATCGTCGAGTTCCAACGCTTGGCATCCACACCTGACTTGCCGATCAGCTTCACGGGCGTGCAGCATTATTTCATCACACGGTCGTGCCCGACATTGCAAAATGCCTTGACACAAGTTGCGAAGACGCTCACTACGAGTGAGTTATTATTTGCCAAGGCCGAGCAGATTATCATGACGAACACAGCGGCTCGTAACACCGGTCGTTCGTGTTCCGTAGGCCCGAACAGGGACCCGCATAGGCCGAAGGTGGTCGTGGCCGCAGCAACTACGCCGACCAGTTCAATTACCGAGGCTGCTTCATCGGATGAGGGAGACGCGTTAGCAGCCGCTCAGGATGGTGGCCATCCGCCCAAAGGCAAGAGGCGCTTTAAGAAGAAGACAACCACCACTTCATCTCCCGGTACAGCAGCTCAAGAACCTTGCCTCCAGTTTGGCATCTCGGAGGCAACATACAAGGCCCGCTAGAGGTACAAGTATTGTTTGTGGTGCAATAGCAATGCAGACGAGACCGCAAACTGCCCCACAAAGGCCAAGGGGAAGTCCCATTCGGGAAAGTGAGCACCGCCGTGACACGGCTGCACTCTCGATGCCACTGGAACCGGTTGCTTCACGAGCAACCTCCATTAGTTACAGGGCACATGAGGAAGTCGAGAGTTCTCTATCTTCGTTCAAGGACTTCGCTGCCCGGCTCGTTTCATCGCTGGGTTCTCTTGTTCAAGTACAAGTGGTGTGCGCAACTTTCTCTTTGTCCACTAGCAGTCCGGTTTCTTCGTCTTCACCTTCTTCAAGGGAGTCGGCGCACGAGTTCAACGCGGAGGACTTGGACCCATTGACGCCGGAGGATTTTGCATGGCTTCCTCTCCCTTCGACGGGCTGCTTGTCGGAGCCGCATTGCAGCGCTATGCCCCCATTTGCACGAAAACTTGTCCTTCTATGCACCACCAACTTCGCGCACGCGTGACAAAGTTGTGGTGGGGGACCTCCTTGCGTACATTTCCAAGGTGGCTCGTGAGTTTCACACGCAGCGGTACGACAACAACAATGCATCGCTACTCTATGACCGCATCCAAGTCAGGTAAGCGTCCTGCATCGCTAGTGGCGCGACTCGCAATTTTGTGATCCAATCCTTCATCCAACGGGCTGGCCTTGGTGCACAAGTTCGGAGGAAGCTACATTCTACGGATGTCAAGATGGCGGAGGGTCGGACGCAACAACTTCTTGATCGTTACATCGAAGTCGTGCCGGTTTATTTCGCACCACATGTGCACGAAGCCGTCACGTGTGATGTGTTAGACACGGACTTTGATATGATTTTGGGGATGCCTTGGCTTGCGAGCGCGGACCACATGGTCAACTTTCATCGGCGGACACTAACCGTTCGTGGCGTTTTCGGTGCCAAAGTCTCGTGTACCATACCTCTTCGCGTACTTCGATCCTGTGCCAAGTTATGACGACCAAGTCTTTTCGGGCTACTTGCGCTTACGAGCAGACCAACGATATCGACCTTTGTTTTCTTCGAACCGTCGCGGCGACCGATTCGTCTCCTACGGACTTGTCTTTGAACCCTCGTGTGGTGCAGTTGCTCGAGGATTTCGCCAACGTCTTCGAGCCTCCTACCAGTGTGGTGCCGGACCGACCAATCTCCCATGAGATCATCCTTGAGGCAGGTGTCGTGCCGCCGAAAGGTTGTATCTACCGCATGAGCGAGGAGGAGCTCGTGGTTCTCCGCACGCAACTCGACGATTTGTTGGACAAGGGTTGGATCCGCCCTAGCAGCTCACCAATTGGTGCGTCAGTTCTCTTCATATGTAAGAAGAATAAGGATCAACATCTTTACATCGACTACTGAAAGCTCAACTCGCGAACGATCAAGGACGTGGGGCCTTTTCCTCGCATCGACAACCTTCTTGAGCGTTTGGGTGACGCAAGGTATTTTTCCAAATTGGACTTGAAGTCAGACTATCATCAAATCTCGATACGCCCACAAGACCACTACAAATCCGCATTTAAGACGGTACGGACATTTTAAGTGGGTGGTCATGTCTTTTGGCCTCCCCAATGCCCACGCGACTTTCCAAACGGCGTGGCCAACGACTTCCTTGCTACTTGGACGACATCCTCGTCTTTAGCCGGACCTTGAAGGACCATCTAGAGCACCTTTGACGTGTGTTGGCGACGCTCCGTCATGCCAAGTACAAGGCCAACCGCGATAAGTGAGAATTTGCACGTCAAAAGTTGGAGTACTTGGGACATTTTGTTACACCGGAGGGTGTTAGTCCGTTATCGAACAAGATCCACGTTGTCCAAGAGTGGTTGGAATCGAAGAACGTCACAGATGTCCACTCGTTTCTCGGTCTTGCCTCGCAATGCTGGACCGGTTTGTGGTACTTGGACAACAGCCTCGTCTTTGGCCAAACCAACGACCATCTAGAGCACCTTCGACGCGTGTTGGAGACGCTCCATCACGCCAAGTACAAGGCCAACCGAGGCAAGTGGGAATTCGTGCGTCAAGAGTTGGAGTACTTGGGACATTTTGTTACACCGGAGGGTGTTAGTCCATTATCGGACAAGAACCAAGTCGTCCAAGAGTGGTCGAAACCAAAGAACGTCACGGATGTCTGCCCAGCTTCTACAACGCTTCATCAAGGGCTACTCAAAGATCGCGGCACACTTGATCAAGCTTCAATGCGAGGACCGGTCGTTCGCCTTCGACAACGATACGCAAACTTCCTTTTTGGCCCTCAACGCCGCTTTGTTATCCGCGAAAGTCTTGCGCATCTACGGCCCTCTTTTGCCAACGCGCGTCACTACCGATGCGTCCGACTACGGGATTGGTGTCGTCCTCGAACAACACGATGGCATGGATTGACACCGATCGAGTACTTTAGCAAGAAGGTGTCTCTCGTGCATTCGATTGACGACGCACAGAAGGAGGAGTTGTTTGCCTTTGTTCATGTGCAAAAGCGATGGCCACGTTTTTTTCTCCGTTGACGCCAATTTCATTGGATCACATACAACAATCCGTTGGTCTTCTACAAGTCATAAGATATGGTTATTAGCACGATCGCCTGGTGGATGACCTTCATTAACCAATTTCACTCTTCCCCGATCACATTCCGGGTAAGTAAAACCGATTTGCGGATGCACTTGACATCCGGACCTTTGCACCGCAGTCTACTCTACCTTCCAAATCGACGACGACTCGCGGGACAACTTTATTTGAGGCTATCAAGTCAACCCCGAGTTTCGCGACAAGTACGCAAATTGCTTCTCTCCAAATCCGGCGCCTTCACACGATCGGATCCAAAAGGGCTACTTGCTTGTCCGCTCGCGGGGGAAGGACCTTCTTTGTGTGCTGAGAGACCCTCACTTGCGTACGTGGCTTCTTGGTGAGTTCCACGACGCCCCTGCCTTCAAACACTTTGAAGACAATCGTACAATTGGCCGACTTCGCGGACGCTTCTGGTGGCCCGACCTTCTCGACGACATAACACGCTATTGCGAGTCATGCACGATTTGCCGACATTGCAAATCCCACAATCACCATTCGTAAGACGAGTTGCGCCCATTACCAATCCCCTTAGGATGGTTGGAATCGATTGCCATGGACATCACCGGGCCATTCCGCAATCATAAGACCGCCGTGGACGAGATTCTCACGGTTGTCGACCGACTCACCCGACTGTGAAAATTTCGCCCTTCGAGTTCGAGCATGGCTCATCATCACATCACCGTTGGACACTACCATGCCGCGGACGGCCGAGAGCTACGACCACCTCGCCTTAATGTGACCGACTTTTGGTTGCTCTGTGTATGCGTCCCTCCCTTCTCTCTCACGTGTGATGATGATGGTATTATGAGTCAGGTCTGTCCATTGAGTCAGGTCATATGTTTGAGTCTTCCGTTGTGCTACATTGTATCATTTTATGATTGTATGGATACACATTGTCTCTCTGATGTCATCACATATGTCATTGATCTCGTTGTGCATGTCTGAGTCCTTACCATCACCTCACTGGTCCTTTGCTCCTTTCCATTGCTTACCTTGTCTATGAGCATGCATCAAGCAGCCACCTCAGCCGACATGACAGGACCGGTTCGGGTGTGGAATATGGAAGCACTGCACCCTGTTATTTTTCGGCCTGGGCAACTCTGCTGATGAGCCCGAGGGATTCAGACGTGAAGCGTCTGCTCTCCGAGCCTTTGCCAAGGTGGAGAACGTCATGGGCAAAAGAATGGAATCCTTCACCCCTAGTGACCCTTGAGCCCAAGCGTTCGAACCATTGTGACCCTTGAGCGCCCTGAACAACACTTAGGGTCTCACGGCATAGATAGATGTCACAAGCTACTGGGCACCTACATGGTAGCAACACAAAGGCACACCAACCACAAACTCCAGCCGCTGTCTACAGACTGACATCATACGGCATGAACACAAACACTTTCTATGACAGCTTTTTGGAAAGATAGCAGGAAAGGAAGCTGACGCTCACATCTATTTAAACCACCACTCCAAGTTCCCTGTCACTGTAGATTTTTCTCGGACCAACTCCCGCAGCCCTGTCACTGTAGATTTTTCTGGGACCGAGTCCCGCAGCAAAACATATATTATAGTCCATGCAGTAGAGACACATACTTTCTATGACAGCTTTTTGGAAAGATCTCTGGAAAGGAAGCTGACGCTCGCATCTATTTAACCCACCACTCAAACTGCCCTGTCACTGTAGATTTTTCTCAGACCGAGTCCTGCAGCAAAACATAGTGGATCTTAGACAAACTAAACAACAGAAAAACAACAACAACAACAACAACAACATAGGATTTGGATGCAATAGTGCTAAGAAAATTCTGGAAAGTACTTCTGTGAGTACGCCCTCAGCCAGCGCCTTCCCAGAGAAGCTGGCATTCCAAGAGAAACAAAAAAACGTAAAAACAAGAGAAACCCTTGGCTCTGGTAATATACACTCTGAAAGGTACTAGTGTGATTATGCCATCAGTGAGGCCGTTTCAATTCACCTGCCTGGCTAGCATCAGTGAGGCCGTTTCGAACCACGTTGAAAAGTCCCTGCCTGGCTACCAGGGCACTAAGAGGTAAGAAAAACAACAAAATAGATTTGGCCCTAATAGTGGTCCAATACATTCTGGAAAGTGCTAGTGCGAGTATGCCGTCAGCAAGGGCCTTCCAAGACATCATTGATCTCGTTTTTCTTTTTTTGTTTCTTCCCTTGTCTTTTGCGTGCCTGCAAATGGCACAAGGTCAAGCACTCGACTTTCAGGCTAGGCTGGGATCTGTACCTCCCTCGAAGAAAGCAACGATGTGCACTGTAAAGTGCAGGCTCGGTTGGAGTGGTGGTTTAAGTATGGCATGTCAATGCCATAACCGCCTATCCGGGAGGTCATGAGGGGGTTGGAGGGTCGGGTGCAAGACAATGGGCCGCAGTTTCATGGCAGAGGCTGGCAGTGACCGGCACTTCGTAGTGTTCGGAGTACAGACTATGTTGTGTGCATGCTAACGGAACTGTAGCTGTGCGGAGTGAAAATGGCACAGCACAGCCGCGATCCTCTGGAAAGGCCCCTTGGCTTTCCATGGTTGAATTTGTCTGATGTATACAGGGAAGTTATACTGATGGTCATGTACAGTGTAGGTGGGAGGTTCAGCCGGGTTGCTCTCCAGAGACTGTGGAGCTCGCATGTGGACATCCACATACTGTTCTTGACCAACCATCCAGACTCGGTTGGATTCTTCGTGGGGAGCAGCACAGGCTGAGAACCGGGCTCCCACCTTCTTTTTTTTTTCGTGGGGAGCAGCACAGGCTGAGAACCGGGCTCAGTGTCCCCTATGATGTGCATAGAAAGAAGCTTGAGTAATAACATGAGCATGAAACAAACGGAGAAACTCAATCCATGCTGGAAACCAGGTCCAGCATCCCATGGCTTTTGACTGTCTGGAACCAAATTGTGAGGGTCTGCCTCGTCCACCCAGATGCCAAATCCTACCCAGAAAGCTAGCAGCCCCTGTCCACTTTTTCAACCCTTGGCCTGGCCCGCATGACTCAGTGGGATTCTACCACGCAGTGATAGAAAGAGTTGATATTCCCCACCTTGTGCACCCCACCGTCATTGTCCCAAAGTGTCCACGAATTATCCGCAGAGGTACAGCGCTGAAATGATCAGGCCATACGCACTGTGAGTCCATCTTGGGCATGTAATTCTGTGGCACGGGCTGGACTTACAGTCCTCTGCAAATAAATGCAATAGGCAGGACTTTCCTCTGGGCCGACAGCACAGCCCGTTACTCGTTTATCTAACAAACGATGTCAGCAAAATCAGAAACAGTATAGGGGCCATAGGCAATTGTAACCAAGGATAAATTAATCGCATAGTACGCAGAGTGGCCTTGCTGTGTCACTATGAGATCATTTGGATCTGCAAATTGTACAGGAGGAGGAGGTTCATTCCATTCTGCAGATTGCACGGTAGGAGAGGGTTCATTCCGGTCTTGCCTGTTACCCACGCGGCCATTAAACCACCATTACTTGGGCCATACATTGGCCGCTGATGTTCCCTATCAACGCACCGCGGGCAACAGGGTTGCCAAAGAAATCGCCCGGCCGGTCCTACAAGGGCGGGCGCAGTGCTTAGCATAATGACACACCGAAAAACAAAACTAAAACAAAACAAAGGAAAAACAAAGAAAAGAAAACTTA
>BFEA01000179.1:151958-193231 GCA_003427395.1 Chara braunii | reverse complement strand
CTCTCTCTCTCTCTCTCTCTCTCTCTCTCTCTCTCTCTCTCTCTCTCTCTATGTGTGTGTGTGTGTGTGTACCGAGCGCCTTCTCGCACGCCTACACTTCGATACATGTAAGGAGAAGAAGAAGAAGAACGAAACATAACTGTGGCACGCTGGTGGGCGGGAGGAGGGAGAAGAAGAAGAAAACATACCTGCGGCGAGCTGTCTAGCGAGGGGCTGGCTTCGCTGCACGACGACGGCGACGGGCGACGACAGTGTGGTCATCGGCTTCTTGGCGGAACGGCTGGTGAGTCAGGGCGAGGCGGGAAATCGAAGGCCGGAGGCCTCCTCCAAGTTTCCAAAAGGGAGGCCTCACCTGGGCCGTCGATCTTTCCAGATCACCGGTCCAGAGAGGCAGCCCTTTTCAAAATTTGGAGGCTGCCCTACCGGACCCATTTCGATTTGTTTTAGCACTAGGAGGCCCCTACAACCCGCGTGGGGGCCTACTGGCCCAAAAATTTTTTGATTCGGCCACATTTCGGCAATGCACTGTAGCCGACCGGGGGGCAACCGGCCCAGTTCCGGTTGGGGGTGGACCCCCCGGTGGGACCGGGTTTACAGCCCTGTGTTCAACTACATACGGGGGCGCTGTCTAGTAGGTGCTGGTGGAGATAGGACCATCTCCGCTGAGGAGGCCTCCGTGACAGCCGACCTGACCATCAAGGCATCCGCTGATGAGGCCTCGGTGACGTCTGATCTGAGCACAAATGCATTGATGATGAGGATTATGACACAGGGGAGGCTCGCGAAGGGGAGTAGGAGGACGAAGAAGAGGAAGAACGTGGGGCAGTTGTGTTCTCTAAGTAGATGGTGGTGGTGGCAGTGATGGTGATCATGGTGATGTAAGCCGTGATGATAATGGTGGTGGAGGCGCCGCACTTTCAGCAGCAGTCGCATTGGTAGGATGCAGGCCATCATCCCATGCAGCAACTTTGCCAACTTTTATGGTTTCATAGCAGCTGGCCTGGTTTCCAGCTGAGTTTTGGAAAGGATAGATCATGTTAAAGAGAAAAAGACAAGAGAAAAATACGTTTCCAGCTGAATTACATATCCTCAAGTCGGATCGCCGCAAACCATCAGCAGGATGCAAGACCGACACCTATCTTCCTTCCAAATGGAAAACATCACACCTCATTTGTGAGCTAGTGATTCCCGACCTCAACAAAGATGCGATGCAGAACCTTCGATCTGCCTGGCCAAGTAAGACGCCTAGCTCAGTTGGTTAGGCACGCAAGTGGCATTCGGGAAAAATGGTAGGTTCAATCCTCACTAGCCACCTGAAGCATGCTTGGTGCCAACCAGCTGAGACAGTCGCCCTGCTCCCCCTAATACGAACTTTAGCCAATACGGGTGTGAATTTATGTGCGCGTCGGTTGTGTGCGGTGTGTGGAAGAGTGTTGGCCTTAGACACTGCTGATACTTGATGCAGGTGGGGGAAGAAGAAGCGGGAGGGACAGATACAGGCAAAATGCTCGGTCTTCGTGTTCGCCAGGCCCACACACCCTACTCCCTGACCCCCGCAGTTAGGGCAGGGGGCAAAATGCAGCCCCTCCATTCAAAGGTTGCTCTGCTTGCTGGGGTCCCCTGTATAGCCCAGGTCGTAAAAGCTGAATTTGAGAGACGAAAGAAAAAGAAAAGAAAATCCGCGTGCCTGTCTTGACAACAACAATATGCCGCCAGAGTTGGACGCACCACTAACCAAATCACATAATCCAACAAAAGCAAACAAAAAAGACGACCAGGAGAAAAAATAACACCACCCAGATTATGCCTTACATCTCCCATTTGAGGTTTCTTATCCCATCCTTTAGCTCACATTCAATCCACTCTGAAAAAGGCCCAAAATGTTTCAAAATGGTTTATTTATATTTGCAATACACATCTACAAAAGTGGTTTGCTTCCAACAATTTCATTACCTCGAAGCCAGGACCCACAAACTGCTACAAACCCCCAATCCAACGAGTCTTTGACAGCGATGAAGTCACATGCTCTCTCTCTCTCTCACATACACACACACACACACACACACACACACACACACACACACACACACACTGCATGCACAACATGCACACAGGCATCCTCACTCCTTGCGAATAAGCATCGATACACAAGCAATGTGGGGGGAAATATAAAACACACACACACACCATAAAGTTCAGTTGCGGGTTCGGTCACAGATGGGAAGTTACAGGTTATCCATAACGAGTACTCCAAAAGGAAATTGATCTCTTGAGATGCAAATTTTGGGTCTCCGTGTTCCTTCATGGAGGGATTCCTTTTACTACCCATTCAGAAAGAAGAAAGCGATGACAGGTAGTCCTCTTAGAATCTAACGGATTTTAACCTCTTAAGCAGAGGTTCTCTGATTCATCCATCAGACCAAGAACTCTTGATTGGTATCTTTTCCAAAATGACCAAGATCCATTTTATCTGATCAAACAAAGGGCATAAATTTCTACTCATGTGGTAGCACACATTCACATTGGCGAGGGTTTGAATACTAATCAAATCAGCAGCTGTTATGATTGACAATTCACATCGACACTAAAGCACGACTGAGCTAAATCCTCGAACCAGAGAAACAGACCGGACGGCAGTAGTGCACTTCCTTCACAGACTCCCGCCACCACCACAAATGCACACAGAGCACCCAACGGGATGCAGCATCAGTATTTCGCACACAGGCAAAGCATATAAAGCCGCTGCTCAAGCATATCTTCCAATCCATCAGTTCAATACAAGACAAAATCAACCTTATGCTCATGTGCTTGCTTCTATTCGCACCCAACAAAATCCATTCTCCTGGAATTTGCACATATGTGCTTTACTTCTGCAGCAATGATGAGAGTGATCCTTGACCTTGAGAATTGAGAGAAGATCATTCTCCTCGAAGTTGCATCGATGCGCCTACCTCTGCATGCAACCGACTCAATGTACAGCAACATTACAAAACGCAGTCATTGGCCATATGGGAAATACATATCCACATCACTTCCGACTTTCGGCAGCGAAGGCTTGATAGACTGCTGACTGTCAACCTTGAACATAGATGGTCGAATATCACCAGCACTGTCTACCCGAGTTACAGGCTTCATCACATTTGTAGGATTTTCATGACTCCGCAGACCTCCCATACTTGTGAAAAAGCACCCTACACACGAGCACCACACACACATACACACACACACACACACACACACACACACACACACACACACACACACAATCAGTTTTCTAAGAAAGTGCACAAAAGAAGCGATAAAGTTTTTGGACAGGGAGTTGTTTGGAGTGCCTGTAACACTATTAGAGGGGTGCTCAATTCGGGAGGTCTACTGGTAGTGGTTCCCTTGCTTAGCAGGTGGTGGAAACCAACAGTCTGCATCTGCAGATTGTCAAGGGTTCAGCCTCCTGATGAGTAGGTTCACGTCCGACGAAACAATCTTTCATAATCGGTTTTGTTTTATTTCGCTCTTTGTTCTTTTTCCTTTTTTTTCTTGCTTCCTGTGGATTTTGCATGTTTGACATTCATTCCTTGGGTATACCTCCTTGCACCCTTCTTTTGGGTGTCACCTATTTGACAAATTGACATTTTTTTTTTGTCTTGCTGCTCTTTTTGACATGCTGTGCCTCGCTGCTTTGCCTTTCCATTCTCTCCTCTCCTTCTGCCTTCCCTTCCCTCTTTAAAGCCGATAACCCTTTGCTCGTATTACCTGCAATGAAGTAGAATGCCTGAGTCTGTGAACGCTTACTCTTCTTGGTTTGTTCCGTACTGAGAGAATTCTTTCCAACAAATGTGCCTAATGCTCCCAGGACCAATAGGCCAAGGCAGGTTATACAATTTCAGGTCAGTCCACACGTGTACAAACTAACACACACACACACACACACACACACACACACACATTGGACCAAGTAGCGCACTATCATGTAGCATGGGTAGAGTTCCCTGACAGTCAATGGCAAATTATCCCAAGCCTTGCTGGGAAAGCCGTGAGAACTGAAAGGGTGAAAGCATCAACTCCGAAACTATTTCAGCGAACTGACTCGCTCATTGTAGCAACCGCAAAAGCAGATTGCATGAGGATCGTTTTGATGCTAAATTTCAGACACGGGTTTCCATTTTGCCCCAAGTGACGACTTCATCCCGTTGCAGTCTTGTACCAGCAGCTGCTATGAATTTTTTCATCGCCCTCCACCAGGTTGCACAACACAGAGAAGCCAAAGAAATGAGGATTGTTTCCTCACTCCTGCCCACTGTTACACTTTTTCTTCTCCCTCTCTCTCTCTCAGAGTTGTCGACCCCCGGCTGGTGTCCGGGGATCTGCAGGCGAGCACCACCAGGCCCGGGCTTAGAACCTCCCCAACCAATAAATAAACAAAAAAAAGAAGGCTGGGGTGCGCAGCAAAGCAGGGAACCCCCTGGAGCCTTTTCCCAAAAGCTGCTTTCCGGGCCACCCAGGGCATCCACCCTGGCAGGGCCGGGATAGCCCCGGATGCGAGTGGGGGTGCCAGGGTATAGGAGTATGCGGGTACGGAGGTCAAGGGCTTTCTCCCGGGCCTGGTGGTGAGACGGGACAGTGTAGCGGCTGCACAAGGGTGTGGTGGCGGGGAAGGGGGGGGACAAGCCGGTTGGAGCGGGCGTGGGCCGAGGTGGGAAGCAGGGACAGGCAGTGAGTTGTTGGGGACCTGGAACGCAGGGGTCAGTGGGGGTTGGCGTCGCGGCAGGGCAGGTGCAGAGGGTCATGGGGTCAGGGGGGCAACGAGTAGAAGGCAATGAGGCATACATACACTAGTAGCACTCTATGTATCTCTACAAGAAAAGGGAAATAATTGAAGGGAAATGAGTGGAGTGCAAGGAACCTGACTGTTCACAGCTTGCTGGAGTGTTACACATCACAGGCATAGATGTCATCACACAGATAGAATGTCAAAAGGGAGATTATCTTCCACCAAGAGAGTCAGAGAGTGGAGAACTCGTTCCACCTTCCCCTCTACTTCGAGCCGGAAGTATATTTGGACCCCTTCAACATATTTATCCATTACAGTTACAGTACTATTAGCTAGCTTACTCATTACGAGCTCATCTACCTGTTTTACCTTTTTACTTACATACCTGCGTGTTGACCCACTATCAATCATACCTCCAACTCTTACTTTATTTACTTCTAGATCTGCAATTATTAATTGTCCTTTTTGTTTCTTCATTTCAGTTCAAGCTTGGCGACGAGTGGCCAACTCATCACCCATGCCAGCAAAGGATCCACCTAGAGAGGTACACACACTTACTACCTCTGGACAGTGTACTAGGTGGGGACTGTCTATCTTTTCAGTTTCTGACTGAGGAACCGTCGGATGGGAGGATGTCTTTCTATTTACATCCGAAGTTCCGGTAGAGGCAACTGAAACCTCTACTGACTGTTCCCTTTTGGTTGTTTGTAGTCCGGACAGAAGGGAACGATCTGGTTGGGTTCACCACATTTGAGGCATTGATTGGCGACATTTCTGTCCTGCCAAACTTTCTCTGTACTCCCCAGTTTCTTCCAAGGCTCCCCTTTGGGCAAACCTGGATGGGGTGGATATGGTTTGTCCCATGTACCATACCATGCGCCTCTTCCTCTTCATCAGGTACCACCTTGCGAGGGACCATTGCCCGTTCCACCCACGTAGTAACTACCTTCGCCACCACCGCTCCGAGTACCGGGTCCTCTTCCACCACGTCCGTGGCCTCCTCTTCCTCAGCCACGGCCTATTCCTTCTCGCCCTTCCCCCGCAGGCTGCAACGGCCGCGCAGTCCCCCTCTTTAACTACCGAACAGTTGGGTCCTCCCTACAGACCATAATCTATCTGGTTGTAAGAGAGAGTTTGGACCCCTCCTTCAAAGGTAAAAAAAAGATTGTCTTTCCCATGTATGTTCCCTGAGATGGTGCGGTTTTGCCATTTCTTACACGCTTCCAGATCTTTCGAGTAATGGCAATAATTAGCCTCGGCTAAGAAGCCAGCATGATCTATAGCGATCTTGCTAAACTTCTCGTATATCATCCCCTCCTCCTTTGTGCGAGGATAAAGCTGAGTACGAAGAGGGACGGGCAGTGCCCTAGCGAAGTTATTGAGGATCTGAGTAGGAGCGAGTCCATGTTCAGCGCATTGTAAGAGTTCATCCATTGTTGCTTTGAGTGCAGATGCACTCTTCCATTTCCGATCCACATTTCTGTTCGGCGAGCCAGATTTTTATTTTCAAATTGTTCTCTAACAGCCTTCAAGAGTCCGATTCTTGTTTGCTGTTAATACTCGATCATAGTCTGGCAATTAGCTTCTTTTTGCAACGATATGGCGAAGCTCATCGCATCGCCGGCCATTCATGAATTGACCATCAAGACTCTGCCCAATACGGGGATGCGTTGTCCGTATACATATGATTCAACAGCAGCAATCCAATGTAAAACACTCTCCTCCTTTTTGCCGGTGTAGGTCCACGACACTTTTAACTTTACTTTTTCTTATATCTCAACCGTCTTCTCGCAGCACTCCCTTTCCTTTCTTGTCACCATCTCCCCCATCTTCGTTTCCATCTCCTCCTCCTTCGCCGCTGCCACAAATTATCTTTTCAATTACGACGGGAGTAAAGGTATGGTTGATGTGATCATCTAATTTCTGAATATATGATTGTGTATATGCTCATCAACATCTTTCGTGGACTTTTGCAAGAAGGTGTTCCAAACTCCCTCAAACTCATATTGGTGTGTTTCAAATTTCTGCAACGTTTTGTTCATTGCTTCTAGCTCTTGCTTTGTATGTAGAATTGTTTCTGTCAAAAGGGCTAGTTTTTCTTTTGTTGCAGCTTCCTTATCTTTCTGGTCTTGCAGTTCTCTTTCTAGCCTTGCACCCTCTACTTGCAGCCTTTTCCTTTCGCCAAGCTCTTATCGCTTCGCTGCTAACATTTTAATATGCAGGTCCGCACGTTTTTCCTCCAACAAGAGTTCTCTTTTCCATTTGGTCTTTAATGGATGCCAGTTTCGCAATGAACATCTCTTTCCTCCTCTGTTTCTTCAATTCGATCGCTGGAATATTCATATTGATCATACCAATCCAACGGTTTGACTTGGAATCCCCCACCTGTCTGGCAAGTTTCTCCCCTTTCTGCCCATCGCCTAATGAGTCTATCATCAAGAGGTTCATCTTCTTCTATAGTTTGTAGTTCTTCCTTCAAGTCTTTTTCTAACTTTTCTTTCATTTCTTTTTACATTCTTTCTTCTTCCATCTGCAATTTCTTCTTTATTTCTTCTTCTTTGTCTTTTTTTTTTTTTCTTCCTGTTTCTTCTTTTCAGCCTGGCGGCGTTCCAGTTCAGCCTGTTCTGTGGGAGTGCGCCCTGGCTTTACAGCACCAGATCTCATCATCATCCGAGAGGTGCATGTCTTCACGGAACCAAGCGGAAAGAAGACTTTGAACAAGATGCCTACCAAAACGAAGAGGGCCAAAAACCCTTGCATAGGGTAATCGTCCATGATGGAACACAGCACAGGTACCCCTAGGCTGGTCCCACCAGGTAAGACCACCACTAATTATCCTTGATCTAATCTAGGATGGAAATTTTTTTTTTTTCTTTCAAACTCTGGATATCGCTACTTCAAAAATGACGAATTTCAAAACTTTTTAAACTTCAATTTACAATAAGCCTTTTTCCCATTTTCTACCTTGCTTGCTATCTGTCTTCAACTTCAACACAAGGGATTGGTACTCACATTTGTCTGGTTTCATTTTCCTTTCTTTTATCTTTCTTTTATCTTTCTTTTATTACTAACAAGTCTAATGTTCTGCACAGGGATGGACTAGAGTCTCACAGCTTCAGTAGAGATTAGATTCGTTCAGATTACTTATGTTTTAGACTCTCTTTTCTCATGCGGCAGTCTGCCACAAATCCCTGACTCAATCCTATCTTCTACTACTCCCTACCAGCACAGATGTCAGATCAGATGTCAGGGATATGAGACCAGACGACTCTGACAAGATTCCCACTTCTAGCCTGACTTCAAAACCAGACTGGATCCCAGGTGACTCCACCAGACAGCAGCAGCAGCGACCACCAGAGAGGTAGAGGTAGGTATAGGTACACGACACACACCAGACGACTCTGACAAGGGGTAAGGAGTTCTTCTCTTCGGCTGGATGAGCTCGGTCCATGCCACTCTGCATGTGCAATCCTCCGCTTCTGCATCGTTGGTCCACAAATGTGCATGGATTGCCTTCTTGATATATTTGAAAGTGTTTTCCTAGCATGTGGACCACGCCGACGTACCAAAAGGTAACAAGTACTGACTTTTTGACAACGAGGGCCTTCCTAAACACACCCATGCCCCCCCTTGCACTCCATGCCTTCAATCGAGCCATCGCCGCAGTTGCTTTGCTCCTAGAAACGCCATCATCTCAATGATCCCACCCCTCCGGCCGGTCTGTTCCCGGAGGAGAATGGCCTTTCACTTCCCCCAATTGACCAATGCTCCCAAGTACTTGGAGGAGACCTGCAAATCTTCCTTGAGGATGGCCAACTGCTGAGTCATCAGGGGGATCACCACCCCTCAATCATCTGCGAATGCAATGGATTCAAGCGCCACCTCCGTTCTGCCTTTAAGCTTTCCACTCGGTCGTCCACTCTCAATATGGGACACAGGTGCTTTAACAATGTCGCCCGCAAGTCCTGGGTCGGCATTGCTACATGTTCCAGCAGTTCTTCCTGTGGGTACTCTTGTACCGAGTGCTCCCAAAACTGAGCAATCAGCGACCTGAACTCTACGCTTTTGAACACCCATGCTGGGACCATCTTTGAGGGTTGTCCAATCTCCAGTTTACCCACAGGATAAATCGCTATCACCGTGGAGTTGTCCAACACGGCCATAGGACTAATCTGTATCTGCTCCAGTGTGTCATTGAGCACTGTTGTCGCCCATATCATATTAATTATGCATCTTCTGGATGTTGTGTTACCCCAAAGTGTGTAACACTTGTCTTGCCGGTGCAAGGTCCTGTACGCATCCGTACACCCAAACCCTACCATGCTGTTGACAAGCACCAGCGAGTGTGCATCCAGACGCCTGACCGTTGCTGCATCCAGCAGCAGGTCCACAATGGAGTTATAATCCCCTATCATAATGATTTTTTCCATGTCCTGTACCAATGTCCACAGCCTTTCCCACAGCCTTCGTCGTGCACCGATCTTCGTCAGGCCATACACCGTGACAACCCCACACCTCTTCCCCCCACTGAAGAACCGCCCACGCCCATCGTCCCCTTGAGTCATGATACCAGTCTTTTACCTCTCCTCTGAAGTGGGGGGATATGAGGATGCACACCCCTCCCTCTGCGCCCTGTGTTGATGCCCATACCTGGTGACCCTTCCACAATAACGTCGGTGTAGCTCTCTTTTGCTCAGACAGCTGCAGGCAGACCAGATCGGTCCACTCTGGTTTCACGCTTGCAGCCAACTCTATTCGTTTGGGCAGCAACGATCGGGGCCCCAGGCCTCTAACATTCCATGTCAGAATATGCAACCGATTACACTGCCTGGCACCAGTCATATCTACCCCCCCCCCCCCCCCCCCCCCCCCCTATATAGGCTTTGTCACTCTCCCCACACTAATGCCCCTTCTTGACTCTATTTACACTGGGGGGGATGTCACTTTCTCATGTCATCCTACAGGATAACATATCCTTCCCAACCTTACTCCCCCGTCCCCATATCCATGATCCTTGTAAGAACTGCTCTTGGCTGACCTGCTCCTCCCACGGCAAACTTGCATTAAATCTATTGAGGATGACAAGGGAGGTCGTGTGGTCAATGTGGACGTTTCGGGGAAGCGCCGTGGGGCCAAAGGTATCCGCAAAGTTGGCCCATTGCAAACTGTTGTGCGTCATTTTCGGATGACCGGACATCTTGGGAATAGCCTCCACAAAGTATATATAATGACTGCATACTCTTTCCCTTACAATGTTCGCCGAATGAACCTCATCATAGATACCGCAAGCAGTGGCATGATTCCGTACTTCGTGGCGGTCCAACACTTCACCTTCTTGAGAACATACTGCTCCTGTGGGAGCTCGTTGACACTGAAAATCGGTACCTCTGTCATCCCATTCATCAACATTTGGCCACCTCATATTGTACGCCTGAGAACGATGGGACAGATGTAGCATTCCCCTTCATGCAAGATGACCTTCAGTCTCGTTTCCGCTCGCTCTTGATGTGCCAGCTCGCTTAGCAGGTCTTGCTGCTGTCCATCGTGGTGTTGGTCCTCCTTTGCTCCCCCCCTACATTGTCCCAATTCATTCCCGGGTCTTGCCTCTTGCCATTCGCTTTGCTGCCCGCCGACTGTCGTGTTCTTCCTCGGCTGCTCATAAGGATTCCAACCCTGATACCTCCTCTTCCCGCTTAGATTGCTGCCCCTCTCCTTTTGTTGATTCGATAGAGGAACTTTGGCCGCAATGCTGATCTTCTTCTTGTTCCTTCTCACTCTCCCGCTCCCCCTTGTGACTTTCGTCTTCTTCCAATCTTCCTCATGCTGTTGCTCCAATTGCTCAATCTCCGAAGAGTCCATTTTAGAGGAGGTCGAGTTGTCATCGCCTTCTCAACTTCTTGGCATCCCCACCACCGATAGGACATAACTTGCATCTCCCGATATGGGGGAGTCCGAGGGGGATGGTCATTCATCCCTTCGGCCTCGAAGCCAGTACACGATCCTAGACCCTTCCCCCCCCCTAGGGGTCCGTTCCCTAGCACATATGTAGCACGATGTCGTCCCTTGCTTTAAGCATTGCTCTCGAGCATGCCTTCTACCGGAGGATTCCACCTTGGCAGATGAGTTGGTCGGAACCGGAAGGCATTCAGCAGACGAGGATCCTTCAGGCCACCCCTCCATTGTCATTTTCCTCCCTCCCTTGGAACCTTTCGGCAGCGCCCCACGCTTCTACCTTTCTATTATAATCGGCAGGTCCATTCCCTAGCACATATGTAGCACGATGTCGTCCCTCGCTTTAAGCATTGTTGTCGAGCATGCCTTCTACCGGAGACCAGAAGGCATTCAGCAGATGAGGATTCTTTAGGCCGCCCCTCCATTGTCATTTTTCTCCCTCCCTTGGCACCTTTCGGCAGCAACCCATGCTCGTCCCTTTCTATTACAATCGGCGGGTCATACACCTATCCATCTAGCCCGAGCTTTGAGAGGCCGGTTTAACACTGCACCCCTCCCATGTCCACCTATTTGCATAGTCGGTGTTAATGTGTCCTTTTGTCAATGTTTCCATCCTTCCCCTACTTTGACCGTCGGTCTAAAACCTATTGCTTACACTTCCCCCTCCAGCTACCCGCTCTACTTACCTTGGGTTCCTTTCACATTCCCCCCCGTCATCCACTGCCAAGCTACTCCCCAGGTCAGACCCTCCCCTCTCCTCTCCTTGTACGCTCGTCGGCCCTTGCACATCCCTCCCCTTGTCTGCACGACTATGTCCTCCCGTTTGTCTCCCCTGCCACTACTACTCCCCAGTTGCTCTCCAGCCTCCCCTATCCCTGGTTGATGCTCCGCTCTTATTTCATCCTTCCCTCCCAGTTCAAGTTCGGTCGGTCCCTCCCTCCTCCCCATCTGTCTGTCGATCCCTTCCACTTTACCCCCTTCGGCCAGCTCATTCGCCTCCCCCATTTTAGGAACTCTCTTCGCTTCCAACGGTCCACCTGCTTTCCGTTTATGTTCGCCCCTAAACAGCCAGCAGGGCTCGTCCGTTTGCATGGGGTCATCCCCCCTTCCATCCCACCGAGCAGTCCGGTGGGCTCCGACGGTCCTCCTTTTCGTTTATGTTCGCCCCTAAACAGCCAGCAAGGCTCATCCGTTTGCATGGGGCCATCCCCCTTCCATCCCACCGAACAGTCCGGTGGGCTCCCCCTCCCCATCTTGCTCTCCTATGTACCCGTGCTGCCATCCTTCGTTTCGATGTCTCAGCCGATTTGCACGTTCTCGCTTTCTCTTCCTCTCGCCCCTCGGTCAACAGTCTTCGCCGCCTCTTATGGTCATCGATTAAAGTCAGTGCCCTCCATGCATCACCACCCACTTCCCCCAAAGACCACGTCCATTCCTTCCCTATTTCAAGACAACTAATCCTTTAGGCACAACGCCCTATCCGAACCTACCACCTCTACTCCCCCTTAACTCATCACAACCCTCTTTCTCTCACTGCCTCTCATTCAAACGCGTCCTACAGAACTCAGTACACCTATCCTTTCTGTCATTGCAGCGGTGTGCCTTCCTCACGTCGTCCACGTCGCAACCATGCTTTCCCCACCTCACCCCTCCTCCCCTCTCCCTGGAGCAAATGCTTTCCCAAGCCGGCGAAACCACCACCATAGCCCGCCACCGGCTCTGTTGATGACGATGACGACCCGATCGGTCAACGCAGCCCTTCTCCAAAAAAAATGTGATCGGAAAGTCCCTCAGCAACCTGCCGCACGTCCCAAACCCTAGCCTACCCAAATCGTCGCCAGTGCAAAATTTAGTGCAGCTCCAAATTACTGCTTGCATCCCACATACTTTCAATGACCTTCCTTGGCGTGCATTTTTTTCATAAACGCATTTATGTTTTACGCGAGCAACACAGGCTTTTAGAGTCTGGACAAAGAAGAAAGAAAATCAGAAAGCATAAATTCGTTCTATGTGACATTTTACTATCCAGTGTGCTAAGTTCAAAACAAATTTTACTTTATAGTGAAGAAGAAACTCTAATCGCTTTTTGTTTTGTGGGTCTTTTTTTAGTGCAACCAAGGCCTCAATAGGATTTAGAGACCTCTCTTATTACAAGTTATTTCCCATTCAAGGCCAAAGGATGATTTGTGTCCAGTCTACGTCCCGTGGTCCCAAAGTGTCCCAGTCCCAGGCTGTCCCCGTACGATAGGCCATAGAGAATATATGCTGAAGCTTCATAGGTCAATAGGGGTCGGTACCGAAACGCCGTAGGTCTTTAGAAGTCGGTCCTGTACCCGACAAGAAAAGTCCAGTCCGGTCCAGCAGTCCCAAGTCCAATTTTGCAGCATGTCCCAAGAAAGTCCGGAAGCTACCGTACAAATAAAATGTTTGCAGCAAACAGGCAACGGCCAACCTGTACCGGTCTGAAGCCAGCCAAGCCAAGCCAAGCCAAGTCTTATATTTGGCTGCTACAACATCAGCTGATCACTTGTACAGTTGTAAGATGCGGAAACAATGTTCCTGCTTGTGCGTTAAGGCAACTTGGGCACTTCCTGGCAGGAGGAAGACGAGGGCGCTCCAAGGTTACTCCATAGCTCGAGTAGGGGGAGATGGGGAGTGGGGCGGTCATAGACGCCAAGTGTGAAGCTTCCCTTAGTGGATGCATCCACGGTTACGATCTAGTGTCGAGACACAGTGAGGCAGAGCGAACCAAGTAAGAGAGAAGAGCTATACTACATAGAAAGAGTGCGAGAAGCCATAGTCGCCATCCAGTTCAGATCAGTCCTAAGGGTGTGTGGGTGGGGGGGGGGGGGGGGGGGCAGAACCACTGGAGACAAACCTTTCTTGTATAATAATTATAATAATTTTGGAGATGACTTCTTTATGTGTTGATTGGATCTCACCTTCCGCTTCTCACATGTGAACTTTTGTGAACGTTCATTGATGTTTGCTACGTGGAACTTGACGAGTACTTGGTTCATTCCAATGGTATTAAAGTTGGTTCCCGCTGCACCCACTTGAAGAGGTGCTGGCAAGGAAGCATTCCAGGAGGCAAAAATAAAAATAAAAAAATATATCGGGGTCTGATTGTGAGAGAGGAGGGCCGGAGAAGACGAGGTATAGCAAGGAGCAAGCGGAGCACCGTCAAAGGAGCGATTGAAGACATAATGAAGTACTTCCTGCCCCGGCCCTTCGTCTTTTTGCAATGTATTTTGTCGTGTATGGTACCTTCCCACGTAATTTCTTGGAGACCTCTGCTGCAATGAGGTCATTTCTGTTGCCGTCATCTGGTCGCAGAGGTATTTGGTGTGCCATTTGACTGTGGTTAGGGTTGCCAGCCTACCTGGGGGCATAGGTACCCAATGGGACCCTAATCCCATGAGTGAAAGTTTCATGTGTGCTGTAGGTCGGTCTCGGGTAGGAACTCACCAGCTGGAGATATCCCCAAACAAAATAGAGAGCACAGGTAAGAGCGATGGGCACTCATAAAACAACCCAGTTATGCCCAATGACCGGTCCTGACCAGCGAGCGACTGAAAGTCGACAGCCGTGAGTTGTAGAGGTCTACCAGAGATTCGGCAGCTGGCTTACACCCTCGGGTAGGAACTCGCCAGCTGGAGGTATCCCCAAACAAGATAGGGAGCACCGGTAAGAGCGGGAGGCACTCATAAAACAACCCAGTTGTGCCCAATGACCGGTCCTGACCACCGAGCGACTAAAAGTTAACGGGACGCAGTGAGTTCTAGAGGTCTAATAGAGATTCAGCAACTGCTTTACGCCCAGGCAAAGTAGGGTTGAGACGTAAGGTCCACCAGGGAAAGAAGCCAGGGAGATCCCCCAAGGACCGATGGCTGGCAGCCCATCTGGTGGTAGTTATACTCAAACCCTGTGGTGCACAGCAAGGAATCTCTCTAAGTATTAAGAGCAAGCCTTGGATTGGTGGCCACCACGTCCTGTTTTCAGCGATAAATAATTTTTGAGGTCTGTGCTGGCAAACCTTAAACAGCAGGTTGGCCACCAGCCCTTAGACAAGCTGTAGTGACGGCGTGGAGAAGGGAAATTAGGTTTGTGTGGTCCCCGATTCTAGAAGTGGTGAGGAGTAGGTCTACGTGGTGAGGAGGCGGCGTCAACTTACCTATGTTGCCCCTCACTATGGACGACTACCCCATGTTTGGCTTCTTGGCACTGTCCGTGATATGGGGGTAACAACTCCGTTTCCTTTTCCCATTGGGTTTCGCCCGGATCTTTGGGATGCACGTTGAGTCGTCCACCCAGCCGTAAATAGAGGAAGAAAAAAAAAGGAGGAAATGGAACGATTGGAGAAACAAATGAAGGAGTATTTCACGGAGGAAACCAGTGCGATAGTTGAAGAAGAAAAAGAAGAAGAGGAAAGCCTGATAAGGAGAGAACGCAGAAGAAGGACAAGGAAAGGCCAGCAGTGCAATTTGCAACGAAGCTGGAGGCAGCCGCTGATGATGAGGAAAGGGAGTTGTTGGTCGCAGATAGAAACAGCTCCCTCAATCAGCGACTACTCGCTCAAAAACGAAGGGAGTATGATGAGAAGAAGAGGATGAAAGAGGAAGGGCAGAGACTCCAACAACAATAGAGGGAACAGTGAGGTAAGGAGACCAAAGTCAAGGAAACCTTGACCATCATAACCGCCGCTTTGCTGCACACCGCAAAAGAATTGACCTCCCTCTAGAAAACAGTAGGAAAAGTTTAATGCCACCAAGACGAGTTCCAAGAAAGCTGGAACAATTACCCCTCCACTTCCTCACATCGAATGGAAGATAGGATCATCAACTACACCGATCATTTAGACAGTCTCTTCACAAAAGGACTCACAAACACATCCCAACAATAACATTAGGTGGCGGTGTCAAAGGTGGAGATGGAGATGGTGGATATGACAATGGAGACGGTGGGAAGAGAGGCAAGGGCCCAAGGAGGGAAGAAAAGTGTAAGAGAGAGGAAAAGCAGTCTGATGGGGGAGAACGGAGGGAGAAACTGAAGGTGATACTTCCCTGTACATACAACGAGGAGGAGGATCATTTTTACCAATGGGAGGCGCACATGGGCACATATGTTTATGCGCAGTTGATTCCGAACTGGGACTGTGTGTTGATGGCAAGCACATGCCTTGGGGGGAACGCTGCCAACTTTGCACTATCCTTGGTGAATGAGGAGGGCTGCTCTTCGATGGTAGAGTATTCCCAACAGACCCGCCGATTTGAGGATAAGAACCTGGCCCGAGGCACCCAGCACTTGTTCCTCGATATAGCCAACCGAAAACGGAAGAGTAACAGCACTAAAGGCCATTATGGACAGGCTATTACGGTGTCCCGAACATGGCCTCACTCCCACATAGATCTTTTAAAAATTCACACGAGCACTTCCTCATCCCCATAGGACCTGATTGTATGCCCGAACCAAGGAAGAGGGCATGACGTACGAGAAGTTTTGGTGAGATCGTTGTAGACCAGGCCAGCTTCCTACTGCCACTATTGGAAGGACTTGCAAAAAGGAGGCCGGTGGAAGAACAAGACCATATCCAGGAATGTAGCGGGAAAGGACAACCTTGTAGTATCGTTTAAGGAAGGGGTAGCCAAAGCACTTCCCTATGAAAATATAGATTACATACTGGAAGAACAAAACAATAGCCAAGTAGCCCAATGAGGGGACTACACAGCCACTGCAGCCCGTGGGGAAGCACAACAAGGAGGAAGAGGCATCTGAGGTAGAGGAGGCTGAGGCAAAGGTGGAGATAGAGAACCCGACACCCAAAGGAGTAGTAGTGAAGGAAGCTATTACGAGGGAGGTAGGGGCGATGGTTCCCCGCAAGGCGGACACGGTTCTCCCTTCACTGGCGAAAAGGTAAAGGTCAAAAGTCCTACCCAACATGGAGTTCAAGTTGTCGAAGGAACGGCTTGAGATCGGCCAGTGTTTAAAGTGTGGTGACCCCAACCACATCGTTCCCTATTGCCCTGAGCATCATTACCCCTGATGTTGGGATTGCGGCTGCCCCTACAGCAACCTCCTGTCTGAAGAGCCCAATGTCAGAGGCTGATGTTGTTAAGGGAACGGACTGAGGCCGACCAATGTTTAAAGTGTGGTGACCCCAACGACATCATTCCCTTTTACCCCGAGTATCACAACCCAAATGGAAACAGCCAGTAGGGGTTGCAGCTGCCCCTATAGGTACCTCCTGTCTGAAGAACCCAATGGCATAGGCTGATGTAAGCCCCCCACCTAGCTAGCTGTCCAGAGGCCGTTTGCGCTAAGGTCCCTCTAGGTGGCTCCCTCGCAGGCATCGGTGATGAGCTGATCACTCGTCACCAAGCCTGAGCCGCAATGAAGAAAACATTGCAAGGGCAACTAACAATAATCAATGTAGCGATCAGCAGAGAGTGAGTAGGCGTGTTTGTGAATAGTGGATCAACACGCAGCTACATAAGCCGAAAACGACCGCAAATGATGCATCTCCACATGAAGGTAAGGAAGTTAGATGAGCAGGTAGTCAACAAACTGGGCGATAATAAAGAGATGGTTGTAAGCGAATACATTGAAGGGGTGAAGGCATACTTCCGATTTGAGGGGGGGACTCCATGGCCCTCTTACTCGAAGATAGCCTCTCCTTTGACTGGACGAATTGGCTGCGAAGGCCGGCATAAAGATGGGCGATCCTAATTGTTGGCCGTCCAGCCGACGAGAACAAAACAAAAATGTGGTTGTTCCACGAGTCCGGTGTAGAGTCCAGTTTGTCCCCTTTGCTGTACAAGTTCCCCCGCATTCGTCAAGCGCATGGTCAAG
Source organism: Chara braunii (assembly GCA_003427395.1). Taxonomy (NCBI): domain Eukaryota; kingdom Viridiplantae; phylum Streptophyta; class Charophyceae; order Charales; family Characeae; genus Chara; species Chara braunii. Next base: position 175,662 of record BFEA01000179.1, on the reverse strand, counting down.
TGTGATTTAATTGACCCAGTAGTTGTAGCCTATGTGAGGCCAATTAGCAAGAGCAAAATAGACGAGGAAAAAACACCACCCGAAGTAAAGAAGTTGCTGCTAGAATTCACGGATGTGGGACAAGCCCCAGCAAGCGTAGTTTAAAAGGGAAATAAAACACCGGAGCACGGTAGTAAGATTCTCAATGGTCCCATCTACCGAATGTCTACCAAGAAGCTCGATGTGCTGCGCAGCAGCTTGATGAACTAATAGAGAAGGGGTGGATTACGCCTAGCTAGCGGCCATACGGCAGGCTGGTCCTATTTGTGCAAAAGAAAGAAAACGAATTGCGTGTGTGCATAGACTACAAACAACTGAACGCCATTATGATCAAGAATGTCAAACCCTTGCCACAAAGAGACGATATATTAGACAGCGTGCAGGGATTCAAGTATTTTTCCAAGATCAATTTGAAATCGAGGTACCTCAAATAGTGGTACAGCCTCAAGACAAAATACATTGGACAAGGTGAAGGGATCCAAGTATTTTTCCAAGATCAACTTGAAATCGAGGTACCTCAAATAGTGGTACAGCCGGAAGACCACCATAAGACGGCCTTTTGGTCATGCCGTTTGGTCTCACGAATGCCGTTTGGTCAGCCGGAGTTCATGGTCATGCCATTTGGTCGCACGAATGCCCCTGCCACTTTTCAAAGATGCATGAATGATCTCTTTCGAATGTGGCTGGATGGATTTGTAGTCGTTTATTTAGATGATGTTTTGATTTCTAGCAAGACGCTAGAGGGACAGCAGCAGCAGCTGCATATGATCCTAGATAAGCTGCATACGGCTAAGTTCAAACTGAACCCAAAGAAGTGCATGGGCAACGCGCCAAGTGTTGTGCTTAGGCCACGTGTTAGATGGAGATGGAGTTCGACCGGAAGACGCAAAAATAGCAGCAATTAGAAACTGGCCACCACCACACACGTTAACTGAACTGCAGTGGATTGGTCAACTAATACCGAAACTTCATATAGAACTTCACTATCATCACTACACCTCTGCATAAGCTGGCGAGAAAGGAAACAATTTGCAATTGGGACAAAAATGGTACCTCAGCCTTCAAGAAGTTGAAAAAGTCTTTAATAGAGTACCCGATCCTGAAGATAGCAGACCCATAGCTTGCATTTATAGTCACGACCTACGCGGAGCCAATATGTTTGGCTCTGTACTCCAGCCGAATGATGGAGAGGGGTACAGGGCCGTAGAATTTATGTCTTGTCAGCTACCTAACAAAAAAATTGTTGTTTCCATGTATGAGCATGAGCTGTTCGCACTGAAAGAAGCACTAAATAATTGGCAACATTACCTCCTAGGAAGACCCTTTCTACTCTGACCACGAGACCTTGTGCTGATGGAAGACCCAAGCCTGCATGACCCCTAAGCTGACTATGTGGGCCGAAGAGAGAGATCAGTTTGACTTAGAGCTGAACCCAATCAAGCGCATGTACAACGTTGTCGCCGATGCGTTGAGTCGACGCACAGATTTCTTCGGTGCCATCATGACTTACCTTGATGCAAGCACCAAATTGCAGCAGCAGATTAAGGCTGCATACGCTGACGATCCCGTTTACAAGGAACTAATTAGAAAAGTGCACGACACAAAGTCCCGAACTGTAGAATGACTAATAAACAATTATTCAAAACGCCCGGCAAAAATCTGATCTTGAGGACCTTTTCGGTTGGAGAGGCTTTTGCTAATACCCTCCGATGCTACACCTGGCTCAGCATGAAGCGTGATTGCATTACCTATATCCAGGGCTGCGAAGTATCCCACTGGAAGAAAAGTTCCACTCAGCCACCCCTGGGTCTGTTGAGACCACTACCTGTCCTGTCCGGTCCCGATGACTTCGTGTCTATCCACTTTATGGAAACAAAGGTCAAAATCAAAAACGGGAAAAGCCAAGTGATGGTAATAGTAGATCGATTTAGTACATTTGCTGTTTTTATTCCACTGCCCCCTGAGGCCAAAACCGAGTTACTAACTAGAGAATTCTTCAATCTTTTTGTGAAGGATTTCGGACACCCAATAACTATTGTCAGTGATAGAGATAGTAGATTCACGGGCAAGCACTGGCAACAATTCATGAAGTCATATGGGTCAAAGTTAACCATGTCACTCAGTAGACGGCCAGAAACCAACGGCCAAAGTGAGCAGATGAACAAGCTGCTCCAACAAGTGCCGCACATGTACATTAGACCCAACCAGACCGTTTGGGACGAGCATCTTCCCAATGTGCAGCCTGCGTTAAACACTCCGGTGCACCTGCCGGCTGCACGCACCCTGAATGAACTGCACAAGGGTTGGCAACCGCGACGTCCAATTGACTTCCTGAATCCGGGCCAGATTCAAAGATTGCCACCCAGTACGAGGAAATTTGCCATTCAATACAAGAAAAACTCGAGAGCAGGTGAAGACGAACATCCTCAAAGCCCAGCATAAGATGGTGGAACAGTCCAACAAGCACCGACGCCCCTCACAATTTGTCGTAGGTGACTTGGTTTATGTAAAGTCTAAGGAGTTCCTTCCGGAAGAATGGATCTCACCGAAGTTGTCACCTGTGTATAGGGGACCATGGCAAGTATTAGATGTCAAGGGAAAGGCAGACGGGCCATCCTATACTTTCGAGATTCCACCCCACCTGCACATGTACCCCATATTCCACACATCAACGTTCTTCCCTGCGTCGCAAACTATCAGTTTCTCTCTCGTCCCTCGACGATCCCAGCTGACATGGACAGAGGTTATCATGTACATAAAATAGTGGTCGAAGATGTCTTCCGTATAGGCCACAGAGGGAAACCACAAAGACAATACAAGGTTAGATTTGCCTATCAGGAACCCAGCGATGACCGCTGGTTCCCCAAGGAGGAACTAATACAAACAGCTCCTCACATTGTCTCCTTTATGAGAGGGCCCAAAGGGGAATGAATGTGTGCAACCGGTAAAAGTAGATTTTCCTCGAAGGACCTCTAATTTAGGCCGGCGGGAGTGAAAGGGTCGATACCGAAACGTCGTAAGGTCAATAGAAGTCTGTCCCGTACCCGACAAGAAAAATCCAGTCCAGTCCAGCAGTCCCAGGAAAGTCCACAAACTACCAGACCGACAAAATGTTTGCAGCAGACAGGCCGCAGCCAACCGGTACCGGTCTGAAGCAGGCCAAGCAAAGTCAAGTCCTATATTTGGCTGCTACAGTGCAGCGGCTCATCACTTGTTCAGTTGCAAGATGCAGAAGCACAGCTGCTGCTCGTGGGTCAAGGGAACTTGCGCACTCCATGCCACGAGGAAGAAGAGGGCGCTTTGAGGGTTACTCCGTAGCCAGTGTAAAGGGAAATAGGGAGTAGAGCAGCAAAACAAAGTGTCAAGCTTACCTGAATGGATGTATCCACGGTTATGATCTAGTGTAGACACAGCAAGTGACGCAGAGCGAGCCAAGTAAGAGAGAAGAGCTAAACTGTAAAGAGAGAGAGAGGGAGAGAGAGATAAGCCATGGTCGCCATCCAATTGAGATCAGTCCTGAGTGTGTGTGTGTGTGTGAGTGTGTGTGTGTGTGTGTGTGTGTGTGTGTGTGTGTCCGCACCCAGACTACAAATGGCAGATCCTATCTAGCCTATCTACAATGCGCTGGTGACCTCAACAGCTTCCCAAAGTATCGAGCAGATCTCCGCCAATGCCATTCACATCAAGCACCAGGTATGTCCCTCGCTTCACTCACAACCTCCATCCTCCACACAGATGCCACATGCACCCAAGTACCACCATGCGCCCCATCCAGCAATGTGCTCGCTCGTGAGCGCGTAGGCACTCCCTCCAGCAGCTGGTGCAGTAGCGCTTGTGCATAAGCAGCAATTGGCGCAGCAGCGCTTGCGCATAAGCAGCAAGTGCCCGAATGTCTGGCCAGCGACCAGGCCCTTTCCAAAGTGGTTGCCAACCGTGGACTGCCTGGCTGGCCTGGGCCTCCACACAGAAGCTTCCGGTAGGCCCCAAGTGGCTGACCCCTGTCCTGGGGAATCTTCCACATGGCCTGGGGTGGTTACCCATGCCCAACTGCCAGCGGCCTGTGTTCAGTTCATGCCCTGTGCCGGGCCCAGGGCCAGCCTCAGATACATTTGGAAAAAGGCATGCTGGGCCTGGGGTCACTCAACCAACTAACGCTGCACAACTGGGTGAATTTCTCCCATCCGCGTCAAACAGAAACAGGCCTCACGCCACTTGTCAGGCCCACCTTCACTTGGGGCACCCTTTCTCGTTGAAAACAACGCCCAATAAGACTTTCCGGGGTTTTAGCCTTGCATTCCCTCCTCCACACTTCGATAGTCCTCTAAGAAGTTCATTGAATCTGGCGCTTTCCTTTCTGCAGTGCCTTCTCATAGTGAGCGACAACCTGTGGAGCGGTCTGCATCAGTTCCTCCCTTGTAAACCATTTGTCCTCGAGGATAATCGTGATTTCTGAACCGAACGTAATACTACAGCTTCGGCTTTGGAGGACGGCCCCTACCTGTTGGTCTTGGAACCCGCATTTCCCTGTAGTCAACGACGTCATCGATGTGGACCTCTCCATCCATGGTTGGGGGCAGCATAGACCGGAGAGAGGGAAACTGATCAGTTTCCTTGGAAGGTGCAAGTTTGTAGGCGTGGAAGACAGGGTAAGTGCGAAGGTGACCAGGGATTTGTATTACATATGAAGGCCCATCGGGATCATCTCAAACAATGTCTAGAACCTCCCATGGTCCGAAGTATTGTGGCATGAGTTTTTGGGGAATCCCGTGCTCTTGCCCGAGTTCGGATGCCTTGACCGAGACTCTATCCCCAACCTGGAACATAGAAAGGCGGCGGTGTTTGTTTTTTGACTCTATCATCGCCACCTGTGCTTTGTGCATGTTTTCCACTGCTTGTTGCATAAGACTTCCATAGCGATAAGCAAATTCCAAAGTACTCCGTGCAATAGTGGTCTGGTTCTCACGTAGTAAGAAATCTAGAGGCAGTCAAGGCTTGAAAGTTAACCAGTCTGTTGGGGCTCACCCCTGTCGCGCTGCGCACAACGTTGTTGTACAGGCTGGCAATGAGAGCAAGCTTCTCATCCCAATCCACCTGATTAGGCATGATGTAGTGCATCAGCAGATGTTGTACAGCACGGTTCAACTGCTTAGCATGTTCATTTGCCTCTGGGTAGTTCCCAAAGGTCATCAGCTGCTGAGTCCCCACTTCAGCAGTTGCAGCCTTCCACAGCTCACTCGTGAATCGCACATCCCGATCACTAACAATAGACTTCGGCAGACCTAAGTCTCTGACCCAGTTCTCTTTAAACAGTTTGATTACGTACTTCTCCGCTGTTGCAGACATCTCTCATACTTACTTATCGCAACTAATCTAGCATACTTACTAAACCTATCCACAATGACAAAGACATATCTCATACCACTCTTGCTGGTGACCAACTTATCCATTAAATCCATGGATAGACTCTCACCAGTTTCCGGAATCGGAAGGGGCTTGGGTAACCCAAGAGGGGCCTGTATACGTGACAAGTCTCCACATACAGCTTGGCGCCTTTCATCATGGTGGGCCACCAAAACTGCTGCAACAAGTTAGTTACGGTCTTCTTGTAACCAAAATATTTGATGGCATCGTGACACTCACCTAAAAATAAACAACGCAAAGACTCTCTACTTGGCACACACAAACGTTTATTCCCAACCTTCGAGAGGAACAGCAGGCCATTGACCCACACGAACTCGTCAAAAGTCACCTTGTCCTTCGCCTCGAGTCTGCGTATGATCTTTGCCATGAACGGATCCTCGCGATAGGCTTCCACCAAGGACTGGGTAACATCGTCCGCAAGCCCAAACTCAATAATCAGCACCCCAAGGAAGTCTGGTCTACGCGACACCGCATCAGCAACCTTATTGTACTCCCCTTTGATATATTGAGGCTCGAAGTCATATTGTTCTATGACTTCAATGTTTCAAAGCATCGAAGAGTACCGATTGGGTCCTCATCCACCTCAGGGATTGATGATCAGTCCTAACTTAAAAACATTGCCCAAGGAGGTAGTGCCTCCACTGAGTCAGTGTGCTTTGTAGATTGCATAGAGGTCCTTCTCGTAGGTAGATTTAGCCAACATCTAAGAGGGTACCTTTTTAATATGTACTCCATCCACCTCCTGCTCAACAAGCACGAGGCCAATGCCATATTGGCTGGAAATCAGTTTGTCATGATCAAGAAGTTTCAAAACCTTGTGGTGTGTCAAGAAATGCTTTAGATGTCTAAAAGCAGCTTCACCTGTTTGTCCACTCCCAAGGGATGTCAAGGCGTGTGAGATCCGACAAGGGTGCGATCACTATGCCATAGTTCTTCACGAATTGCAGTAGGACCCCATCATCCCCAAGTAGGACCTCACCTCAATCATAGACTGAGGACGCGGCCAGTCACGAATGCTGGCCACCTTCGCATCATCGGGCTTCAATCCCGCCGCTGAAATCTCATGACCCAGATACAAGATCTGAGTGCGGCCAAACTCGCACTTTTCTCAGTCGATCTTGAACTGGTGTTGCCGGAGGAGACTAAGAACTTTGTCTGGATGGGCTACATGTTCCTCGACTGAAGACAAGTATGTTTTAGAGGTACACGATGACAAACTTATCTAAAGTAGTCATGAAAAATCCCGTTCATTGCGTGTTGAAAGGTATCAGGAGCATTGCAAAGGCCGAAAGGCATCACCACAAACTCTTACAGACCGTACCTGATCTTAAAAGCGCTTTTGCGTTGATCCTCGCGCCAGATTGCAATCTCATGGTATCCGAACTTTAGATCTATCTTATTGAAGTACCGACACCCATGCACTCGGTCCAGCAATTCGTCGATGCACGATAGGGGCTTTGCATTCTTCACGATGATGGCATTGAGACCCCTATAGCCAATTCACTTCCTCAACATTTTCCCCTTCTTCGGTACAAATAGGACAAGAGACACCTAAGGGGAGACACTCGATCGAATCCAACCCTTCTCTACGAGATCCTTGAGCTATCGACGAAGCTCATCAAGCTCCGCTAGAGACATCCAATAGATCCTACCCTTCGGAATACAAGACCGTGGGATAATTTGTACTGCATGGACGACCTCCCTCTCAACAACCCCTTTTGGCTCTTCAAATAGATCCAGGCATTTAACGACCACTCCCTCTATCTCTGGAGGCATTTTCATCAGCTCCCCCTCTGCAAAGACATACAGTAAGTACATACCCTCCTAGGATTTTGCTTATAATAATTGTCGAACGCGATCCGACTCATGCACCCGTAGGACTCAATCTAACTAGTAGCTTTATACTTACGTACTCTGGTCCCCTCTCCTAGCAAAGTGTGTTTGACCACTTTTCGGTCTCAATCAAACTAGGGTTGGGCAACCAAAAGATAGTACATAACCGGCAACACATCCATAGGGAGATCATCGCTGACTAGGAACAAGATTTAATATCTCGATTCCCCTCCTGCATACGGAAAACAACACTACATCTTTTAGGTAGTCATTGACTACCGTGCGGTGTTTTTTGGCACATGGTCGACTCCACAGGTCGACTGAGGTGTTGCACTTGCCCTTGTAAGCGCAGCGGTTCAACACAAGCGCAACTGATAAAGTTCTTCATCGAACATGGTCCGAAGTACCTTACGGCCGCCTATAACTACCTCGTCGACGAACAGCTCACCTTTAGGAGTTTTAGCCATTGTCATTCAAGAAGCTAGTGGGTTTGATCTATACCACTCCTCCAGCTCCTTTAAGAACTCCAACACATTCATCGAACAAAGGATCAATTGTTCCGAATGTGCTTGTCGGACGACGATAGAGTCAATAGCTTGGGCCATCTCTCAAGATGGTGAGGGCATGTCCAACACCTCGATCCTAGCAAGAACAGCTATAATTCCTACTGGCCCGACGAGTTTCCCAAAACAGTGCCAGAACTGCTGGCAACGTTGCTACCCTGGAAAGCGAAAGAGACTGGCGCCTGCCCCATAGTAGGCGGGATCTTTTATGTCACATTACAATTCCAGCACTTGAACTGCGTGGGACCATACTAGCCATAGCATATACAAGTTGCACAGGAGTAACGATCTCTCCACACGTCCTTAGTAAACCCCACTTTCTCCCATGGAGCATTGGGGTCTACTTAACTCTTTCACCGGGAACCTCCAAGACGTTTACCGATCACCTTACCTTTTTGAACTGAGGCAGCGACTGCACACCCTGAAGATTCTGCGCTACCCCACTATGACCCTACTCCCATCTGGAAGTCGTCGTCTAACTCTATGGTGGTACCATCATTGTCGACAAACATTATGTGGCCCCTGGCCTTCCAATTAAGAGGCAGTGCCTTTTTCCGACCATCCGTAGTGGGTTGGTGCCCATGCCCGATCTTCCCTCTAGATCTAAGGCCTTCTTGCTGAACGATGGAAAATTGTAAACCGTGATCATGGCCTCACTTGCCAACTGATTCCTGAGCTCTATGGGGGGGACACACCTCAGGTAAGTGGTAAGTAAAACTTGTGGGTCGTAGTGCACTCCAGAACACAGATCAGACGCTCTACCTCATCCATGGCATCCCTTACTGACTTGAACTTCCTTGAGCTCAAGGTCAATTATCCGTCGGTGGCCTTTTGAGGCTCCTGCGGGTCATGCCACCTTTCCTCCACCAGCTTGATGAAATCATCCAGTTTCTGGGTGACTGCCCAAGCGCAAAAGTCATGACTCTACCCCTGTAACTGCACGTACCCGCTTAACCACCTCGCTGCACTAACTTCCAGATAAGAGGCAGCCACAAGCACTTCCTCGTGAGGGAAGGTTAACTTGCACTTCACATAGACTAGCACCCTCCTCACCCATGTGTCGAGGTCCTCACCCTTCTTATCTCCTGAGAAGGGTTTCGATGATGCGATGGCAGTCTTTGAACCCATTGTCCTTGTCCCAATACCTGCACAAATCTAGGTTGTGTGGCCTCGGATGCAGGCTGCTGCACGTGCTGCTGTTGGGACTGTGTGCCCTGCGCCTGTGCTGGCTGCAAGACGGCCGGCTGCCCTGCTAAGGCAGTCTGCAACGGAGGTTGGGAGAACACTGTCTGGACAGGAATCTGTACACTAGGACCTACTGAGAACCCACCTGTCAAAGGCATAACCAGATGGGAAGCGTGCTATACCGTAGCTGGAGAAACTGTGAATGGGACTACTCCAGTTACCGGTGGGACAAAAGGAGGAGGTTTTACCACGGGCCAGCCACCTGGCCGAGATGGTGATGGTTTGACCTGCGCTCGCCCGGCAAACACGTCCACGCTCTTCTAAATGTCTTGCAAGAGAGACGTATGTTAGTCCTGCATCTCCAATACGTCTAGAAAGGTTGTCCTAACGGTCCTTACATCATCATCCATGTTTGTCAGGTCCATCTCCTCTAACTCGCTGACGTCCGCTTGTCTCCGCTGCATGCTAGATCTACATATGAGAATTGTCTCTTTCTTTGTCTGTATCTCATCCAATGCCTGCTGTAGCTGGGCCTCACGAGGACTTGCTCGCTGGATGGCGACCTCCTCAAGAGTTAACATTGTCTGCTGGTTTGCCATTACACTGGTGAACGGACTCTGGATTTGTGCGAAGATCGCCCCGACAGTCCCTGAACTACTGGACGGGGAACTCTGCTGCGATGGGGTGGCAATGGTGGCTGCTTAGGTAGCTGCCTCCCTCGCGAAAGCTCTGCTTGCCTTTGCATCCCTCACAAACCTTTGCTGCCGCTGCCTCTCCCTAGCCTGATGGAACAGAAGACGGCCTCCCTCGGCTCCTAACGCTACGTGGACCAATCGGAGTCTACAGCTTCACGAACGCAAGATCCGACCGTCCGGCTCAGGGTTCTCCCTGTCGCTCATATGCTACAACACTGTACACTGTCTGCACTACGCCACACTCGGTTACCTACCACAACCTAGTACTCAGACCGATTTAAAATAATAAAAATAAATAATCGGTGGCCTTGTCAGATGGTATACATTTAGGTTCAACAGGTAAGTCCACATTCCTACAAACGAAACTATTTTACTTGACTAGTCCGCAAACAGAAAGCAAATAAGAAGAAACAGATAGTTCTACCTATGCTGACTGCCAGATGTGTTAATGGCTGTAACATCTAACTAATCGAAGTAAAAATAGAATCATTTGTATGGCCGTTTGCAGAGTGGAATTGTTCCCAAACTTGTCACATGAAATTTACCCCTCCTTCAGTTCTCGATGTCACTTGACGTCAACGTTCGTGAGCAATCAGGATGGAGCTCGTGTCTAAAGGTGTGCACGGCCCACCCCTGTGCCCTCAGTCAATGCTGAGCTGGCCAACCCTGTACCATATTTACCATCGCATGCAGCGAGCCTTACACCGACCGATTGGCTAATCAAGAGGCAGTTTAAGGATGGCCCCCAAGGTCATCAGAAACTATTTAATGTCGCAAACAAGACCACGATCACAGCCAATGGAAGGTAACCCGCCGGTATTTATTTATAGACGTTCGGTTCTCATCTCCCCGGTAGGGCTGGCCTGCCCCTCACGACCTATCTATAGCGCAGCAGGCAGACAGTACAAAGTGGCAAAGCATGGGTGCTCTACTCCCGGTGGGTTGGCATGGTGACCGTGACCCAATGCTTCCTCCAGGGCCCTTCAGATGGCAACACCCTCTCCTTCCAGATGCTCCACGTGAACAATGCTGACTCTCAAGGTTGAGCGCAACTCGACTCCTCACATGAGAGGACTCTCAAGACAGAAAACATCCTCACGGTAAGAAGTGTCGAAGAGGGTAGATAAGGTTAAGAGTTACGTACCTCAAGATCGCTGCCCCAACCACAGATATTCTCACCAGATGACCTGACATCGATTGTGATGACCAATCATTGCCTTGGCAGAACCAGCATTATATCGCCGTTCCACCTCATCACACTGCGAAACACCCAATATCATCACTCAGCCTTCCTTGCAATACACCTCTCCACCTGGGTCGCCTGCTTACCTTCACCCTCCTCACTGCACACAACCCACGGTCGCTCACCCAGCTAACTGTGTGCATGCACCGCATACGCAGAAGACAAGCGCCAGATTAGCGCAACATACCACAGCTCTGATACCAAAATGCAAGGAAAATGAGCTATAGCGAATTCCAGAAAACCAAGCAGCATCATACACATGAAACCAGATGGTCTTGACCTCGAACGAAAAGCAGAATTGAGTTCCACCAAATAAGAGTACAGCAAAAGCTCACAAGTGACAATGTTGGAATAGTCTCATCATCATCAACAATGAACCAATGTCGAATCCCTATCTGGCGCTCAGCGCCCAGACCGCGAATGGCAGATCCTATCTAGCCTATCTACAATGCCGCTGGTGACGTCGACAGCTTCCCGAAGTATGAGCAGATCTCGGCCAATGCCGTTCGCATAGAGCACCAGGCATGTCCCTCGCTTCCCTCACATGAAACCAAGCAGCATCATACACATGAAACCAGAGAGTCTTGACCTCGAACCAAAAGCAGAATTGCAACTCGAGTTCCACCAAATAAGAGCACAGCAAAAGCTCACAAGTGACAATGTTGGAATAGTCTCATCATCATCAACAATGAACCAATGTCGAATCCCTATATGAAACTGAGCGCCCAGACCGCGAATGGCAGATGCTATCTAGCCTATCTACAAGGCCACTGGTGACGTCAACAGCTTCCCGAAGTATGAGCAGATCTCGGCCAATGCCGTTTGCATCGAGCACCAGTCATGTCCCTCGCTTCACTCACAACCTCGATCCTCCACACAGATGCCACATGCACCCAAGGACCACCACACGCCCCATCCAACAATGCGCAGGCCAGCTCGGCTATGGCTGTCTGCTTCTTCCCTGCTCGCCCGTGAGCGCGTAGGCACTCGCTCCAGCAGCTGGCGCAGCAGCGCTTCCGCATAAGCAGTGAGTGCCCGAATGTCTGGCCAACGGCCAGGCCCTTTCCCTTATGGAAAGTGGCTGCCAGCCGTGGGCTGCCTGGCTGGCCTGGGCCTCCCCACGGAAGCTTCCAGTAGTCTCCAAGTTGCTGAGCCCCTGTAACAGGGAATCTTCCACAGGGCCTGGGGTGGTTACCCGTGTCCAACTGCCAGTGGCCTGTGTTCAGTTCATGCCCAATGTCTGGCCCAGGGCCTGCCTCAGATACATTCGGAAAAGGGCAGGCAGGGCCTGGGCTCACTCAACCAACTGACGTGCGCAACTGCCTGAATTTCCCCCAATCGCGTCAAACATAAACAGGCCTCACGTCACTTATAGGGCTTTCTGAAGTTTTTAGCCTCGCATACACCTTTCTTGTATAATAATTATAATTTTGGAGACGACTTCTTTATGTGTTGATTGGACCTCACATCCGGCTTCTTGGTTCATTTCAACTGATTCTAAGCAAACCTATAAATAGGAAATCCCCCGCATGTCAGAACGAGACAAATAACTGTGAAGGACACTCCGGCTTAGTTATTTATTTACTTATTTATATATAATAATAAAGCAACTCGAATTGGAGAGCCGTGTGATGGGCACCATTTCGCACGGACCGGAAACCACTTGTTATAACTGTCTAGGCTTGAGTATTCGAGCCGAGTGGTGACACTCTTGATTCTATTCGTGTTTCATTGAAATTATGTACCTGCAATGAAATGGGCAGGAAATGCTGCCCTTACGGGTACCACCCTTGAGTTTGTTCAATTGTTTCAGAAGCAAGTTCCTGCACCCATAGTTTAGTTGGTTCAAAAGCAAAGATCTGTAAAAGAAAAGAAGTGTACCTCTCCCTTGTCCTCTGCTGCATGGGAGCACGCTGGCCGTGGGGTAGGAGCAGGGGAGTGGGCGAAAACAAAGACAGCGATGAGTGATGGAGGCGGAGCGATGGGCACCTCCAATGGAATTCAGGCGGAGCAATGGACACCTCCAACGGAATTCATGAAAGAATGGCCGCCCAAGGGAAAACTGGCATTTGAAGTTGAATGCCCAGAGATCCCCTGCACAGCCTTCTTGGGTTACGCAGGCCCTTATCTCCGCAGAGGATCGCCTTTGGTCGAAGGCATAACTTCCAAAAAAGAGAACAGAGTTCTACCAGACTCCAACTTCGTTTTCTGCACCATCGTCTGCCCATTACCTACAGCAGCCGGCCTGGGGGCCTCCTGGGCCCGATCGGCATTCTGACATATTTCGCGTGTGATGGCCCACTGACACGTCAGGACGGGCCGCCCAGCCAGTAGTCTAGATTCAAGCACATTGCCAAAGCCCCACACGTGTTACACCATCCCATTCTTGGTGCCTTGCTATGCTTCTCACGTTCATAAATCAATCTGAGATGTTCACCAATGAGCAACAAATATACAGACATGGAATACAACTTGCCTGGTGGAAACGGTGCCATTGATTTTCCACAGCCACTCAGGAGCTCAGGATCATCAGCAAATGCAAGTGACCCATCGCTGGTCGTGCCCCACCAAAGGGGCACTCTCCCCTCTGAGTCCTGTCCACAGCCAGGCGCCAAAGCTGTCAGATGCCTGCCACACGCTTTCTGGACAAAACATACGTTACTTGGCAAACATAAAGACATACAATTGACATTCCTCAACAAATTCAGGGCCATGCATTCAGCTGCACTGGGTTAGAACGACAGCAGAAAGGAAAGAAGAGGGAGGGAAGGATGGGCTGTCGAAGGCAAACAAGGAGACCGGGAAGGAGACACACAAGGAGACAGCAGGAGACGGAAACAGAGACACAAGGACACGAGGAAGGAGAAGGATAAAGAGGAGGGAAGATGACGATGGGGATGGGGATATTCAATCAAATTACATATTCAAGTAACTTAATGTAGATAAAACATATTCTGTGCAGATCGAATTACATATTCAAGTAATGGGGATATTCAATCAAATTACATATTCAAGTAATTTATAATGTAGATAAAACATATTCTGTGGACATCGCATTACATATTCAAGTAATTTATTTATGTACACAAAACATGAACGACAGCAAAACTTGTTTGACGCACTGAGATGGGGAAGGAGACACAGATGGGGATGCAGAAGTAGAGGGTAGAAAAGATGAGAGCAAGGGAAGGCAGGAGGATGGAGGCGATGCTGAAAAGAGGTGAGGCTGCAAATGTTGAAAGGAGGCCAGGAAGTAGACAGCCCACCACAAACACTGTTCTGATCAACATTTGCATCATCATAATTCCATTCCAGCTTCACAACTGGCTGCAGGGAAGCTAGTGTCCGTACATTGTTGTGCTTCTGCACGTGACATGTTGGCCAAAAAAATGTCCACAGAATGACTGTGATATTGTTGTGCTTCTGCAAGTTGTCATGTTAGCCAAGTGTTGTAATTCCGCCACATTTACACATGTTCGGTTGTTACCAAGACCGTCTGTAAGTTTTTTGTTGTCACAAAGTACTGCATGACAGTATCTACAGTTCCTTCTCTGTATTCTCAGGGTGAGTAAATGCAGACCAAAACGATACACGCCTTATTCTTTCTCTGGTGGCAAATGCAGGTTTTATTAAGTGCAACGTTTCCTACCAACTTGCCGCGAAGGTAACAAACCATGACCACGAATGCATTCAAGCCCAGCCTGATTCCGTCATATTAAGGGTCTGCTGTGTTCAGGTCGTCACGCATCCATTCGCAAATATAAGGAACCGACGACTCAACAGCGAGAAAAAGGCAGGAGGTATCCAAGGCAGCTTACACGGCACCGTACAATCATTCCTTTTGCTTTTTTCCATTTTGCTATTTCCACAGTTTTACGACCCAACAGCGAGAAAAAGGCAGGAGGTATCCAAGGCAGCTTACAAGGCACAGTACAATCATTCCTCATGCTTTGTCCATTTTGCTATTTCCACAGTTTTTCCTCCTGGCTTTTTCCGTTCGTTCTCAAACTCGATTGCGCCTTTGAGGTGCAACCTTCCTTACATATCAGTACCCATCTTTTGCTATTTTCACAGTTTTCTTTCCTTCCTTCTCTTTGACTTTTCCTTTTATTTTCAAATTTGGTTGCACCTTTGAGGCGCAACCTTCCCCACATATCAATACCCATCTGCCATGAGATCATGCTACCACACGGAACATATGTACGAAAAAGGTGACATGTGAAAACGTATACGATAATTGTGAGCACACGTGTACTGATTCACAAGAAAATGCCACGTGATATCCGAATCGCCTGGCGTCAAAAGACAGACAAGCACAGGCCTGCTCACATCAAGAGGGAGTAGGGGAAGGTGTTTCCAGAACGTATGAATGGAGGGAGGAGCTGCAGCAGTTCGCACACATCAAATATTGACAGCGTAAGTGTCGATCAAGAACGTTCCATCGAGAAGAACAAGTAATCAATTTGTGATTCAAAAAATACAGAAAGAAATGGATCTTTTGAGAGGCTGTCCACCATAGTAAATGAACGGCGAAAGGAAATTGCAAAACACAGTCATTGAAGGTGTTCATGGCATCATTTCATGACGGTTTACTCGATAACGTCTAGCAGATCGCATGAAACAGGGGAAGTATTGCAAACAAAAAAGGAATGGATTTACAGAATGTATAGAAGGTTGAAATCCGGCAATGATAGGTAGGAATAAATGTTGAAGAGCACGAATGTGAGAAAAGCAGGCGGTAGAAAACAGTACAATATTGAAGTTTTGTAAACAGAAGAGGTCATTCAAATTCGCAAACATTCTGGAGCTGCCGTTCCCGCAATTATCTTCTGGCTCTCTCTCTCTCTCTCTCTCTCTCTCTCTCTCTCTCTCTCTCTCTCTCTCTCTCTCACGAAGGAATCAATCCCTACCGACTTAAGCGGAGTATCAAGCCAGCAGACCATCACACCAGCAATTCCCAATTACAGTTGTGCCTTGGAGCAAGCACACATCATATACGACAGTTCCTCTGCCACCAACGTGCCGCAGCCACGGCAAACGCCACAAACCAGGTCCGATGCCGTTTGTCATCAAAAGCAGCATTTTCTGTCGACAGAAAAAAGGCAGGAACCAAACAAAAAACGACGCAACACTCTGCCAGTTCCACACGCTCAAACACACACACGCATAGAAGCAGACATACTTCAACCTCGGACTTCGGATATCAAATCGAAAACTGCCATCATGGCCCGTGCGCAAGGGTGACACTCATCAATCGAGAATTGGTCCAGATTTTCGAGTTTTGGGGAAGGGGGAAAAAAAAGCCGCAGCACTGAGGCATGCTCCAACATCGGACCTCGGATGTCAAATCAACAACTACCACCAATCACTATTTCTGTATATCCTCAACCCCAATCCAGTCTATATGATCAATGAGGGAGAGAAAAGAGACAGCCAGCCCTTTTCCAGGACATGACGAACGTTCGTTCTCAGGAAACAAAAGGACTCACCGACGCAACGAAGATAGTCTTCGAGGAGTTGTCAAATGTGATGAACGCAAAGCCTCCCTTCAAGTGCCCAACGGCTTGATCAGCCGGATACGGTGCCCGATCACGGAGCACGCGATACACCTCCAAGCAGAGCATCTGATCAGTGACGCTCTTCCCTAGTCCGTACTGCAACCTCAACTGAGCGAGGTTGTCAAGAGTTCCCTCAAAGATGGTAAATATGTTGTCAACGGAGCCGAACGACCTGCCAGCCCAAACGCAAGGAGAATAGACAGACGAGTTGGGAACAAACCCAAAAAGGAAATTTTGGACAAAGAGAAATGGTCGACAAAAAGGAAAATCCCGAAAAGCCGACCACCAGGCAAAAGTGAGAAACATTATTCAACGCATCAGATAAAATCCTTCACTCGATGCCATTCGTGTTCCAAATTCATATTCTGCTCCCGCTGCTTTCCTGAGATCAATGACAAGCTTGACAGCGGCACGCACATACCCACCCGAACGTTCATGTGCCCGCATTTTTCAGAAGCACAAAGAGAGAACCGAGGAGCGATTGGTCCGGGGTATACACCCAAATATCAGAATAACCGATCGCGCAAAACGTGTGACAAGAAATTGTCATACCAAGATGACAAAAAAATGTCATACCAAGACTATCTCATTAACAGCGATGCCAGACCTTCCCTAACGGAAGATCCAGTGCACTCATTACACCGGCCTGCAGTAAACGCGCTTGAAATGCAGCAAATGTTGGACACGCGCAGACATGCAAGAAAAGTGGGGCGCTTTCACCGCCAAACCGATGGAGAGGCGGAACTTTCTCGCTTGTGTAGATACGTGGAAACCACATCTCGAGGAACTGAACTTCAATAATACCCGAAAATTAAAAAAAAAAAAAAACTGAACACCATCAAGTGAAACCAGAGGCGTATCACACTCCGAAAAACTGTCAGCGGCGACATAGCGCCGCATTCTTATATATACCCTTAAATATTGAGCTCAGCGGCTTACAGCAAAAGATCTGGATTGTACGTTATACACGCATAATCCTTGAAATAACCCTGAACTGCATATACCGCGATAACCCTGAACTGCATACCGCCTTAAGTCTGTGCCACAGACATCACCGTCCTCATTACACGTCGCTACACATCATGTGCTGCTCTTAAAAAAACAGCAATGGTACCAGAGGACTTGAGAATAAGCAAACCCGCGTAACTCGAACACGCGAAGTTCTCAATCAACCAAAACGTCCAGAGAGGGAGGAGCCAGCCCTGCAGAAGAGCAAATCTACCATGGAAAGGAAAAGGAGGACAGCGGTACTACATATCAATGCATCCAGCGATACGAGATGTCGATCCAACGACCGACACCGTTGGACCACAAAAGCATTCGACGAGCTCCAGAAAGACATCGAGGGCGACCAAAGAAGAGATCCTTGCAAAGATCAAATAACGGCCATGCCATGCCATGCCAGAAAACGTAACATGAGGTCCGTCTGAGAGCCCATGCATGTAGGCCTTATCCTTGGTGTCTGCGACTGGATCCGTAAAGTCACACTAACAGCACAGGTGAGGCAGATCACTGCGGAGAGCGACTGAAATAGCCGCCGAAGGACGGGTGCAGAAGAGCTTACTCAGCTACATGACGTTCATCGATGGAATGAATGCGCTTTTCGTTAGCGGTCGTGCACGCCCCCAAAACCAGCCGGGATAAGCATTATGCACGTTTATACACATACGGTAAGCGCGCGGATTATGGTTAGGGAGAAGAACGCGAATGACTTCGATCGTATCGCCGGAATCCACTGATACACCTGATCAAAATATATGTACCTCGCCGATTCCCGTTCCCGCACAGATCATGCATATGGCAGTCGGCGCGGCCAGGTGCATTCTGGTAGACGCCAAGTTGCTAACAGTGGCGAGTTCGAATACTGACAATTGCAAAACTTAAACGTGGCAATTGGGTGCTTCTACGATATACGGTTATTATTCGAGATTATAATGTGTCACATACAGGGACGAACGAGTCAAAATCCCTGGGAGGTTCATACTGAGACTGGCGCAACAAGCGGGAAAAAAACAAAAGTGGAAGCACACTTGCTGGGGACTTCGCCTTGAGGTTGAACCACTCGAATACCACACAGGCGCTACAGGAGAAGTCCCATAAACCGAGCCCCAGGTCACATTTTCCAAGAAAGAAACCCATAAACACAGTTGTGAAGTATAGAAATCCTTGCCTTGCTGTTGGAAGCTGAGACTCCCAATGAAAGGCTTTTGCTTTTCTTCCATTCTCCTTTCCTTGGAGAGCTTTCAATCCCATGCGACACAGGACCTCAGTCATTTCTTTCAAACGGGTAGGTTGTATGGGATTCCCGGACCCATGTTGTTCATATGAGACATGATGGTTACGGTTCTCCAACGTGAAAACAAACACACAAACAAACAAACACCAAAAGAGAAACAACACCAACAGCAGAACTGGCTGATAGACCGGAACCTTGGATGCTGTACGCGAGACAGACCGTCAATGGAGGAAACGGAAAAAGGGCACATCGCATACTCTGAAAAACACACATACATTCCCTGAAAGACAAACATTGGAAAATAGACGAAAACCAGACCGCAAAAAAACTCCAAACTGCGGAATCTCCCACATATGTCCACATTTTTTCAAGCACGAGGACGATACATGCATGTTTGCTCTTACTTCCTGCATCAGCACTTGCTGTACACTCTGAAAAGTGTTCGATCTGGCAAAGAGGTGAAAGGCAACACCATCAGCAGAAATCAAAGAACGCATGACTGGTGTTCTGCTAGACCTGTGTGTGATTACCAATAGTAAACACGAAAATTAACTTCAAAAAAGCGGAGCTGACACAGTTCATGGCGAAGCCTGTCCGCACATAGGCACAAAGAACAGTAGAAAAAGAGGAAAAAATAGAAAAGCAAGGACGCAAACCGTATCAGTGAGAGCCAACACTCCGTCGGAGGAGAGTACATGCAGTGTACCAAGGAAGCGGAGAAGGAAGAGACAAGAGTCGAATATACTTACGAATGCGGGGGACAGGAAAAGTTGAGATCGGACCAAGAGAGGAACACGCAACAGGAACAGAGGGCCAAAGGGGGAGAACAGGGGCCAGACAGAGAGGACGGAAGAGGCAGACGGGAAGAGAGTGGGAGGGAAGAGAGTGGGAGGGAAAGTAAAGGAGAGGGGAAAGGAAAAGGGTAGGGTAAGGAGAATAGAGAGGGCGCGCGGCACGGAGGAGAAAGATAAATGCGAAGTTTGAGCGCCGGGAGAGGTTCGAGTCACAGACATATAGACGACTGAGGAAAACGGCCGAGTAGTGGGAAGAAAATACAGTGAGACGAAAACTGCAGAGGGGAAAGAAAGAGGGAGGATATTCAGAGAAATAAAGGCAAAAAAAATGACGGGGCAGAGGGGCGAGGCCTTGTTTCCTGAACTATCGGCGGATAAGCGAAGGCCCAGGGGAGAGAATGGCAGAGGAAGAGCACGATAGGCGTAGAGATCGGCTATAGGAGAAGTAACAGTAAGAGAGACATAAAGACAGGCCTATAAACGGCCGAAAGGCAAAACAAGATGAACAGAGAGAAGAAGACACACAGAAGATGAAACGGGCGACGACCGAGAGGCAGCCAGAACCAGGGGGAGGCAGAAAAGGGGAGCTCCAGAGTAAGAGAAGACAAAAAGGGTCAGAGAGCAATGCCTTCTTTCGACGGGACGATCGATAGGCGAGGGCGAAAGGCAGAGAACGGCGGAGGAAGAGTATGATAGACAGCGTCCAGAGGCATAAAGGCAGGCGTACAACGGTCGAAATGCGGGATAAGACAAAGCGTAGAATAACTAAACAAGGCGGAACACCGACAGACAGGAACCGACGGTCAAAGAAGAAGGGAACAGCAAACGATGTAGAGGGACGGGCTATAAGAAACAGGAAATAGACACGAGTATGACAGCAGAAACAGGGTTATAAAGACGCATTTAGGCAAGACTGGGAGATAAGCAGACAGCGGCAAAATAGAGAGACTGGGCGAGAAAGAAACGCTGGCAGAGACTAGAAGAGCGGAAGAGGGTGGGTGACAGCGGGATTGGTGATCAGGAGAGGAAGAGAGAGTGGACGGGAAGAAAGGAAGTCGATAACGGGGGAAAGATTATAAGAAATTGGAAAAAGGAAGAGGGAAGAGTGTCCACAAGTGTGGGACAACCAGGTAATGAACAGGAATATAGGGCAGTTTGCGTATTTCTCATGCAATCCTCGCACACTCCACAGATCGGACCACCCAACCCTGTTCAACGCTGTGGTACTCTTTTTCGAATTTTTCACCCTACAGTGCCCCCGTGCATCGATTGTCATACATACCTGGGTTTCAAGAGATTCTGCCTCTCGAGCGTGTAAGCTACAGCGTTTTCGGAATCGAAAGAGACGATAACCGCCTGAGGGTTTCCTTGCCTGAAGGCGGTGATCAAATCCCGCCCATGGGCGCCATCCGCCGCCACCATGGGGCCTTGCGCGTGAAGCTCAGCCGGTCCCTCGGCCACCTCCTTGTGAAACACAGCAAGCATCTTCGCAGTGATAAATTCGCGCAATGGATGGTCCGACCTGTTTTCTCGCCTTTCCTAGCCCTGCCTTCGGCAGTAAGACAATCGACCACAACCACATGCACAGAGAGAGAGAGAGAGAGAGAGAGAGCAGAATGTTTCGACGAAAGAACTGCAAGCAATGAACGAGAGAGGACGAAGACGCGAGCGCAATGGAGTCCCTGCGCTTGGTGGACCGAACTGAAGGGCCTGATTTGCACCACTCTCGCTCTCGTACCGGTGAACAGTTCACGACTTCCAGCTTCGACAACGATTTACACCTCCCATGGCGCTGTGGACGACACACACGTGAGTCTGACTGCGTAACGCCCAGTTCCAGCTCCTGAATATCTAGTAGCCGGGGATAATCAATGATCATCCTGACTTCAGTCCCGCCGGCAGCACTCGGAGCATACGCTCTGGATGTGATCACGCTGAGGGGTGGACCCCACTGCCTGCCGGAAAGCTTCCGCCAAACCCAAATCGTAGGCCCCGGCGATGGGAAACAGAGAAGCGGACCCCACTGCAGCACAAAACTTCGGCAGGTACGTCGTTGCTGGTTACCCGATAGGGAAACTTTTCCCTATACAGAAACTTCACATCCGCTTGTCTCGGTGCTCGTCCAATCCCTGGCTCTCCGTCCCACATGCTATGCGCGAACCGAGGGGGGTGCCCCGCCCCTACCCCCTCAGGATGGCCGAACCGCAAGGGACGGGCAAAACCAAACTGAGTGGAATCGCTTGCCACGTCGTTTGTCAGCGTTTTCCGAAGCTTCGCCGCGAAGCAGTGGGTCTCACAAACCGTCTTCCAAAGCTTTGAGGCAAAGCGGTGGGGTCCACATCTCAGATTCATCCAAGTTTGCACTCACACTAGCACTTTTCTAAATGTATCTGACGGCATTTGCTTCCGGACCCGGATGAATGTGGCTGCAATGAATAAGAACAAAAGTTCCAGTGTGAGTCACTGTAGGCCGCGCGCGGGAAAAAAGCCCAAGTCGAAAAAAGGAAAAATCGGGATCTCGAACTCTCGTCGACCAAGGGCCTCGCCCCACCCCTCACGAAACAAAAAAATGCGACTGTCCTTCGGGACATCCGTTAAAATTGGAACGATACAGAGAAGGAAGATTAGCATGGCCCCTGCGCAAGAATGACACGCATAAATCGAGAAATGGTCCAAATTTAAAATTAAAAAAAAACAAAGTGGCTGCATCTTTGGACAGAACGCGGCAAGATGCATGCTATAAAGAGTACCGCATGTCTCTGCGGGGAAGATGCACTCACAGTGGTGTTCGTGTAGCGAGTAGCGCGGCGAGGCCATACGGATTCGTGGGCATAGATATCGGGGGAAAAAAAAGAACCGCCGGTTACACTGACGTTGGCCGACACGTCACTGGCTCACTTTTTTTTTTTTTTTTTTTTTTTCCTAAAGGCTAATTCTTTAAGCCCAACCAATTCAATTACCTGTCAAATCTGGACAGGACGCCTTTCAGGCCTTTTTTATTGTCATTATAGTATTACGGGGAACCCCGTAGCAGCCACATCCGTGCTCAAGCCTCCAAGGAGGGAACATGCGGGAGCTGCACCCACCAGCAGGTGCGATACCTGCTACAGCAGGTGGGCGATACCGGCCAGGGGTCAGCCGGCCACATCCGTGCTCAAGCCTCCAACGAGGGAACATGCGGGAGCTGCACCCACCAGCAGGTGCGATACCTGCTACAGCAGGTGGGCGATACCGGCCAGGGGTCAGCCCGTAGCATCAGGACCGAGCTTCTTCGATGGGCCAGTCACTGTGCCTCCCCTCCGGTCCCCTCCCCCTATGAACATCAGCAGTCTCTGCTCAATGCCACTCGGGGGGACAAACGGCATATCTCTAGGTAGCGGGCGCCAAGCTTGCCCAGGAAGGTACATGAAGCCAATGGGAATTGAACCCAAAACCTCCTGAATGCTACTTGCGTGCCTTACCAACTGAGCTAGGCCGCTGGATCCACTTGTTTCTTGGCTGAGGCATACTTCTTTGCTTTTTTTTCTTTTCTTTTTGGCCGAGGCATACTGATCCCAGAATCGCGAAATCGGTGGCCAGATTAAGTCCTTTTTTTAGACCGACTTGATCCGGCCGCTGATTTTGCCATTCTGCGATTACAAGGGCCTGGTGTGAGTATACTCTGACCGATGGGAGTCTGGCTCATTTATCACACGGGGTCTCGGCCCACATGCGAAGTTCGCAGCCCATAGGTTCCGCTATACCTCGTCGTTTTGGCATAGGGACAAATAGTCATTGGGACAAATGGTCCTTGTGCACCAACCGGTCGTTCGTCGGGCACTAAGGTAGTGAGGAGGGTGGCCAAAAAACAGAGGAGGGCTGAAAGTGGGTCCGGAAGCAGTCGTTGCCAAAAACAAAGGACGCAGACCGTTTTTTTTTTGTATGTGCGCCCCCACCAGTCTTTGGGTAGGCTGGGTCTGCTAAGCCTGATTTTTTTTTTATTTTTTTTTTCAAAAAGGTAATACCTTTATTACTCACAAGTGGACCGCGCCACGGCTACGCCGTGGCGCACAGCAACACTCGCTGATACCCTGTCTCTCTCTCTCTCTCTCTCTCTCTCTCTCTCTCTCTCTCTCTCTCTCTCTCTCTCTCTCTCTC
>BFEA01000179.1:126479-136788 GCA_003427395.1 Chara braunii | reverse complement strand
GATGCTGGGTTGAATTATGTGTATAATTGGAATGGCATGCTATGATATAGACAGGTGTCTCTCATGAGGTAAAACATTGTTTTTGCAAATAGATTTGAGTGGGATGATTGTTTTGATGGATCAGACAAAGCAAAGGTCAACAAGCTTGACTTCAATTCAAATATTTGGCTATATATATATATATATGACCCCGAGGTGCGTGCCTCATCGAGCTAAGATCAAAGACTTGGAGGGCACAACCGTGAGTGGCAGTCTCAGGACTGCTCAATTATTGGAAATCTCATTTGTTTGGAAGAAGCATCGTTCATTCATCTCAAGGGTTAACCTAAGGGTATAAAATTACCAAGCCTATGGTGAAAAATTGGCATCGTTGGGACGTAACTCCGAGCGTGGGCTGCTGACCTAGCATAACCACGCAGTGGACCCTTCGGCTATGGCCTAGAAAAGAGACTAGAGGGGATGGCCACCCCAATGAAGGGATCTGCTCAGGTAGGAGTCGGAGGGGTCGAGATTAGTTTTGAAAATTGTGAATATATTTGAAAGATAGGATGAATAGCCCATCGTTGCGCAACCAATGAGGGTAACCACCGATAAGCAACAATGCGGTGGGCCGCAACTCCGGCGTGATCAACAGGACTATGATGGGTCATGATGGAAACCGTTGTCCTCCCGTATTAGGCTTCGGGCAGAATACCAGGCAACTTTGGATTGTGATAACAAGAGTTGAACACCCAAGGTCTCGGTTAGGACCCGCGTTTGAAGGGATGAGTTCGCACACGGGCACCAACCTGGAAAGCAACCAACGAATACCTGGGTCAAAGTCTAAGGGTGTGGGGAAGGAAAAGTGCGTTATCATACTTGACTATTTCATATACTGTAGTACGAATCAAGTATCCCCACTTCAAGTCATTTTAGTTATTTTTACAATGTGGGAGACCCGAGTTAAAATCCCGGCAGTAATAATAAAAAGTGAGGTGACGACGTCAATCCTGAACCACATTTCATTCCAGGATTCGGATTTGACAATTTGCTTGTCGGAAAACATGTTTTGTTTGCATACAATTCTCCAGGCGACGGACACGTCGCTTAATGGGGTCTGGGATATTGATGGACCAAATACCTTTACAAGGGTATTTGAACATGAATTTAAAATCGACAGGTCAGCCGTGCCGACCACTTTGAGGGGCTAGTCCAAACTTCGAATTTCGTACGAGTGTGCTCATCACTATGGCGCGTGCCACGACAATTAGGGTCGACGCTGATACCGTTCGATAGGAAGGTTGAAGGGTTGAGCGGGTTACTATCATAATAAGGTTCAAATACTAAACGCAGAAATCGGGCAATGGGCATCGCTCGGCCGCAGATACTCGACACATCGATATTTACTTGGTATAATGCCACCTTACCCGCCACTTGAGTGTTTTCCACACCACGACCCTCAATGCCACGACCACAGGTAACTACCGTCCGTCGGACCTTCAAATCAAGCGAGTGGCCTTTGCGCACACTCAAACCGAAGAAGAAAAAAAAACACTCCGACAGATACGCAGGCCACCTAGTGTGAAAAAGGAATGGGTCCGATCCACTAGTTGGACTAGACCACACTGCTATACTTATACAAGAACTGCTCCTATTTTTTCAGCAATAGGCGCTCGCTTAGTGGGTTTCAGTATTGGCTCTAGAAGTGAAGGGTACGGGGATCGAATCCCTACCGACCACTGAGAATAGCTTTTTACAAGGAGCTTTGTTTTGCCCCGATCCTAGAATAGCAGGGACTCGAACTCATGACCTGCAGGCCACGAGTAGTTAGGGGTGGAAAGGGTTAGAGCTCCTCCCGACAGGTGGCGACAGTTGGCACAACGGGATAGTTAGTAATAGGTTTTCTCTTTTTTTTGTCTGCCTCAACTGTCTGTCTGACTCGGACTATGCCCGTCTGTCCCAGACTGTGTATATCTGTCTCAGACCGTGTCTGTCCTAGTCTGAGTCTGTTTGTTTCAGACTGTGGCTGTCCCAGTCTAGTTCAGTAAGTACCTCGAGGGACTGTGATCACCATGGTCTGATGGAACAGGTCAGTACAAAACAAGAGTTTAAATCAAGATGTAGTGTCGAGCCATTCATTCATCCCCGCGTAAGCCACGCAGAACCGCTGCTACAGCGGCTCGTGCAACGATGGCCTGCAGATGCCCGGAGAGTGTAGTGCGCGTGGAAGAAGTGTGTAGCCATAGCGGTATGAGCATGGCTGTAGGTGGTGCATCGTGTACGGGCATGCAAAGTGTCGCGTGTGTGGTATCCCGAGTGATCCGGTGTACGTAAACAACGAGTTGTTTGGGCGCTGAGTCGCCATAGCCAATTGGAAGTGAACTCGTATCTGGATACCACATCTCTGCGTTTCGAGTGGACACATGTTTGCTAGTTTGCTGCACTACTGTTTATATGCATGAAAAGTGTGAATGGCAGTAAGTCTGATTGCTTAATAGTAATAATAATTGTAATAATCATAATAATCATAATAAAATGCAAGGAAGATGATTAATAGCGGACTTCAGTAATCGAACAGCATCATATACACAAGACCAGATATTCGTGACCTCGAACCAACAGCAGGATTGCATTACGAGTTTTCACCAAATAAGAGCATTGCAAAAGCTCATAATTGAGGATGCTGGTATAGTCTCATCATCATCAACGAAGAACCAGAGTTGATATCCTATCTGGCGCTTGACGCCCAAACTACAGATGGAACATCCTATCTAATCTAGAGTACGACCAAGTGATGACGACAACAACTCTCGGAAGTACGAGCATACAGCGACTAATGTCGCATGCTTCCACCACCAGGTATGTCTCTCGCCTCATTCATCAACCTCGTTTCTCCACCTCACAGATGACACTTGCGCCCAGAACCACCGGGCACCCAATAATAACAACAACAACAACAATAATAATAATAATAATAATAATAATAATAATATGCAAGATGGGCGAGAAACAACGAGATTTAGCAATCAAACAACACCATTTACACGAGGCCAGGTAGTCGCACCCTCAAGCCAATGGCAGGATTGCATCACGAGTTTCTCCCAATGAATGCACAGCAAAAGCTCATAATTGACTGTGTTGGAATAGTCTCATCATTATTAATACAGAACCAATGCCACTCTGCATCCCGACTACAGACAACAAATCCTACTTGGCCTATTTTTACAATGTCGCCTGTTCGGTGGCAAGTTTATTTGTAAATAACAACAATAGTAGTAATAATAATAACACTTATATAATAATAATAATAGATGCAAGGAAGATAAGCAACAACGAGATGACAACTCCATCACTTCGAAAGCCAGATAGTCACACTGTGTCCGAACGGGGTTCGTAGTACCGAAAACCAATGTCCAGGAGAGCATACTCTCTCCACACCAACACAAGATTTCAGTCCCTTCACTTTCCTACTTGGCACTCAACGCCCAGCCTACCCCTACACAGCTACTACAACCTGCGAATTGACAATGCAACTGTTTACATCAACGACAATCCGAAGTACTTGAAGATGTCGCCTATGCACACCATCTCCTATGCCAAGTACGTGCCCTCGCATCATCATCATCATCACCCCTTTCTCCCTCTCCTTGTGTCTGTGTGATGGTTCGGTGAAACTCTTGACGAAACAGTTCGTCGCAGCCATTCGTCTGTTTGTCCTCTTCTCCCTCTTTGCCTACTGTTTACCTCTGCAGTTTTGTTTGACGATATCTCTCTCTCTCTCTATATATATATATATAATATATATATATATATAATATATATATATACTGTTTTGGCTATATATACACATATGTATCTAACCCACGAAGGTGATACTCTTTCTTTCTCTCCCTCTCTCTTTATCACTCTCTCTCTCTCTTTCTTTCTCATACGTACATATCGTACATCAGAGATCACTTGCTGCGCGGTTCGCCTCCGTGGCTCGGCGTCCTGGCCCACCTCCAATACCATCAGGTACACATCTTGAACCTTCCTTCTTTTCCTACTCCCGCCATCTCTCTCTCTCTCTCTCCAACACTACTCTAAGCCCTTATAACACTGTTGCATATGGTAGTGATGCAACCTAGAACAAAGACCGACCCCTCTCGCATAGTACAAGATAGCGCTGCGGAATGCTGGAATACCAATGATCAGCCCGATCAATGGTGCAATGCAGACCAAACATACATGATCACTATTGCAAGGCGTGGAGGGGTCTGACGCTCACAGACTACAGATGGCAGATTCTATTCAGCCTATACTACAATGCCATCTGTCTGCACGTTCGAGAAGTGAGAACCGCGGCAAGTTTTGTTTGCAAATAATAATAATAATAATAATAATAATAATAATAATAATAATAATAATAATAACAATAATAATAATCATCATAATAATACTAATAATAATAATTATTAATTTTAATGCGAGGGAGATGAGCGATAGCGATCTTCAGAGATCCGCAACATCGTTTCTTGTTTTGTGTTGTGCAAAACTCTCGACTTTTCTGAGAAAATCCAGCCCGTTGCCCCGTTGATGTTTTGGTAAAGATTTAGAATCAGACTTTGTTTAATGCGTTCTTTGGATACGTTTGTGATCAAGTGATCTTGTATGTATGCCCCGTGCTTACTTGTTGAGTTCGGACGTTGTGTGTGTAATTGCAAACGTTTGTGGGTGAGTCTCAGTTTGGTGGGGTCGGGTGATATCATTGACGATTGACCCTGAGGAAGTCGTTGGAAGGCGCCTCCAACTATAGGAGTGTCACTGATGTTAGGCAGGTTTTGCACTGTATGAATGAAACAATCTGCATTCAATCTGCCTGGCAGTTACCCTTCTCGTGGGGACTTATCGGGGTAGCATTCACATGAGGGTCATAATGCGGGGCACACATTTCCAGGAAGGCAAAAGGCAAGGAATAAACGAAGTAGCATGTGTGAGAGCCACATAATGGACAACTTGGCATAGTCCCCACGTATACACAGATGAAGAGAAAGAGATCAGACGAAGAAAAGGGGATCAAACGAAAAAGATGGGAATGTCGTCAACACCAGGTCTTCAGTACAGGCCCCAAATAAATCCCTCGTCCAGTGTCTTCAATCCAATCGTCGAGCCTGAATCCTGATGCAGTCGAGTCCCAAAGTCACAGATCTCTTTCTCTCTCTTTCGTAGTCCGTAGACGCTGAGAGGTCATGTAGCGAGAGGGTGAGGGAAGATAGTGGACTTAAAGGAGGAAGGAGACGAACTCTCCCTCTCTCTTTCTCTCTCCCTCTCTCTCTCTACCTGCCTATCTCTCTCTCTCACACACACACACACACACACACACATGTATAGCAGTTAACATTTCGACGCTCTCTTTCGTTCATCCCTTTCGATGAGGGTTGCATGATGCCAGCCGCGGCCTCGGAGACTTGATCCGCAGATCGATCGAAGTGCCCTCTCTCTCTCCTCTTCTCTTTTACTTTCTCTCTCCCTCTTTTCTTCGATTTCTCTTTCTCCTCTTCTTAGCTCCCTTCTCGCTTACCTTCCCCTTTTCCTTCTCGCTTACCTTCCCCTTTTCTCTTTCTTCTCCCCCTTTCTTACGTTTCTCTCTTCCGCCTTTGTTTGTTTTCCTCTCCTTCTCACCCCCTTCCTCCTCCTTGCACATTCATTAGTTAGTTGCTTGCTTGCCTTGTACCTCCCACTTAGTGAGTGTCGCAGCACCCCCAGCGATAAACCGCCTAGATCACCGCAATCCAGACACTTCACCGAACCATTCAACCGGTAGGAGCGGCGGAGGTGTGTACAAATGGCAGGGACGTAACCAGCGCGAGCTGATTACTCGTGCTTACTTTGCATTCCTCGTTCAAGATCGATAATTTTCCCGGTTCGTCCCTAAAAATTAGTAATATGTAATAATCATAATAATAAACAATAAAATAAATAATAATAGTAACAGTAATACAGTAATACTGGTAATATTGACAATAATAAATCATAATAAATCATTCGACCTACGCTGACGGCCAGATACATCCACGTCCGATTTTCCCCATGGAGGGATGACTTGTCAACTAGTAATTACACCACTCTCTCTCTCTCTTTCTTTGACACACACACACTTAACCCCACATCCGGGTAGTAATTGTAGTAGAAAGATCGGTCGATTTGGCTCATCATCCCGACCGAAGCATGTGTGATGAATCGATCGAAGTGCCCCTCTCTTTCTTCGATCTCTCTTTCTTTCACACACACACACACACACACACACACGTGTAGTAGTAGATATTTCGACGTTCTGGCTAAAGATCTACGTGATTTAGTTCATCCTTTTGATGGAAGTCGGGCGAGGTTACTGGTGGGATAGGAAACCTACCTTTCTCTCTCCCTCGCTCCCTTGTTGTCGTAGTAGTAGTCGTAGCGGATTAGTTAGTGTCTGTCGTGGCTCAAGTACTAGGCCCCAAGATTCCGTGCATGGACGTTCGTTGTCGCCGACTGCAATGGAGGTAAGTCCTTTTATTTTCCCCTCCTTCTCCTTCCTCCTCCCTAATCCTTCCTCCTTGTTTTCTTTTCTCCTTCTCCCCTTTCTTCCTTCTCCGTCTTCTTCTTCTTCTTCCTCCTCCTCTCCCCCTTTTCCTCTTGCGCCTTTCTCTTTCCTACTCCGGCGCCATCTCGATTGTCTGCATGCGCTATCCCGATTGTCTGCATGCGTTATCCCTGCGCCTGCCTCTTCTTTTGCACATCCCGCCTCCATCCTTCCTCGCATTCCCCTTTTGTCCTCCGCTCGTCCTTCGTGGGAGACCCCAGCGCCGGGCCGATCTGGCTCTACCGGTTCCCTTGCAGTTTCTCTCGCTGAATCTGTCCTACATTCGGAGCCAGATTCGCGAGAGTGATCCAAGAGTGTCTAACCGCGGGGCCTAAATCGTATTCTAACTAATCACAAGAGTAAAAAAAAAGACACTACATCTTGATTTACACTCTTGTTTTGTACTGACCTGTTCCATCAGACCATGGTGATCACAGTCCCTCGTGGTACTTACTGAACTAGACTGGGACAGCCACAGTCTGAAACAAACAGACTCAGACTAGGACAGACACGGTCTGAGACAGATATACACAGTCTGGGACAGACGGGCATAGTCTGAGTCAGACAGACAGTTGAGGCAGACAAAAACAATCTGGGACAAACAGATAAGAAAGTCACACACGATTGTGCACAGTTATATAAAGTTGTGCACAATCATACGCGGTTGTATACGATCATATACATAGTCATACGCGACCAAGATACACAGTCGGACGCGGGCAAACGCTGTGGATCGGGCAGATAAACACAGGCAAACGCGAACAGACGTACCGAGCAAACAGGTATACCGGGTAACCGACACACCGGGAAGACAAATACATAGTGACAAACGCACACGGATGAACAAACAGTAAATAGATGAACAAGCAGAGGCAGGCAATCAGACAGACAAGGAGACTTACCTGTGGCACCATACCTCTTCCTCATTTGATCACCCTTCTCCTCGTTTGGGTATGTTTGGAGACTGGCGCATTCCTCCTGAGTGGGCGCCACGACCCTTCTCATCCGGCAATAATGAGGGTGTATGTCTTGTCTGCATTACGACATTGAGTTGGTATGATCACCGAGGTTTTGTCTTCAGCTGTGCTACCGAGTATTATGTAAAAGGGGTCGGTTTTGTCTTGGCCTGCACCGCTACGGTAGGCAACGAGGGCCGTACCACGACTACGCAAGAGGCTCATACGTGGTGGCCACCACACGGTAACAAGGACACGCACAGTCACGCGATGACAGTGCATAATGACACAGAGCATGGCTAGAGACCGCACAGTAGTACAAGACATACACGGGGGGGGCGCAGACTCTGACATACACAGTAGGACACACATTATGACAAACGCAATTGGGAACAGACTGTGACGAAAACAGCAATACATAGGGAGAGACATGTACACAGAAAAGGGGAGATGAGGATGATGATGTGCGGGTGCGTACCTGGCCCAAGCAACAACCTACGGGGATGACATCTTCATGAGCTTCAGTTCTGCTGTTTAATATCAACAGGTCGCATTGTCAATTCGTAGGCTGGTTGTGGCTGCATGATAAGTAGTTTGGGCACTGGGTACCAAGTAGGAAGACGGACTCAGGACATATATGTTGGGGATGGCAGGGGCACGCTCACAACACTAACCGGATGTTGTACCTTGATTCTCCGTTAAGCGTAGCGTCAATGCAGTTCCACTCTCTGAACAAATGTTGAGAACTCTCGACTTTTAATAAGACTCGCATTGTCATCTCACCGCTTCCCATTTCTACTAGTAGTAATATTGGTATTATTATTACCATTATTGCTATTATTAATTATCATTATTATCTTGTTGAATACTACTGTTGGCATTGATGTAAATTGTGGCTCCGGCAGGCCTTGCGCCCTCCCTAAGTGAAGGCGGGCCTGAATATTCGCAAAGGGCCCTTGCCCCAACTCATTTTCGACAAGGGTCTCAAACAGTTGTTGCGCACTAGGTGATCAAAGTGCAAAATGGGCCGCGCTCTGGGTCCTTCTAGAAGAAGCTGTTTCATCAAATGGTTGAGATCAGGACCAGGATTGTTGTGCCCGGGCACATGTAGCATGGGGCTGGCACGTTACAAAGTGGTCGTGAATCACTAGGAACACGACATTGGCTCCACAACTGCACGCAAGCACGAGGTGGCGTGAGCTGCAGACCGGGCACCAGGGCACTGGCGGGCTATAGCTAAGGCATGCTAGGCAGCAGGCCTAAGTCCACGCAGTCTCGCAAACAGGCGCTACGAGAATTGCTGGTGGCTGTGATGAAGCGCGCGGAAACAACTACCGTGCATGTACATACGTGAGTATGTGGGACGTTCGGGGTCCTAGATTGGATGAGAGAGTATTGTGTGTGTGTGCAAACAAGGTGGGATGCAGTGAATGGGAGAGATGCTCTGATGAGGGCTGTATACCGTAGCCATGATCAAAGGGGAGTTGAATCTGATTATATTTTCGTCACGTTCATACCTATGGAGTTTCATGGATACCTGGTGCCAGATGAAATTGCCGTTATTTCATCCTTTTCGTAAATTACTTAATTATTATTATTATTACTATTACTATCTTATTTATTATTATTATTATTATTATCATTATTATTATTATTATTATTATTTTGTGTCGTTATTTCGATTATCAGCATTAGGCATCATATAAGGCCAGAGATAAAGAGAAAGCATGGGGCATTGAGAGGGAGGTAACTCTATCCTTTTGCAGTAAGTATCCACCTCCTTCATCCTTCTTCGTACTTATCTTTGTTTGGTCCTCGCAGATGCCTGCTTCCTCGGTTTAAAAGTTTGATGACGAGTTTCTCATTGATTTAATCATGGCCTCAGCTAAATAAAAGGGCTAGCAATCGATTGCATGGATCATACATGATCAATGACAGGGCGATTGCGGGAGCTCTGCCGGAGTTCAAGCGAAACTCTGGAGGCAGGGAACAGTGAGGTACATGCACGTCAACATAAATCCTAAGCCCTAAACCCTAAATCTATAACCTTTAGGCTACCTAGGACTGTGTTAGTAAAGAAAGTACGTTGAGTCAGGGATCCTTCAGGGTTAAACTCGAGGACAGAAAGACAAGCAATAATGCTTGAGTAAGGGAAGGAAAGCATGATCTGATTGGGTGTGTCTAACTGATGTTGGTAAACATAGCGAGAACGAGAAATGCCGAATCACTGACTCGCTACGTGAATGATTCTTTTAAGATGTGATGGACAGGGGGGGGGGATGGACTTATGGCAATCTTCCCTCGCTTATAAGTCACTTGACCATGAGATAAAGAGTTGGGAACCGTGAGCGTATTGTCGAGCTCGGGAATGATATGACCACTTTGAAATGATGGATTGCCTCAACCAACCTTATCCTATGACTAACCCAAACCCATGTACTAAAAGATCCAAACTAACTCAGCTAAGGATCAGGCTGACTAATTTAAGACATGAGGTGCAAGTCCCGTGTGACCCACCTGCGTGGTCTTAAAGGCTTCCGGATGGTCCAGGGCTGGGACTGAGCGTCAAGCACAATAACGTATATACTAGGTGGTAAGAGGAGCGAGGCTCCGGGAAGCTTGCCTTACCACCGTAGTACTATATATTAGGAGATAAGAGAAACGAGGCTCTAAGAAGTCTGCCTTATCGCCATATTAACGTATATACTAGGTGGTAAGAGAAGCTTGGCTCCGGGAAGCCTGCCTTACCACCGTAATACTCTATATTAGGCGA
>BFEA01000179.1:100000-126419 GCA_003427395.1 Chara braunii | reverse complement strand
TGCCTTACCACCGTAATACTCTATATTAGGCGATAAGAGAAGGGAGGCTCTAAGAAGCCTGCCTTATCGCCATATTAACGTATATACTAGGTGGTAAGAGGAGCGAGGCTCCGGGAAGCCTGCCTTACCACCATAATACTATATACTAGGCGATAAGAGAAAGCGAGGCCCTAAGAAGCCTGCCTTATCGCCATATTAACATATTAAGTAGGTTGTAAGAGGAGCGAGGCTCCGAGAAGCCTGCCTTACCACCGTAATACCATATATTAGGCGATAAGAGAAGCGAGGCTCTAAGAAGCCTGCCTTATCGCCATATTAACATATATACTAGGTGGCAAGAAGAGCGAGGCTCCGGGAAGCCTGCCTTACCACCGTAATGTTATATGTTAGGCGATAAGAGAAGCGAGACTCTAAGAAGCCTGCCTTATCGCCATATTAAGGTATATACTAGGTGGTAAGAGGAGCCAGGCTCCGAGAAGCCTGCTTACCACCATCTACTCTCAAAGCCAGGATACTAACAAAAGTTTGAGTGTATCCTGATCAATCTACACCAGATATCTGCTACCGTATAATTCATTCAGTCCATTGCTAACTTGCTAACATCTGGTTCTAGTAAGGAAGGATAAGTGAGATCTTGACCAGAAAGACTTACCACCCTTTGAAATTCTGATTTCAGCTTTATCATGAGATTCCCTCTGAATTGAATGGATCGTATTGCTTGTGATTACTCAAGACATGGGTTTTGTAATTGACCTATTAAGAAGGGAACTAAGTAAGACCGCTGGGACGAAGACGCTGGGAATGAACTCTGATCGTCGCCTGGACCAGGTAGCGGATTGAAAGTTAGATAAAGGGTAGAAGTTAGGTGGTAGGTCGACGATGAGCACCGAACTTTGGGTCACAAGTCTAGGAGAGGTCTTCTAGATCCCAACATCGGAGAGAAGATGTTAAGATTCTTTTGGACTGTGTTATGTTTACAAGTACATCACTCTTGGAGAGGACTACGGAAGAAATCCGTAAGAAACTGCAAATTATATTTTCATTGGATAACAGGGCGGTAGAACTCCGACTCAACTTCCACATGGCTTGATACCCACACCTAAGACAAGACCTGAGAAGAAAATGGATAGATCTTCCCCTGTATCTATGCCTAAATTATCCAAATCACACTCGGGGATCTTTGAAAATGTGAAAAGCGGGGTAAAAGGAGTCAAGATTAGGAAGGAATGCTGTTTTCAAGGTTTTGGGGCGTGAGGGACTTCCTATGAATGGGTTAAAGGTTGACGCTTGTAGCGCATTCTTTGCTTGCATCTGTATGCGTGTATGTGATTTGTTTGCATCTGCACATGTGTCGGGCATTGAACTGTCTTCTGAATTTGGGATCGTCTGAGATATTTAGACAAGGGACACAACGATTGTGAAAATGAGGTCTACCTCCCATTCAATTTCACTGACTTACATATATATATATATATATCGTCAAATAGAACTGCCCGGTAAACCGTAGGCAGAGAGGGAGAAGAGGACAACAAACAAGGGGCTGTGACAAACTGTTTCGTCGGAATTTCACCGACTCATCAGGAGGCTGAACCCTCAATAGTCTGTAGAATCCCCTCACTGATTACACTGTAAGTGATAATCCACCTTAACCAAAATCAAAGTAGACTATCACTCACCCACACCAGATGGAAAACTCAATAGACTGTCGGTTCACACCCCATCACAAGCCAGCAAAACACCCACGAAACAAAGAAAGGTCTGTCACAGCCAAAAAATACACTCCAGACACGCCGCTGGCACTAGAGGCACAACATGGCCGCGTAGTGACGGCCCCGACCACTGCCGCTCGACCTGACCGGAGAAAACCGTAGCAGGAAGCTAGCCAAGTCGTAGTATATATCGTCAAATAGAACTGCCCGGCAAACCGTAGGCAGAGAGGGAGAAGAGGACAACAAACAAGGGGCTTTGACAAACTGTTTCGTCGGAGTTTCACCGACTCATCAAGAGGTTGAACCCTCAACAGTCTGTAGAATCCCCTCACTGATTACACTGTAAGTGATAATCCACCTTAACCAAAATCAAAGTAGACTATCACTCACCCACATATATATATGTGAATGAGATCGCAAACTGATCGGAGCTTAAGAAGTTATTTGTATGGGATTCTTTTGAGAATGAGAGATTACAAAGGGACTTGACTCTGGCTTTCCTCATAAGGTCAACAGGGGAGACATAGAGTCATTGTCCTAATTAACTAAGCGTGGAAGATTCTCTGAAAAGGTCGACCTGATTAGATAGTCGGTCCGGGGAAGTTAGCCTCCCGGAGCACGATATACGGGTCAGTCTTAAGGCGTTCTACCACGAGTATGCCTATGCTACGGCGATCGAGAAAACGTCCTCGGCTGGCCTACCTCTGCGATTGCATGTAAAAGCCTTCGCATGTGGATCAGTAGCTTAGCAGGGATACGCCCACCTAAGAGATGGTGACAGCTCCCGCAGGTGGAGGTAAGTTGTACCTTGCGGGATCCCTAACCTGTCGTAGGGAGTCGCGAGAGGTATAGCACGCGCGCACGGCCGGAGTGGTGTTTTGTTGTGGTGACAAAAAATTCCTGCGTGACACGACCGTGAGGTCCAACACGAAATCACTTTGCGTCTGGGTGTGGGACCGCAGCGCGCGACAACGACTCTCCTCGTTATAGAATTGAGGGAATTTAACAGTTTATCCGATTCAACTTTACTCAACCCTCCATGGCCTATTATCAGTCTAAGCCAGGGTTTCTCTCTTGAGGGTACATAGCATCGACTCATTTGATTCTTTAGTCTCGTTTCACTCTCAGAGCAAACTCAACCACCATAGACCAATTTTCTCTTGACAAATTAACGTCGGGCAAGGGAGGGGCTGAAAATCCTTCAGAGACAGAAAATCGAGTAGATTCAGTGAAGCATTTGTTTTCCCTCTCAAGTCTCTCTTTCTCTTTTGATACCCATTTTCAGCACATCCCCAGCATCTCTCATACACTGCATCATCAACACTTCTTTCTTTTGAGAAATAAATCCTCACATCA
This sequence comes from Chara braunii, assembly GCA_003427395.1. Lineage (NCBI taxonomy): Eukaryota > Viridiplantae > Streptophyta > Charophyceae > Charales > Characeae > Chara > Chara braunii. Next base: position 123,354 of record BFEA01000179.1, on the reverse strand, counting down.
TACCCGTCCAGGTCTATGAAGTAAAATGTCAGTACATAAAATCGCTCCTACCCCCGTCCCCTCTCAACCATCTCATATCTGACAGCCTCGTATGGGAACACCTCTTTCTTACTTGGTATATTCAAGGAGTTTAGGAGACCCTTAATTCCCTCTTGACTTTGGCCTTAACCTCTGACGAATTTCGACCTTCTTTGCCTGATTTCTTCTGCTGAAGTCTCTATAGTCCTCATGACCACCAATTTATTTCTCCCACTTCAGTACCATGCTAATAATTGGCAACCAGTTAGTCTCGTCACAATAGCTGTCAGGTATAGGATGGATCGAAACAGTCTTATACGTTACTGGCATTACACCCCATTGCACTCTCTTCTTCTGCTTGATTATGTCTGCTTCCTCATCATAAAGAGATTGGATCGCAATTCCCCATAGCCAGTTAAAGGTTTCACCTTCGTCACAGTCTCCGTTCTTGACATAAGGACGGATATCATAGATATCTCCCTCCAAGAAGCGAGCCAGCACGACACTGATGACCGAAGTGCCAGAACGGTAGACCCAACAATGCTCATATTGATAGGAGAATATCCCTTTGGTAGTCACTTTCGAGAGTTCTTTCAATGCATCAGAAGTTAGCATTCTTGATTAAGTCTCCGCGGTCTTGATTTTTTATTTCCCTTCTTAATGTTCCAAAGACATCATATAAACATGAGGCATACCTAAGATCAAGCCTGATTCTCTCCAGTCAATAATATCAGTTTCCTTCTCCAGTCCAGTGTGGTACCTCACACAAGGAAAGATAAAACTCGGTTAGCAACTAAGCTTTCTCAAGAAAGTAATAACCCAAGAAAATATTGCAAAATGAGTCTGAAAAAATTCAGAATTTGTCAACAGTTCTCAAGGCCTAATCAAAGCTCAAAGTTGTTTGCTGACCCAGACTCGTGTCCGGACACGAAACTTTTTCATGTCCCCGGTTACGTTGCCAATTGTACGCAACCTCGTGCGAGTACGGACTCTTACTCTTGTACTCGTACGCTACTCGTACGCTACGGGCCCCGTACGAGGTTTTTTTTTTTTTTTTTTTTTAAATCCGATATTATTTTTATTTTTTTTTCTCAAATTCTAATAAGAATCTGAAGATGATGCTCAGTCAAATATTACTTCTTTTGTGTTGTTGCATCACATACTTGTTTTTGGGATTTCTTTGATTTTTTTTTTTTTTTTGCTTTTTCGTACGGGGGCGTACAAGACGTACAGGTTCCCGTACAGATCCCGTACACAAATAACCTAACCGTTTCATAGGGAAGCCCCCGTACGTGTACTCTATGCAACGTAGGTCCCCGACAACGGTGCCATTTTTGTCGCACTTTTTGCGGTCGGGCCATTTCAGGCGACCGGAATGCCAACAGGCCGTCACGCAGGAGTTTTGATTGAGTTTTGCAATAAATAAAATAATGCAAATCCCTTCCCATTGTGTGCGTCCGATTTCGAGTGATCCCCTTCCATTGCGGTCTTCGCCAGTCCCCGGTCTTAGGAATCTTTTATTTTGATTCGGAATAGCATAGACTGACGTTAATAATAATCATGGGGTTTTTAAGTGTCATGTATTTATCAATTCTGCAATTTCTTATTATTGAGAACTGTGACTGAATCATCAGGGAAGACAATCATCAGCAAGAGCAATGCAATAAAAAAGACTGACTGACTCGAGTAATAACAAGGTCAAATGAGGAAAGAATGAGAACTCGTAATAGTATCAAAAAGTGCATATGTAGGGAACACCGCCAACCCTAGTCAAGTGTCCTCACTCATCCCTCTGAATCTCCTGCTCAGTTTCTCACTTTGCTGTGCGTTTCTTGTGCCTCGTGCTATATCCCCGTACTTTCTGAGGTTGTGGTCTCTGTATATAGAGCCACCTATAGCCAGCAAGTTCAGAACTCTTCCATCCAAGTCCCATGATACGAAAGTCAACCATGGCACAAAATTTCTCCCACATTGTAGGAAGATACGGCTGGGAGAAAATCCCTCGTCTGAGATGTGGGCACTTGGAAAGTTCGGTCACTGCCTCATAATCGATCGTTGCAGGAGAGATGTACCTCTTGGCCAGATCTATCAGATCGCCTCAGCAAGAGCCATCTGTAGGAGTGAAAGGTATCGGAGGTCTGGGATAATCCGAGTAAAGCTTTGGTCCAAAGCTACGGATCAACTTCATTTCATTCTCATCTATTTCTTTCTCTCTCTCTTCAATGTACCGAGTTGCTGCAGTCCATACTAAGGCAAAGTGCTCATGAGTCTCTTTTCCTTTCTTCACATAGGATCTCATGTTATATACGGTATCGCCTTCAAAGCTGATAAGGACAACAAAAATTGACAGATCTCCTTGCTTAAAGCCATTTGGACTGACGTACTGATGTTGAAAGGTATCCGTAGAAACAACTTCGTTGAGATTGGATAGAACAGCCACCGGGACTGAGAATGACTGCAGTGTACTCACGGATTGGAGAAAGGTGTTCAGACTGATTCTCGTGTCCTTGGATAAGCGCACTGTCTAATTGATACTGATTTCTGACACGGGTAAAATAACGAGTGTTTATTGGATATCAATTGAATGTCGGCCAAGTGTTGTTGATTGAGTATTGCTTGAAGTTCGCTGGAGTAATGGGTTACTATACAATGGTCTCTTAATGATAGGAAGCATCTGAGGTTTTGCTGGCTGATATCTAACATCCGAGATGCCAACAAAGCACTGATTGAGCACTGATTATATATTGAGTAATTACCGATTGAACACTGATTGAAGAACCAATTGTACGTGGAAAAATTACTCATTGAACACTTTCCACTTGATAGCGACACGAAATACTGCTCACTCGATAACAAAGTTTGAACTTGAACACTTGTTACTCATAACAACGCTGAGCATTGTTCACTGCTGAGCGCTGCTCACTGATAACAACGCTCGAGCACTGAGAGTTGTGTGTTGTCTACTGATCAGATACACTAGCAAAGTCCTCGAGGAAAGAAATTTGAGCTCTCTCACGCTTTCTTAGACTTCGCTCGGGTATATTCAATCACCTCAATAAACGAGTAGGTGCTGTGCATTTTTTTCTCTGGTCCATAAATGTAAAAGCAATACTCAATGGATTTCTAATCCTTTACGAGCTTCAGTGCTTGCTCCATCATGAATTTGAAGTAAAAATGAGTGTCATGAACGACTCTCTCTTTCCAACCTTCTGCCCTGCCTCTATGCAGCGAATATGTCACTTTCACAATGTCATCATTTCCCATCTCTCTGTAAAGACCCTTCACACTGGAATTAACTGATTTGCACCCATATACCGGGGTGGGTGTTGAAACGGATCCTCGAGTCTTTTAGAGGGAGATGCTAGCTTGTTAATGTGGATCGCAAGTGCTGGTAAGAGAGACTGGGTGCTGATTAACTCGGGATGAAAACTTAGCCAACTGAGAATTGATTGAATGACTGAGTAAATATAGATTGAATGCTAACTAGGTATTGCTTGAATGCTGCTTGAATATGGCTTAAATACTGACTAAATGTTTACCCTCACCTTTAGCCTCGATTGCCGCCATATAATTCCTCTCTCATAAGTCTGCCTCTGCTGCATTACATAAGTTTCTCATGAGATAACCTTTTATTTTCACTCTTGTTGTTTGCCATTGAAGACACCTCGTGCCTGAACAGTGGCCTCAATAAAAGAGAAAGTGCCATGTGGTTTCCTGTCTATTTCTATGGGATACATGATACACTTAGTGCTTTTGCCCCTCCCAAGGCCTTCTCTCATCGCCTTCACTCAGTACAGAGTATCTCTAGGCACACTTTCCTTGTCTGACTCTCAATTTATTCCGATAGCATCCAAGATGCAGAGAGGATATTATCGTCTGTCTCGGCCCTGGAACTCCACAGACTACAAAACAATATCTATTATCGATCCTTAAAGCCTCGGTAAATAAATCTTACTGTTTACTCGAATTATATAGACCCTCTCACGTTTTCATGGTATGACCGCTTCGTATCTGTAACGTTGAGCATGATAGTTTTGTCTGGACGTACGCTCATACTCTGTGGAAACCCCATTCAGAACTCAGCTCCTGCTCAAATTTACGAAGATTTCTGTACGGAACCGTCTGCGGTCCTCAAAAATTGACCCCCCCGATAGCTGAATATCCTGCTCAATGTAGACTAGAAGCACTCGGCTAACTTTGAATACGGAGCATGAAACACTGCTGCTCAGTGGAATCTGGTCTGCAGTGTCACATCAAACTCGAGATGACTCAACTGGCCAACCAATTGGAAGCTGGCTATACTACCCCCGTGTGCAGAGTCGATTATTGGGTCTCAGTTTCCATCGCCTCCAATAAAATAGATATGACGGGTGCCGGTTAGATAAGTGTGTCGACAGCGAACGCCCAATGGCTATACTGCGAAAGTTCTTGGACCAATCCCAAAAACTGCCCGCAGTAATACCAATGTTAGGGACCAAATATCCGCAGAGGAGTATTGTTAGCTCAATAACATTTTCAGACAGAGGGAAAACAGTTCGTTTTCACCCCATACTTCTCGTCGAACACGACCCTCTTAGTGGGTTTATATTAACTAATGACCTTTGCCCGTCATCCTCTCTGGGTGCATCGTAGTGTAGTTCAAATCATCAGGGAGTGATCTCAGCTGAAGATGCAGAACACAGTTTCCGTTACGTTCTGCAAGAGGATCGGAGTACCCCGAGTATCCCTTCGTTCGGACAGGTGAGGCGAAGCATATTCATCAGAGTCAGTATCACTCTGCCGTCCAACAGAGTTTGCTACAACTCTGTGTACCATCAGTTATAATACCATGCCCTCTGCTATAAACAATCCCTTTCCATTGGTTCCCCGAGTTAAATGAGTTTTAATGTAGAGGTTATGGAGGCGGAACTAGAATTTCAACCAGCACAACTTGCAGTGGCCCGGGGTACTTCCCGGGATCTTTCATGAGACCAACCGAATTTGAACGTCGAACGCGTATCCTCTTTCGACTAAGTTTTTTTTTTTATTACTCTCCGTCGAGAAGAAATTTAACCAAGAGATATGCCACCCTTTCCAGTACTGCCTCCCTCTTTCCCATCTAAACAGAATAGGGAGTCATGCATTATCAACTCTCATGCTGGTGTCTTATTTGTTTTGCCTGTTTAAAAGCCTTACCCCTTCTCCTTTTACTGATCAATCATGAGATCATGACGAGCTCAAATTGATAGTTTTTCACTGACTGAATGCCACGTGAGTAGGCAATCACCCAACGGGCAGCCACCTCACCCATCGATTCGGTACCAGTTTTCCCGACCCAAAGCTCACGATTCCCTGAATTTGTGAGGTATCTCAAACTTATCAGGTCACGGGTAATAGGGAAGAAAGGCAAGGGCTAGTCATCCGAGGACACCTTGCTTCCAACAAACTGTAATAACAAGCCCACATTCACGTACCTTACAAGGTCAAAGGCCAGTCTGTACGTGATTAACCATTACTTTACTCAAATCTCAGCTTTGGAGTAACCAATTAAGGACAGGACACTAGAAACATCCAAAGAGGACATGCATGATCCTATCGTTCCTTCCCACTCTCTCCGGACCAATCATGAACGAAAGCAGGAGCTGACAAGACTTTCTCTTATTGCTTTATCCGAAGAGAAAAGGGTACAAATATACCTATTAAAAAGTCGACGCGCGACTGTTCAAGAGAGGAGAACTCGATTCTCTCTCCCACTCACAATTAGTATCACATATCTCGTTGACAGAGATAGCAGGCAACTAGCGAACCGTCAACCAGAAAAGTATAATGACAAAGCGTCGTGTCCTTACAGAGTAATGAGAGACTTAGTGACAACTAGTTCGTATTAGACCATATTTTCTCTCACTATCACGGTTGTGCAAGCAGAAGACGAGGGGAGCAGCGTCAAAGCAAGGAATGATCAGGCAATGCCAGGGATTGTCAAGATGATACCGCCTCTTCTTTCTCTCACGTAACTTCGATCCAAACGCTCGTTGCCAGATAGAGTCATGTTTTACTCGTCTCAAAATTCTGTAGCGATATTGTTGGTCTTAGCCTAGGACCAATCCCCGCGCAATTGATGACATTAACAACAAGAAAAACTCGTGCGCCATCCCTCTTTTCCCCTTCTTTTTCTTTCTTTGCAATGTGTAGTAGCCCTTCGAGTCCTTGCCCCAAATAGCTGACTCTGATCTCACGAAGACATCAACCGATTATTTCCTCATTTCGGCACCGGACACGTTTCTCATGCATACATTCGTCACTCAAGGCACACCAGTACCATCGCCACTAACATTCGTCCCCTATTCTCTCATGACTGTTGCCGCGTTGCTTTCACGGGGTAACACCGAGGGCGTCTGTCACAAAAGCCCGCTCTCACTTAAGTTGTCACATCAGATCACCCACCTTCAGGGAGGGGCGAATCGACTTCTCCCTCGCAGCACCGCCTAAGTCACTGGTATGTGACAACGTTCTCTCTCGTCCAAGCTCAAGTATGAGCAACTGACGTCAACCGAAATACATACATTTCCACGTCCTCTACTTGCAATAGCTTTCTTTTCCACCTTACCATCCGTCACCGCCTTGCAGCCCCGAACGCTTCACTAGTTCTAAGAAAAGATCGGAGCTCAGTCGCCAAAGCTTAACGGAGAAACCGTCATATCAACCCACTAATGCAACACTTGCTTTTGGACGAGAGCTGCCATGTCCAAGTCACCAGGAGTATTCCAGGAGTATCGCGCGCAACCTCTTCTCTGATTTCCCGTAGCAGGGAGGAGAAGTAGCAGGACCCGACTCTACCTACTTAGTCTCAACCCACTCTTCCCGACAGCAGCTCGCATACTCAGCGAGTGTCACTTCTCCTTCTACCACTACCTGACACTTAGCGACTTTGATTACTGGTCAGCTGTGAGACTGAAGCGTGTTTAGTCGTCCAGTGAGAGTTGTTCAGTGTTTTTGCAAGAGCGCCATCTTGCAGATCATCAATATCGCCCTTCCTCTCGTCGCAAAGACCAGTGACGCCCACCAAGTAAACTGCTTGACCGCACATCATTCGTCTCCCCCATTTTCTGCTGACCGCCTCACCTCAGTCTCTCTCTGGGCCGTGCCACGTGCAGACCAAGTGTGTCCAACCTCCTCACGCTGTCTCGCATTCTACTCGTGCCTCGTCCCCGATGGTCCAGCCTCAGCTGGCTTCACTCTAAGCCGAGCCGAACTGGCCTCAGGCCCGTCCTCCACTGGTCCAGCTAGCGGGTGGTTTTAGCGGATCTGATCCAATCCATGCCAGGACTGGACATCCGCCTCGCGATCGCTCATCTCTGACTCTCCTTCAGAGTCCCTCTCGTTGTGTTGCACCTCTCCGGTCGTGGTACCCGTCGACGAGTCGTCCTCATGGTAAGTAACCGTTACCCGCATGCCAGCAGTCACCCCGTCTTGCCTGCACCTTCGCTCCGCCCTGTTACGAGCCTCAGTAATAGCCGCCTGCAGCCTCTCGTCTCTCGTCATCTCCTGTTCACGGTGACCGCTGGCATTAATTTTTAACCTTACTTCCCCCGTGGGCTTACCATAGGTCAGCATGGTCTCAACCATGGCACCCTTCTCATCCTCGCGTTCCCATATCCAAGAGTACCTCATGTACCTTGGCCTATAGCCACGCAGACCATATCGGTCAGCCATAGCCACTTTCAGAATAGCCAGGGACTTAGTTCCAGACGCCTGCACATAGATAGCCCTTACTGGGCCCTGACACTACACCCTTTTGCCTCAGACTCGTGGCGCTAGCGCAGCGGGATAGTTTGCGAGCACCCACAGACTAGCCGCTAGATAGCCAACCTCTTCTCTCTTTTATAGGCTCTCTTCATACCACGGCCCCTGTGTTCTGAACGAGAGTTTCGAGTATTATTCAGATTTGTGTATTCTAACATTCTAAAATTTTTATTAATAAATTAAGGCAAAGTACACAAGAAGGGGAAAAAGGAAAGGCGAGACGCCAACGGGCAAGGCCAGACTTGACACTGTGGTCTCATAACGGGATACAAATGGGCGCCTATCCTTCTTTAAAACCTAGAATTGACCCACTACCATTGGGTGCCCGTGTCCGATGATAAGGAGGGGGCTTATGACCTCACACGAGGGGTGATAAGTCTCCTACCAAAGCGGCCGCAGGTTGCCCTGCTTTAGGGGTTCTACTAGCACAGCACTCAGCGGAGCAGGCCTGGCGCAGGTGAAATACAAGGGGTCGAGCTAGCCCAGGCTGTAGACCACAGTTTGAGCTCGAGGCCCGAACCGTTCGCCTTCCCTCGAAATGACAGGCCGAAAGGAAAACTGAAAGAAATTAATAATGATAATAATAATAATAATAATAATAATAACGAAACGAAGTAAGGAAAGAAAAGAAATCATATCGACGCCGTGGTCAGAGGTCACCAGATCGCCCCAAACTAAAGCGAGGGCCCAGATATGTGCGCGGATCTGACACTTTTCTTCCTTTTTCTTTTCCTATTCCCCTTTTTCCTTTTCTTTCTTTTTCTTTTACCCCTTTTCTGTCCGGCTGTACCAGCGAGCCTACGCACCTAATCCATAACTTGACTAGGGACCTATAGGCGCGCAGTAGAAAAGACTGCGCCGGCCTATTTACTTCTGCGTCCCTGGGCGAACCCGACGGCTACCACGACCACAGGCCGGTAGTGCTCTGCTGTACAGCTGGGCGCCGAGTCTGCGTGGACCAATTGAAAGCCCAGTGGCGCACCCTTTTGCAGAGGGCAGGCATCGAATGGGCCGGTCCATAGCACGGTATAACTCGGGCTCTAGAGGGTTGCGGAGGTTCGGAAACATGCCTACAAGCTACAGTGCCCGAACGAGGGACTGGTACTGAGTAGAAGCCTGACGCACGGAGGAGGGTCGGGACACCGCGCCCTCCGACAGTGGGTGTTACCATGCAGTGGTATGGTCCTCCATCCCAGAACCTATCATGCATTAGCCCCAGCATGCAACGACACACATGATATGGCACGGTCTTGCATCCCGGGTCATGCCACACAATGGCAAGCTCCTGCACCCCGGGTCCTGGAGCACGGGTCCTATCATGCAATGACATTGTCCTTGATCCCGGGCGTTTCCTACCATGAAATGATATTATCCATGCGCGGTAGTTGGGGACGCCGGATCATACCATGCAATGACATTGTCCTGGAGCGCGGTCCTACCATGCAATGGCATTGTCCTGGATCCCGGGCGTTTCCATGCACTGCCATTGTCTTGCATCCTCTTTCCTAAAACATAGGACGTCGGGTCATACCATGACATGGCACGACCCTTCATCTCTCACGTCGCCATGCACTGGCACAGTCTTTCATCCTGGGTCTTGCAGCGCGGGTCCCACAATGTGATTGCATGGTCCTTCATCCCAGGCACTATCGTGCGATGACACGCCCCTGCATCCGGAGCTTACAATGCAATGGCACGGTCCTTCATCCCGAGCACCTCCATGCCATGGCCTCAGCATGAAACGACATGGGATGCCGAAGCACACCAGGCAATGGCAAGGTTGGACGCGTTCGGCACGCCGGACGGTACAACGCAATGGAGCATATGATGGTACGCACCACATGGTCGTTGCACTGCAGGGTCCGGCGTCCCAAAGGCGACAGACCAGACCATGGCATTGCTCGCAAGTTCGGGACACCGGACCACACACAGGTATGGTCCGGCGTCGTGGAGGCGCCGGGCCATGTGCTGGTATGGTATGGCGCCTTCGTGACGCCAGATCATACCATGGCATGGTGTGGCGTCCTGCGGCCGCCAGACCATGCGATGGTAAGGTCCGGTGTCCCGAAGGCGCCGGCGAAGACATGGTATGGTCCGCTGTCCCTAGCCGCCGTGCACATGCCATGGTCTTGACTGTCACCTTTGGGACGTCGGGCCATACCATTGCACGGTCCCGGTTCTCGATGACCGTGGACCTTGCCATTGCATTCCCTTCTTGCCAAGCGGGCAGTGTGTTTCACAGGTGCGAGACTGTATGCTCCATACCATACGCTTGTTTAAGAAACAAAGGAGCAAAGTCAGAGGAACATAAACAAAGGTGCGGGAATGTGTGTTCCGTACCATAAGCTCGTTTAAGAAACGTCCTTTCCGAACAACACCGATTCGTACATGACATCTTCTCTTATAGCAGAACTAACACCTTCCTTTGAACAAGGGAAAACAAACGTGGACGTGGAACGACGAAAGATACATAGACGACACCTTCCCAAACAACACCCTTCAGAAATGATACATTTGCGTTGAACGAAGGGAAAGCAAATGTGGAGGTGGATCGGCGAAAGATACGCAATGCCATAAAAGCTAACGGTCATCCCGCCTTAAAAAAAAAAAAAAAAAAAAAGACTTTTTTTCAAAATAAATAAATATATGTTTTCAAAAAAATGACCTCTTTCGAAACAAAATGACATTTTTGGACAGTCAAGTACACCGGAAGGCTATGAAAGGGACACAGAACAAAACTTGATGGTCCGACAACTGTGAAAGTGACATAATGGCATGAGACACGTCAGGAGGTTGTGATGTGCGTCATGATGCTGTGGTGTACGCCGGGAGGCTGTGGTGTGAGTGGATAAGACCTTGTTGTAGGCAAGACGCGGGTTTAGGACAACAGGTTGGCACTAGGGGGAGGGTTATTTGACAAGCCTGTAGTCGCAGAAACCTCACCTTCTCAAAAACATGCACCCTTCGTATCCACCTGTTGCCGCGCGAAAACGCCTTGTGAAGCCCCGAACCGAATGTTGGGGTTCGTAACAAGGCCAACCGCGACAAGTGCGAATTTGTCCGGCAAGAGCTGGAATACTTGGGCCATTTTGTCACACCGGAGGGCATCAGTCCGCTATCGGACAAGATTCGAGCCATCCAAGAGTGGCCGGAGCCTCGGAACGTCACAGATGTCCGCTCGTTCCTTGGTCTCGCCGGCTACTATCAACGTTTCATCAAAGGCTACTCGAAGATCGCGTCCCACTTGACCAAGGTTCAATGCGAGGATCGGCCGTTTGACTTCGAAGAGGAGGCGCGGGAATCATTTTTGGCTCTCAAAGCCGCGCTATTATCTGCGGGGGTCTTGCGAATATACGACCCGCTTTTGCCTACGCGCGTCACTACGGATGCGTCAGGCTGTGGCATTGGTGCAGTCCTCGAGCAACATGATGGTGTGGACTGGCACCCGGTCGAGTATTTCAGCAAGAAAGTGACTGTCGTGCATTCCATTGGCGATGCACGCAAGGAGCTCCTTGCCTTCGTCCACGCGCTCAAGCGGTGGCGGCACTTCCTCCTTGGTCGAAGCCAATTCCGATGGGTAACGGACAACAATCCGTTGGTCTTCTATAAGACCCAAGACACCGTCAACAGCACCATCGCTCGATGGATGGCTTTCATCGACCAGTTCGACTTCTTTCCCGATCACATTCCCGGGAAGTCGAACCGTTTTGCAGATGCTCTTTCACAGCGTCCGGATCATTGTACCGCTGTTTACTCAACCTTCGAGATCGACGATGACCTGCGGAACAACTTCATCTGCGGCTACCAAGCCGACCCCGAGTTCCACGACAAGTACGCAAATTGCTCCTCTCCTAATCCGGCGCCTTCTCACTACCGGATCCAAGAAGGGTACTTGCTTGTCCACACGCGGGGGAAGGACCTTCTTTGCGTACCGAGTGATCCTCACGACTTCTTGGCAAGTTCCACGATGCTCCCGCCACCGGACACTTCGGAGTCAATCCCACGATTGGCCGACTTCGCGAGCGATTTTGGTGGCCCGGCCTTCTCGGCGATGTCACACGCTATTGCGCGTCATGCGAGGTTTGTCGACGCTGGAAATCCCGCAACCATCGTCTCTACGGCGAGTTACGACCATTACCGGTCCCGTTGAGGCGAAGGGAAGCGATTGGCATGGACATTACCAGCCCGTTCCCAAGCACAAGACCGGAGTGGATGGGATTCTCACGGTGGTAGACCGACTCACCGAGTTCGCCATGTTTTTGCCTTGTCGCTATCATGCCAAGGCACCGGAGTTGGCCGAGGTTCTCTACGCCGGTTGGATTCGAACCAAGGGTTACCCCAAGGAAATCGTCTGCGACCGCGACACTCGGTTCAAGTCCGATTTTTTGTTGGCGCTCATCAAACGATGGGGCTCATCTCTCAAGCCAAGTTCGGCTCGCCACCCCAAACCGATGGCCAGACGGAGAGGGCACATCAGACCGCGTAGGTTCTCCTTCGCACTCTCATCCGCCCCGACCAGAAGGACTGGGTTGAGCGGCTGTCGGATGTCGAGTTGGCCTACAACTCCTCTATCCTCCGACTATCGAGATATCGCCTTTCGAGTTCGAGCACGGCTCGCCGGGCACTTCGTCGTTGGACATTATCACTCCACGAACGACCGAGAGCGACGACCATCTTCTTTTCTTGCGTCAGATGCAAGAGCTACTTGTCAAGGCACACGATCAAATGGCCAAGACGCAGCAACGCATGAGCCAGAAGGCCAATCGCCAACGTCTTCCTTGCCCATTCCGCGCCGGCGATATCGTTTGGGTCTCCGCCGAGGAATTCAGCCTTGAACAAGATCTCTCTCGCAAGCTCCTCCCGAAATGGATGGGGCCTTGGCCGATCGTAGCACCCGCTGGGGACGCACCCGAGGGACCTTCCTTCACGATTCAGGTGCCCGCCCACTTGCCCGTCTACCCAGTCTTTCATTGCTCCAAGTTGGCTCTTTACACACCAGCAGAACATGACGATTTTCCCGCGAGACGTTCGCAAGACCCACCCTCTATGGACGGTTTTCAGGAGGTCGGGGACATCATCTCCCAGCGACGCTACGGCAACAGGCCAACTGATTATTTGGTGCATTTTGCATACTGCATACACCGAGCTTACCGTTGGTTGACCCGTGCGGAACTTCAAGCAACAGCTCCAGACATTCTCGCACGATATGGACGCAAGCCGGTATCTCTTCGGCTCCACGCCGCGCCCGCGTCCAGGTTCCACCTTCAGATTGTCGACTTCGCCCTCGCCCCGGCTTGACTTCATAAGGAGAGGGGGGTGTTACATGCTGCGCCTGCACACGAGGGCCATTTTCCAGGCCCTGCGTCCCTCAGGCCGGAAGCCTGAAATTCAGGCTGAAAGCCTGAAAACCAGGGCCTACAGGCCCCGTCTCTGTTCAGCCCGAAAGCCTGAAAAACAGGGGCCAACAGACCCTGTGTCGTCTCAAACTAAAAATGGCAGGAACCTTTTTAGCCTGAAACGAAGGGCCATTTTCGGCAGAACGACCGGCCCTAAAACTCAGGCACCGAACCAGGGTTTCGGGAACACGCTATTCTTAGCGTGTTCCCACGACAGCCTCAGCAGATGCTGCAGCACCAGCCCCTGGCACACTTTTCTTCTCTCATCTACCTCATTTTTCTTGCTGGTACTCATCTATCTCATCCTCTCACTAGTGTATGTGTAGTACGGGGGAACACCAACCAACCCGGATCTCTCCCCAGCCCACGGGGTAGGTTGGCACCACAGCAGCGGTGCGAGAGCAAGGCTGTACCAGTCCCTCATCACGGTGACAAGGGGTGGGCAGGCATTGCCGATGGGGGAAATCGGTGGTGCTAGCGCCGGCATTGGCAAGAGCAGCCTCCTCGGCCTGGCTCGCCCTGCAGGCAGTCAGGAGGCAGGCCGAGGTAGTACATAGGGACTTCCCATGCACTTCACGGGCAGGCAGGAGGGAGTCAGTAGTCTTCAGGATTCGGCAGCAGCACTCTGGAGGGAGCGCTGCAGGAGTAGTAGTAGCGTTAGCATTAGTCTTTAGCGCTGGGCGCAGTAGGTAGCTGTAGTCTTCAGCGCTGGGCGCCATAGCTAGGATAGCACTAGAGAGAGAGAGATTGGGCGGAGGCCAGGAGTACCTACCTGCAGCGCCGTTGCTCCAGCTTCGTCTTCGAGGTACCTGCAGCACAGCGCCAACTTCACAGGTTAGTATCTGGCTCGTGACAGAGAGAGAGTTCTTCTTCTTCCTCTTCTCAGTCCATCTCCCTCTCACCCTCTAATTATCTGACTTCACTGCATCAGCAGACTGCGAGAGAAAGAGAGAGAGAAAGCTTGGTGACATTGGATCCAGACTCGACTTTTGGGCTTCAGACATTACGACGAGGGATTATTTGGGACGTGACAAAGACTTGGTGTTGACGACATTCCCATCTCTCCCCCTCTCTTCGTCTGATCCCCTCCTCTTCGTCTGTGTATGTCTGGACCTGGCGCTTTCTTCCTGTGTACAGTGCCAGGCTCCTTCACACCTTGTGATGGATACGATGTATGTTTGGTCTGCGTTCAAACATTGATTGGGCTAGTCATTAACATTCTAGCATTCTGCTTCGCTATCTCATACTACGTGAATGAGGTCAGACCCGGTCAGATCAGGATCTGTATCTAAGTCTTCCCTGCGCTATTCAGCACCATTTTGTATGTATTATAATGCACATTGCTTGTTGAGATTCTACTTGCACTGCATTGTCCATTCAGTCCTTTTCATCACATTGTGGATCCTCGGTTTCTATGTACATCGCCCAACTGGGCATGGGCGCTGAGTCGCCATAGCCATCTGAAGCGAGTTGTATCTGAACTGTGTTCCTGTTTGCCATATCTCTGAGTTTTGAGTGGGCGCTCGTCGCCAGTTTGCTGCGCAACCTGTTTACATGTATGCAAAGTGTGGATGAGAGTGAGTCTGATTGCAGTTGGGAGACAGAGTATGAAACTACAGAAGCGGAATGTGTGAGCATGATACAGATAGGCAAACTTGAGATAACAGGAATATGGAAGATTGAGATAACAGATCTGATGATTGCATCAAAATCTACGACAGAGATGGACAAACCTTCTTCAGGGAGAGAAGGAACTGCAATGCTGTATTATGTTAGTTGCTCTTTTAAGAAACAGCAACTTCTCTTGACAATTTGATAATACCAATCAAGAGATGAGCAAAACGGATACGTCTGTTGGCAATCACATTCACAGCCTGAGAAAGAAAAAAAGAAGAAAGCTTCCCTTTCTCTCCCTTCCTCCAAGCAAATTTTGCCAGCCAGAAAAGTGCGCTTGAACACTCTGGCAAAGACATGCCATCATGCATGGCTGGCATCAAACTATACAAAAAGGCAGAGTTTGCAGTTTGCACACATTGGTTCCAAGGATCAAACAGTCAACTTGGCATCAGCCAAGGAAAGCGCGTACCAAGAAATTGAACACCAACCATACACGGGAAAGGTAAAGGCAAACAAACACTTTCGCAAATCCCAGGAGACCCATGAACCTCTTAACACCATGGGAACTTGAAAGCTAGCCCGAAGGCCATGGCTATGGGTGCTTCCCTGCTGCATGGCTGACTACCCTCTATCGTCCTTGGTGACAGGGTCCGCTCCAGATGTCAGCCGCCGATTGAGGTAACGCATAACAGCATCCTCGACCCTGTTCACACAAACGGAATGGAGCAGAATATAACACGCATGGCCATACGGGGGGTGCAGCAAGAGGACACAAAGGAAATCAGTAAATTACTATTTCCATCAGATTCAAGAAAATCAAGTTACTCAAGGGAGACCCCTTTTTTCCTTTCCTTTTGTTAGGATCTGCCAAACACGAACTGAGACACACAGCTGATTTCTGAGTTTTGCCAATGGAGTTTCCCGCTTGCTGCTGAGTTTTCTAAGCCTGCGTGCCTTTCTGAGTGCTTGTCAGTTTGAGTGTGTGTGACCCGCAAAGGGTACTCGTCCGTGCGGGGACCCAAAGGGCCGGTACTTACCCGTGGCCGTGACATTGAGGGTTGCAGCGGGGAAAACACTCAAAGTGGCGGGGAAAGAGGCCCACGACACTTGGAGCCGCGGAAAAACACTCAAGCACCAGGTAGGCCGGTACCACACCAGGAAGAGGTAGATGTGCCGGGTATTCGAGGCCAACCAAAAGAAGACAAAGTTGGCATTGAAACGGTTTCACTCAGTTGACTCAACATTCGCAGATACAGAGATTCGATCCCTAGACATGTGCCCGACTGACCCGGAGGACACGAACCCTCCCAAGGACCGGTACAGACCGGTAGGCTGCTCGGTGTGGCACAGTAGGCCCAAAATCCGAGCTGTGGGCTGCACAACAAGCTGTCTAAGTCTTGAGAGGACTTGCTGATCGCGTCGTCCTGTTTCTGACATTAAATAATCCCTAAGGAGTTACGGGGGATCTCCTTAAATGCCTCCTGATCAGCAGTAAGTCCTATAGTGACAGCCTTAGTTTAGGTTCAGGCTAGAGACCATAGTTGACAGGATGTGGTCCTTAGATTGAGTCAGTCTTAAATTCAGTCAGTCAGGGGTGTGAGTCTAAGTGGTGAGGAGTGGAACTGATTCTTGGTTGTACAGTTTTCACCATGGTTGACACGCGTAGTTTTCACCTCTGGTGAGGAGTGGAACTGATTCTTGCTTGTACAGTTTTCACCTTGGTTGTACAGTTTTCACCATGGTTGTACAGTTTTCACCAGGCAAGAGCACCACCCCTTACACCAAGGCTCAGGAAGAGCAGGCTGCCGCCGTCCTGAGAGAAAAGAAATGCAGGCCAAGAAGGAGTTGATTAAGCAGGCCAAGAAGGAGTTGATTAAGCAGGCCAAGAAGGAGTTGATTAAGCAGGCCAAGAAGTTGGCCTTGCAGGAGGAGCAGGGAGCAAAGAGAAAGAAGTTGGAAGAAGAAATGGAGAGACTGAGGAAGGAGGAGGAAGAGAAGATGAAGGAAGTGGAAGAGGAGGAGATAGAGGAAGAAGAAGAAAAAGAAGAGCCCTTGCTCAGAAGAAGTGCAAAGCAGAGAGGAGAATCCAGTGGCTCAAAGAACGAGGATTCATGGATGGAGAAGAAGATCTCTGAGTGGGTAGCTAATTTATCTTTGGGAGAAGAGGAAGAGGCCATGTTGTATGTTCCCCCAGAGGACAAGAAAGCCGTAATCAAGGAGTGGGAAGCAGAAAAAGACCCTCTGAGACGTCGGACTATAGAGGAGGAGAAGAAGTTACAGTGGAAATTGCGTCTCACTAAGGCGAAGAAGAGGAGGATGGATGAGGCGAGCTGAATGGCGAGGGAATTGGAGGTAATAAAGGCGCAGAGGGAGGAGATGCAGGCGCAGAGGAAGGAGATGCAGGCGCAACCAGATATACAGGGTAAATAAGATGTTATTTCAAGAAACATAGAACTCCTCGCCAGAGCTTGGGACGCGCAACACCAGTTTTCTAGAGCCCAAGATATTGCTTTCCACTCAATTTGCCTAGGATTTCGGGATTTCGCACGCGAGATGATGTTGCACGTAGGTGCAGAAATGAAGGCGAGGATAGAAGGCACTGAGAAGTTTTGCAGTTGCGCCATTGAGGGCGCAAAGCTGGCCACTCCAAAGGAGGAGGAACTACGTCCCCCGTAGGCCAGTTTCCACTTTCTGGCACAAGGACTTAGACAAAGGTAAAAAGTGGAAAGGCCGTACCATCTCGGGGCAGGTAAAGGGAAAGGATCATCGGATCCTTCCGTTCGATGAAGGTGGTACAAATGAGGTCCCGTATAGCCAAATCGAGTGGGTCCTGGAGGAGGACAGTAGTGGGGGTCAGGGGAGGGTCTACGTTGTTGTCGCGTTTGCAGGGAGGCCGCAAGGAAGAGGAGGAGGTCAGGGCCAAGGGGGTCGGGCCTCAGGTGGCCGAGGACAGGGCACTCAGGGGGTTGGCAGCAGGGGAAACCGCCCAGAGGGAGGTAGGGGTCAAGGTCCCCCGCCAAATCGCTCACGATCTTATCGGTCACCTCCAAGAAGAGGTGGATGGCACCCAGGCTTGCCGCAAGGCAGACCCTGGGAAGATTTGGGCTTAGAGCAGTCTGTATGGCAAAGGCGAATTGATCAGGATCAATGCATCTATTGCGGTGATCCTGGTCATACCATCAAGTTTTGCCCGAAGTATAGAGAAGCCCGATATGCAGCAAAACGCAACCGCCGGTAGGGGTCGCAACTGCCCTTACCCCTAGGCCATGTCGAGAAGAGTGCGCGCACCACAGAGGAACTCCCAAACCAGATAAGCCTACGGCAGAGGTTGCTGGCCAGTACCTAGACATTTGTCCAGAGACTGCTTGTGTAAGAGTCTCTCTAGGTACTTCCCTCACAGGCGAAGGAGAGAATGCCTGCCTGGGCCAAGATGAAGAAAGATGCCAAAGGACAACTAGTGTTAGTAGATGTAGAGATTTTCAGAGGTAGAGTAGGGGCCCTTATGGACAGTGGGGCCACCCGCAGCTATATTAGTAGGAAAGCGTTGCAGAAGTTAAAGCTGAACCTGAAAGTCCAAAAATTAGAAGACCCTATAGTCAGTATCCTCGCAGACAATCACACTATGCGAGTCGAGGATTACGTTGAGGGAGTCCAGGCGTACCTTCGCCTAGAGAAAGACAGGAAGGTGGAGAAAGTTCTTCATTCCCCGACTCTCCTCGTAGAAGACAGTCTTCCTTTCGATATGGAGGCCGTCCGACCTAGGAACTCACCGCCTAAGAGGCAAGTAGGCCGCTATATCTCCAGGAGGAGCAAAGTGCTCCTCATTCTTCAGTGTGCAAGTTTGTCGACACAATGCTTGGAGCGTTGGCTGGAGGAGCGTTGGGCACTTCAGAGCTGCTAGGATGAAGGAGAACGGGAGCTCCCACCTCGGCTATGGCGGAATTCTACCGGTAGGAGGGCGTAGAAGAGGGCTAGGAGGGAGAGTGGCGAGGTACCTACCTGGTTATGGTGGGCAACATCTTCATCACCTTGTTAGGCGCTGCATCTGGAAGGCCCTAGTTGGGGTTGCGCCGCACCAAGAAGGCTTCAGGGCAGAGTCATGCATGGCGGCCTGAGAAGCAGCGAACATAGCTGCTTTGTGTAGTCCTCTACACAGCAGGGCCAGGCCCTTAGTAGTCCGCCATAGCCTTGGCCTACATGAAGAGGAGGAAGAAGGGTGGCCATGGCTATGGTGGACCTCATGTTGTGCCTACAGTAGAAGAGGGATTCAGACATTGATTCTGGTTCAGCCGTTCAACATTATTATTGCTATTTATTGTTTGAATGAGAGGGGAGGAGAAAAGGAGGAAAAGAGAGGTTGGCGAGAAGGAGGGTACTATCATTGGTCTATGGTGGTGTACTTCGTCTTCTTCTTTCTTTCATCTTCTTCTTCTTCTTTGCAATTGGGCGGCATTATACTTCCCCATGAATGTGTACTTCGAAATTGGCCAGGATCGTTACATCACGATCAATAAGACAGAGAAATGTTGGACGAACAAAGAGGAATCGAGAGCAGTGTGCAGAGGGGAAAATGGACAGAAGGCCAGAGCTGCTGCCAAATACCCCACGTTCGGTTGCAGGGAAGCACGTTCGCAGCAGTCACGTGGAGAAGAAGGAAAGCAACAATGATGTGAGCGAACGCATACCATGGCTGGTTGTAAAAGTGCGAGCGACGCTCTCGTTCGGCATTTCTTCCTGCATCTCCAGCGGCCACACGAAGGTCTCTGCTTTGGCATGCAACAAGTGCATTGACAAAATCGACAGGAGATTTGCTGAATCCCAGGAAAAATGCCCTCCGCCGCCGATGATCATTGATTTTCCGGATAGCATTCCCTATTGCCTCATCACATTCCTCTATCTCTTTTGCCTTCTCCATTGATGCCATGAAGTCCGCCATCTCCGCCATAAGACCACTTGGAGCATCGACTGAGATGTCATAACAAGCATCACCTCCTGCAGGGCTCCTATCTCCCAGCCTGATCGTATGTTCTAGAAGGATTGGTGGAGCTGGAGACAGATGGAGTTGGAGTCTTGCCACACTCGAAAAGCGAACTCGTTCCTCACCATTGAAAAGTGCTTTGAGGCGGGCATCGCAAATGATGAAGGTGGGGTCTGAGGGATCTTGCAAAGACTGCGACTTAATATACTGCCATAGTGCCGAGAGGATCCGTGCACGGGTCTCGATATGGACTCCCAGAATCTCACCAAGCTCCGGAGAGACTTTGTGCCGCTCTGGGACGTAATTCAGCTCAAACTTGAGCTTTGCAACAAATTCTTTGTCCCCTCGCCTCTTGATCTCAAACCCTTCCACAGGGCTTACTGCCCGATCGCTGTCCCAGACCACAGTATGATTATCAGGGTACAGCTCATGGTCCAGCTCCACTGTGATCCGGCGGAAAAAGGTTGAGAACTTGGCAGTGTTGTTGCTGTTGTTGCCACCTGCCATAGGATTTGCAGCCCCCACACCTCCTGCAGCAGGGCCAGCTCCATTGGCCCCATCCTCTGCCTGAGACTCATCTTCAAGAAGCCTGCCGACAATACGTAGTGTCCACGATGGAGGCCCATCCGGCTCTCCCTGCCCACCCTTCGTATCCTCACCCATCCTCTTCTCACCACCAGTTGCAGCCTTCATAAGATTCTTGTTGCCATCCTCCTTTCCCTCGCCACCTCCTCGCCCATGCAGCTGGCTCGTGTGTGTGTTGAAAATGTACATCCGCAATGTGCGGGGCGTTCGTGCTGGATTTTTCAGCCCCTCCTGTATGTCCAGCTTCTTCCGTGCCAACGTCGAGTCCACTCGCTTTTCAAACTCCAGAAGCTGGTTGTAAATCATCGATTCCGGTATGAACGCAGCAACTTGTGTCGGGATTTCCTTCTCGGGCACCTTGCGCTTCTTCCGTCGTGGAGCCGGAGCGACCTCAGCACTTTTGACCACATTTGTCGATGCTGGTTGTGCAGATGTACCACTTGGTCGACCACGTCGCCTCCCACTCCCTCCTGTTGTTGGCGGTGTTGAGACAGGTCCCATTGTCTGCCCACCAACAGCAGGCCCACCTGTGCCTTCTGTAGCAGCCGGTCCTCCTGCCATCGTGGCTCAAAGATAGGACCAAAGTATGATTGTCGCAGTCCCAAAGAGATCAGCCACTCACCTCCTTTTCCTCCTCCTCCTCTCTTGCAAGATCCAGCTAACACACTGCACACACAACTATACCAAAGGCTAGAAGAACACCTGCAAGGCACCTCCAAGACACAATCTAGGATAGATGTCAGCAACAGCAGCAGCTTTTGCTGACAGTAAGTACTTGACCTGTAGGTGTGAGGTAAACAGTCCGCAGATGGTGACGATGACTAGAGCAGCAGCTCTTGCTGGTAAGATATAAACTACATGACTGCAGAGTCTGTGCAGACCCAAATCGGAGAAGCAACAACCTCCCCTAACCTATTCTCCTCGAGCTAAATTTGCACAGAAGAAGGAACTGCCAAACACGTCGCTGTGCTTCCAGTTATACTTGAACACAACTCCCCGGTCAGTCTTCTGTACTCCTTTTACGCTAGGCTCCTCTGACAGAAGAATGAAAACTCTCCTTCACCTGTCCTCCTCAAAGGGCCTATCCCGGCTTGCAGATGTCAGCGATGCCCAACAGCAGAAACAGAAAGCTGATGACTCTTTCCCTGCCAGATGTGAACAGAACAGGAATTTCACCATCACTAACTGTTAACCAAAGTGTCTCTGTTCATTGATTTGAGAAGAAGATCAGTCAAACAAAACCGCACAGCTGATAGGTGACTATCTCATACAGTTCGGAGAGAAGACTGTACATCATGGAGGAAAAGAATCCATATCGATCTATCACAGTCTCTTCCTTTTCTTGTCAATTGTGCAGTAATGCAGGAAACCAGAGCTCCTTTCACAATTGGCTACAATAACTGCCTGGCACTGCAGAAGCCCAAAACTTGCAGGCAGGCCATAGATCCCCAGAATGAAGCACCTCTAATTTCTCCTGCCCTCCACCTTCTTTCCTTGTCACTAGGCGACCTCACGCAGCTGGACTCGCAAGCAAAGGAAAAAAACAACCAGAACAGAATGTTTGAAAACAAAAGAAAATGCATGCCCAATAAGAAAAGGAGAAAGAACACGATGCATCTCTATCTCTCTCTCTCTCTCTCTCTCTCTCTCTCTCTCTCTCTCTCTCTCTCTCTCTCTCTCTCTCTCTCTCTCCCCCCCCCTCCCCCCGCCCCCCCAAAGCACAAGTGGTTAACGGGGAAACCCACTTTTCAGCTCCTGGGTTAACAGGTCCGGAACTGAAATTAGGGCTTGGGCGTCAGGTTCTATGTTTTTTTGACTTTTTGTCCACTCTACGAATGGGTGGCAAGTTTGGTTAAAATGCCCCTTGGGTCTTGCTATAAAGGGCATGACAAATTGTCTGAAAATTTAGGCCTCCGTTAACCATCTCTCTCTCCATGCACAGCAAGAGCAAGAGGACTGGGAAGCAATGGCCGTAAAGGCAGAGGCAGGAATCAGGTTCGGGATTCAGTGGGAACAGGCGTGGGTTCCTTGAAAAGCCATGTGATAAAAAAGTGAAACAACTTAATGGTCCATCCCCTCAAAAGTGCACCATGTCTCAAAAATGCACTGTGCACCAATTTTACACCCACCCTGTGCATGCTTGGCAGGTGCTCTTTGCAGGTAAGCTGCACTTCCATTCTTTCCCAACAACAGCACATCGCCCTCGATCGTACAAAAGGCTATGATCAACGGTTCCCATTGCAAGTTGATCGGCACAGAGTCTGATTGGCGTCCAGTGCGGTCCGTCCGTCCCTGCCAAAACAATTGTTTAAATCTGATCAGTTTTTCATGGCGGGCCTGAATCAGTCTGAGTCCTTGTGGCACTGGGACATGGACGCACGGCATCCTGAGTTTCTTACACCAGTTCCTAGTAGGTTCTTTTACAATGTGTGGGTCCTTGTGAGATGAAAGGGAGTCCTGAGATAGGTGCTAAACGGACGCTAAATAGTACATAGTAAATTCCTGCATGACCAATCATTGTGAAGATACGGAACTTCTTAAACCACCAGTACCTTCCCGAGCCATTTTGTTCCAACAAAGCCAACAGGATTAAAATGGCTGCAGCCGCAGCAAAGAAAAAGGAAAAAATGTCGTTTCATTTTGCACTGGTGTGCAGGGGAAATCTGCATCTCGAAAAAGAGGATCAGAGGTACTCGACCTACTGGTGAAAGGACTCACTCGCCTCAGAAGTCAAGTCCTGGTACTGCATCTCATTTGTTTTTGTATCATAGGGCCAAACGTAGATCATTACTGTACAGGCCAATTCTGAGAACCTAAATCTGAAGGGAACTAAAACTGAAGAATAGACAATTGCAAAAACCAAAATGATGCAAAAACCAAATCTGCTCAGTCCCAGGAAGGGCCTAGGGACCTAAATCTGAAGAAAAATGCAAAAACCAAAATGACGTATTCGCCTCTCTCCAACACTCCTCCCTCTC
>BFEA01000179.1:77786-90736 GCA_003427395.1 Chara braunii | reverse complement strand
TCTCTCTCTCTCTCTCTCTCTCTCTCTCACACACACACACACACACACACACACACACACACACACACACACACACACACACACACACACACACACAAGAAAAAAAAATATGCACCTTTGAGAGTAGGGGCGGCTGGGATGACACAGACACGACATGACAACGCCCAAATGCACATTGCGCAGAACGTTCTTCTTTTTGTTTTCTAATGTGGTCGGAGTGACCATGGATCACAAAAGATACTGCACTTGGGGGCTCAACAGACTACTCGCAAGTGCATCTTTCCGCAGAACCTCGAAAGATCCTTCCATTACTCTACTACCCAGGCCTAAGTCCCACTTGCCCAATTTCTTTATTTATGGCAGTCAATCTCTGTAATATATCGTAATAAACAAAGGATCCCGGGAAAGTGGAACTTGGCCCCCAATGTATATTGGTACCTCCTTTGGAAGGTGAAGACTACGACAATAAACAAAGGATCCCGGGGAAGTGAAGAATCCACCATAGCGGACGGCAGCCATAGCCACCGAGCTCAGAGGAAGAAGAAGACAAACAACTAGACGAAAGAGAAGTAGGCGAGGGGGAGAGAGAGAGAGGTGACAAAGGTTAGGGAAGCCATCACCACTTGAGAAGAGTTGGAAGTCGGCCATAGCCGAAGACAAGGGCGAGGAATAAGGAGGGTGAGTTGACGAAAGAGAAGAAGGGAGAAGAAGCAGCCATATCCAATATTGATCGGAGCTTGGAAGCATTGACCAACGTTGACCGGCGAGCGTTAACCAGTACTGGTGACCAAGCTGGAGT
Source organism: Chara braunii (assembly GCA_003427395.1). NCBI lineage: Eukaryota > Viridiplantae > Streptophyta > Charophyceae > Charales > Characeae > Chara > Chara braunii. The sequence goes on along the minus strand of BFEA01000179.1, from coordinate 89,937 downwards.
GCGGAGCAAGGAGCGGTATATTCTCTTCAAGCCCTGGCCCTACACCTTTGCCCTGTGGAAATGCACACTCACCTTGGTACTTGTTGAAGAGTCTGTCAGTCATCTCTTTCTTCATTGAGTCATTCTTGTCCAGGTCTATAGGATTCCGTGCATGTAGTGAGATAGGGGCTGTGAGCCACTGTCTGCACGGGACTTAGTAGAGGTTGAGGTGTGTCTGACACTAGACGACCTGGGAAAACCCCCCAAGGACCGGTACAGACCGGCAGGTTGCTCTGGGTGGCACACTATACCCGAACTCCGAGCTGCGGCGCGGGTGTCCAATCTGTCTAAGTCTTGAGAGGACTTCGGTTGTGATCGTCATCCTGTCATGCCAATTGTCCTGTAGTGACAAACCATAGTAGTTATGGGGGATCTCCTTAAATGCCTCCTGATCAGCCAATTGTCAAAGTAATTTAGGACAGAGCCGAGTAGTTGACAGAGTGTCAATCTGAAGCGAAAGCCAGGTGGGTTACGATGACAGTGGTTGCAAAAGCATTCGTCGGCTGTGGAAAGTTTTGGTGACTGTGGTTGTGCTCGCATCCGTCGACTGTGAAAAGTTTCGGTGATAGTGGTTGCGAAAGCATCCGCCGGCTATGGCAACCTGGCTTAAGCTGAAGAAAGACCTTTGTAGTCCTTTAGTGAGTCAAGTTGGTAGGTCTACGTGTTGAGGTGTTGAATCGCCGGTGATTGTGCCCTGTCAACATGTCGACCACCAAGACCGGAACGAGCATTACCCCCTATAGCAAGGCATAGGAAGAGAGGGCCGCCGCTATTCTCCGTGAGAAGAAGGAGAAAATGGAAAAGAGGGAGTTGATTAAACAGGCGAAGAAGTTGGCCCTGTTCGAAGACGAGGCGGCCAAGAAGAGGCATATGAAAGAGGAGTTGGAGAAGTGGAAGCCGGAGAAGAGGAAGAAGAGGAGGAAGTGGAGTTGGTTGCAGTCGAGGCCGAAGAAGAGGAAGAAGTGGAAGAAGTGGAGGTCGGAGAAAAACAGGCCTTGATGGGAAGAAAGGGGGAGGCAAGTTCCCGTAGTACCCCACCAGAGGAGGTGGAGAAGGTAGTTAAGGAATGGGTAGCTACTCTGTCATTGGGGGAAGATAAAGAGGCAGAACTGATGGTACCCCAAGCAGAAAGAGAAGTTGCCAGAGAGTTTGAAGGAGAAGTGGATACCTTGCACCGACAAGCAAGGGAACAAGAGAAGCAATTGGAGTGGAAGTTGCGCCTGGCCCAGGAACGGGCGAGGCGCTTGGAGGTGGCAAAGAGGTTGAAAAGAGACATGAAGGCGGTCGAGACGAAGATGCGGAAGATCAGGGAAAAGACTGAAATAGGAAAGAAAATGACAGCCTGACCCAAAGCATAGATTCCCTACTGACCACCCAAAGAGAGCGATGAAAGCATATTTGTGGCCACGATATCGCGCTAGAATCCGTACAGGTTGGATTCAAAGAATTCGCACGAGACATGATGACACATTTACTGGGGGAGATCCATAGCGCGATAGGAAAGACCGATAAATTTTGCACGGGCGCCATAGAAGGTGCCAAGCTAGCGGGCCCTAAGGAGGAAGAGCCTAGGCATCGCCGCGAAAGAGTCAAGGTCCGTTTCCCTGAACCATTCAGTGGGAAAAAGGGAGAAGATTTCGATAATTGGGAGGCCAACGCCAATTCTTATATGTACTTACAGGACGTGGCCCCCGAAGATCATGTCTTAATAGCCTTTCAGGCTTTAAGAGATGAAGCGACCAGCTTTGCAAGGTCACTCGCACACGCGGCACACTGCGAAAATGACATGGTCCAGTATTCTAGGATCACCCACCTCTCCACCTTCCTTAAAGCACCGAGGTAACATTTTGCAAGCATCACTAGTGTCGTCAAGGCATCATATAAGCTCCAAATGATTCACACGTGGCAATGGCGCAACGTACACGCGCTAAAGGCCGCCATAGACGAGCTCCATGCCGATGCACAGTTGGTCCAACTCTTCTATTGTGCATTGGCCGAGCAATTGTACGGGCACTCCTTTGATATGAAGCAACAACCAAGTATGACATATGGTACTCCTAGTAGGGAGGTCGTAGCATTCGCTGCCCAATGCCAATTACCACTTTTTGGCATAAGGATTTGACAAAGGGGAAACAGTGGAAAGGGCGCACCATCTCCGGCCAGGTCAAGGCCAAAGATAGTCTAATCTTAACAATGGAGGAAGGTGGTGTCGATGAAGTCCCCTACTCTGACATTGAATGAGGACTCGAGGAGGAGGAAGATGGTAGGGTAGAGAAGGGGAGTAGCTACACTGTTGTCGCGGCCAGAGGGAGGCCCCAAGGAGGAGGAAGGGGCTTTGGCAGGAATGGTCGGGCTTTAGGCGGTCGAGGACAAGGCGGCCAAGGGGTTGGCGGCAACAGGGGCCGCCAAGCGGGAGGAAGGGGTCAAGGTCCCCCATCTAACCGTGTCCGCATTCCAGTTGGTCACCTCCCAGACAAGGAAGGTGGCACCCAGGCCGGCCGGAAGGGTGGCCTTGGGAATCATTGGGAATTGGGCAAACTATATGGCAGGACTGCATAGACAAGTACCACTACGTGTTCTGCGGGAACATTGATCATACCATTAAGTTTTGTCCAAAGTATAGGGACCGTGCTGCTTCTAGGGCACCAAAATGCAACCGCCAGTAGGGGTCGCAACTGCCCCCACCCCAGGAGTGTGTGGATCTGAGCGTGCACACAAGATAGAGACTCCCACTCCACATATCTTTCAAAGGTTGCTGGCCAGCGTCCAATAAGTTGTCCAGAGACCGCTTGTTTTAAAGTCTCTCTAGACGCTTCCCTCACAGGCTTAGCCGAAGAGTTGGAGGAGAGGAGGCAAGCCTGGGCCAAGATGAAGAAAGATGGGAAAGGGCAGCTCATTCTTGCAGATATAGAGATTTTTAGAACCAGAGTAGGGGTCGTTATAAACAATGTGGCCACTTGGGAGTTATATTAGTCGTAAGGCGCTGGAAAAGTTAAACCTCAGCCTTAAAGTCCAACAGTTGAAAGAGTTCGTAGTCAGTATCCTCGCAGACAACCGCACAATGCGGGTCGAGGAATACGTCGAGGGAGTCCAGGCATACTTTTGCCTAGAAAAGGAAGGGAAGATAGAAAAAGTCCTCCACTCCTTGACTCTTCTCGTCAAAGAAAATCTCTCGTTCGATGTGCAGGGGCCACTTTGCACCTTCGAGAGCACGAGTGCAGGCTCCCTAGTAGAGCAGGTGAAGTCAAAACCCCACCTGTACCACGAGTCAGGGATGGACAATTCCCTAGCACATTGCTGCCTCAGTGTTCCTGCATTCGCTAGACTTATGCGAAAGAAGCAGCTCGAAGAGTTGGTGTTTGTCGCCTATGTCAGGCCAGTTACTGACACGCCAAAGGAGGAAGAGAAAGTCCATCCCACTATTGCCAATTTGTTGGAAGAATACAAAGACTTATCTGAGGCACCTTTCGGAGTAGTACCGAAACCTATCCAGCACTGTATAGAGATGGAACCTGGGACTAGAACACCCAAGAGAGCAATGTACAGAATGTCTCCCAAAGAGTTAGAGGAGCTTCGTAAGTAATTAGACGAGCTATTGGAAAAAGGATGGATAAGGCCCGATTCATCTCCTTTGAGCGCACCTGTTCTCTTTGTCACAAAGAAAGGGGGTGAGCTACGCATGTGTATAGACTACAGGAGTCTGAACGCCATAACTGTAAAGAATGCGTAGCCGCTGCCTCATATAGATGATCTTTCAGATCGGGTGCAGGGTTGCAAGTATTTCACGAAGATAGACTTGAAGTCAGGGTATCATCAGATAGAAGTGCACCATGACGATCAACACAAGACGGCGTTCCAAACGAGATACGGGCATTATGAGTTCATAGTGATGCCCTTCGGACTTACCAATGCACCAGCAACGTTTCAACATTGTATGAACGATTTGTTTAGACTGTGGCTAGATCGATTCGTCGTAGTCTACTTAGATGATATATTAGTATTCATCAAGACCCTTGAGGAACATGAGAGCCATCTGAGGCAAATCTTGGAGAAGCTACATCAGGCTAACTTCAAGATCGACGCGAAGAAGTGTGAATGGGCCAAGACATAAATCCTTTACTTGGGCCACATGTTAGATGGAGACGGTACCCCACCTGAGGACGGTAAGATGGCATCTATTTCAGATTGGCAAATTCCTCGCACCCTAACAAAGTCGCGATCGTTTTTAGGATTGACCAACTATTATAGGAAGTTTATCAGGAACTTTTCCGCTATATCACTCCTCCCCTTCATAGACAGCTAAAGAAAAAAGCGATCTGGAAGTGGAACCAAGATTGCACCTCGGCCTTTTAGAAATTCAAAAACGCCTTGATAGAGTACTCTGTCCTCGAAGTCGCCGACCCGTCGCTGCCTTTCGTCATCACTAGAAATGTCAGTATGGCATAGGTGTCGTTCTACAGCAAGATGACGGCAATGGCTATAGGCCCGTAGAGTTCATGTCAACCAAGTTGCCCTCAAAAAAGGTGGCAGCATCGACATATGAGAGGGAACTCGACTCTCTCAGGCAGGCACTAGATCATTGGCGGCACTACCTGCTTGGGAGACACTTCAAAGTGTACTCTGACCACGAGACCTCAAGGTGGCTGAAGACACAAGATGACGGTTTGATTTTGAGCTAAAGCCCTTTAAAGATAAATATAACGTGGTAGCTGAGGCTCTCAATAGGAGAGCAGATTACTTCGGCGCGATAGTACACTATCTAGACATAGGGCCGGATCTACAGCAGAAGATAAAAAATGCATATGCTCAGGATCCAATTTATAACGAGCTATTGAGGCGAGTACAAGAAACCCCACGAATGGAATGTTGTTTGAGAAGACCAATGTCGTTAACAAACTTTGTGTCCCCAATAACGAGGAGATCTGTAGCTTGATCTCAAGGGAATGCCATGATACAGAAAGGCACTTCGGTTGGCAAAAGACTTTGGCCAACCTTACGATGACGTACACATGGCCCGACATGAAGGCAGATTGTATGGAGTATGTTTGCAGCTGCAAGGTCTGCCAACGTAGCAAAACAATGACACGAACTCCCCTACGTCTTCTCATACCTTTGCCTAGCCCGCCACGACTCGGAGAGTCAGTTTCCATCGACTTTATGGACACCAAGTCAAGAGTAGGCATGGTAAAAGCCAAGTCATGGTCATAGTAGACCGATTTAGTAAATATGCAGTCTTTGTACCTTTGCCTTCAGAGGCACATACAAACCTAGTTATAGAAAAGTTCTTCGATTTCTGGGTAAGCGAGCACGGTATGCCGATGTCCATAGTCAGTGATCGGGACACGCGGTTCACCGGCTAGAACTGGCAGGACCTTATGAAAGTATACGGCTGTTGATGTCATCAGGCCGCCATCCAGGGACGAACGGTCAGACATAGCAGATGAATAAGATCTTGCAGCAATTACTCAGAATGTACATTAGACCAGATCAAGTAAACTGGGATAAGATGCTTCCCAAGGTAGCTAGTGTGTATCACAACACAGTGCATCTAGCTCCCTGCAGAACTCCTAATGAGCTGCTAGACCACGTACGCCATTTGAAGGACTGAACCAGGACCAGATTCAGAGATTTCTCCCGGCACAAGGGAGTTCGCTCTACAGCACGAGGAGGCTGCTAGTGTGTATCACAACACTATGCATCTAGCTACCTGCCGAACTCCTAAGGAGCTGCATAAGTCCTTTAGACCACGTAGGTTGTTTGAAGGACTGAACCGGGACCAGATTCAGAGATTTTATCCCGGCACAAGGGAGTTCGCTCTACAGCACGAGGAGGTTGCTAGAGTCATTGAAAACCTTAGGAAAGCCTAGCTTTGCATGATTGAGCAAGCAAATAAGCATCGCTGCCCTTCACAGTTTCAGGTGGGCGACCTAGTCAGGGTCAAGTCCAAGGAATTCGCACATGAGGATAACATCTCTAAGAAGCTCTTACCGACATATAGAAGATTGTGGCCTATCCTAGAAGTCAAGGGAGGAGAGGACGGACTGTTGTGTACGATAGAGATGCCACAGCACCTCCATACGTACCCAGTCTTCCATGCGTCGAAGTTGTTGCCATGCACAACCAGTGAGCAGTTCCCTTCGCGAAGGGCTATGATTCCATCGGACATGGATGGCGCATACAACATAGATCACATAGTGGAAGAAGACGTCTTTAGAATCGGAGCTCGGGGTCGTCCCCAGAAACAGTATAAGGTCAGATTCGTTTATCAAGAACCTGAGGACGACAGATGGTTTCCATGAACCGAGCTTCTAGAAACCGCTCCCAATATAGTACATGCCTATGAGAGGGCAAGGAAAGGTAAAGGTCCTGTGTTGAGTAGTGTTCTCGGAGGACCTCGGATTTAGGACGGCGAGAGTGAAACGGTTTCACCCAGTTTACCTCACAGATTCAGACATCAAGACTCGATCCCTAGACCTACCCCGTAACCTTGTACATTGACCGTGTAACCCTATGTGAGATTTGAACCCAAGACCTGTCCCTAAACCCCTTAGGTCAGTTAGTACGGGTGTTAGTTAGTCACTAGGTCTTGAACCATAGACCTTCGTGTTAGCAGTTTAGTGTGTTACCATTAGGCTTAGTTAGGGTCCTTCTAGAAGCCTCTGCTATTGACTCTTCAGTAGTGTAAGGGTCAATCCATAGGTAGTCCTAACTGTTAGTGAAGGGTCAGTCTGCAGGATCTAGAAAGTCGTAGGCCCAGTCTACTGCGTCTGAGTCAGCAAGTAGACCAGTCCACCTCGTCCAGTCAGCAAGTACCAGGTGGGAGTTCCACGCGGTTTGGGGGTCAAAGGCCCACGCGGTTTGGGCCCTCCAGGTCCACGCGGTTTGAGCCTTCAAGGCCCACGCGGTTTGGAGGTCAAAGGCCCACGCGGTTTGGGCCACACAGCTTGGGGCCCAGGACCAGAGGCACAGCAGGCCAGACCATCTACGAAACAATATAAATAAAGTGGCAGCACCCAGCCATTCATTCATTCGCCTGGGAGCCATGCGGAAGCGCTGGTGGAGCAACTTGTGCAGTGGAGGTCTGCAGGTGGCCGAAGCTGAAGAGGGCAGAGGAGGACGATGGCGGCCATAGCCACCTTGAGGAGGAAGACGACGGTGGCCATAGCCGCCAAGCTGCTGACATCAACAGAGAGTGCAGTGTTCAGCGGCCATAGCCGCAAGTTGTAACAGTTGACTTAAGCTGAACTCCTGGCCAGAGGCCATATCTCTGAGTTTTTTGTGTGGCCGCATATCGCCATTGCAAGTTCATTGCTGATTCTGAGTTGACAAAGTTGGTTTTGCCATGGGCAAATACATGTATACATGTTGCAAGATGCAATCGCAATTTCCCATTTCATGGCACAACAGTGACAAGGATTCTTTGAAAAGTGGCAAACAGGCAGACAGACTTTCCATGTCTCTCCAGACCGCACTTGCTCACACATAAGACTCACGCTCCCTTGCTTAAAGGTCGTGCCGTCCAGGTCACTCCTACACCTGCATGGCTGCAGATTTCAGCACAAGACATTTTCTGTTGTAGTTCAGTTCTGGGTTTTGCTGAACGAAGCACATAGGACGAAGGTTGGCTGAACTCGGCTGTTTCATAAGACAGTCTGGCACTTGACATCACGAGAAGACAAAACCATCTCTCTCTCTCTCTCTCTCCCCTGACAGGTCGGTATATGTATATACGCATATCCCTGTCACAATGAACTGCCTGGCAAGGACAGGACATTGGGCTCTGTGACAGACTGTGTTTTGTTGGAGTTTCAGCGACTCATCTGGAGGCTGAACCCTTGACCGACTGCATAGTCCCCTTACAGATGGTACTGTAAGTGATTATCCGTCTTAACCAAAATCAAAGCACATTATCACCCACTCACACCCGATGCAAGACTTTACAGAGTCTAGGTTCACACCACAACAAAGCTCTGCCAGCCAGAAAATTTACACCACAAAAGCTCTCCCAGCAGAGCTCCCAAGAATCAACGAAACGTCTACCAGCCAGAAAATTCACTCTGCACACACTGCTGCACAGCATGGCCATTTCTGTGTCAGTTTACATTCGAACAGCAACTTGTCATTCTCCTTTCTACTGGTACACAATTGACAAGAATTCATCAAACACCGCACTTACTTGTCCCATCAAAATCAGTCTTCGCCACTCTCGTCACTGAAATAGCCTGTCCTCTTTCTTGGGCCTTTCAATCCCCTAGCCACCGGATTTGCATCCTGAGGCTGAGATGAGGAACCCCATGCAGGCCTTGGTGCAACCACAGATCCCCATCCATCATCCTCGAACTCCATGGCATCTTCATCATCTTCTTCCTCTTCGTCATCAGCCTCTTCATCATTACCTGCACCTGGCCTTGATGGCTGCGGCCGTGCAACAGCACCCTGTCTAGGCGGCCGCACTCCAGGCTGCTGCACTTTCCTTTGCTTCTTTTTCAAAGGTCGTACTCTGGATCCCAACAAATTCTTTGGGCAATCGTAGGAAAGGTGGCCGAACTCGCCACACTCGTAACAGCGGCTTTTGTCTTTGTAGACCTTTCGTTTGATGAACTCCTTTGCTCTTCCGTTATCTTTAGCGATACAAACCTTCAACGTTCTTCCATTCAGAACTTTGCCATTCATAATCCCGACAGCACTGATTGCATCTTCTCTCTTCGTGTACAGTATGAAAGCAACGCCAGTACTTTCCCTCGTGGATCTGTGCTTCACGATGGAGACTTTACCAACATGACCACATGTGCTAAAGATAGTGTGCAGGTCATTGTTCGTCAGTGCGTAATCTAAATTTCCCACATAAAGAGTCGACTTCGATGGCACCAAGCCAGCACTTCCACGTCTTGGCTGCGAATGACTACTACCGTCATCTCCTCGCCCCCCTGCACCACCTCCACTCTTGCCCCTCTCCTCTCCTCGACCTCCTCTCCAACCACCACCCCCCGCACTCCCTCCTCCTCCACCTTCAGAAGGCACGCTCCCAGGGTTGCGACTATGTGGATATGATGACATGGATTCTAGCTGCAAGGCAATAACACCACATACATTTTGTGTCCATAGTGGTCAATCATCAATTCCAAACGAAGCAGCACTGCTTCCTATTGATCTGCTGTTTTTCCCTCCCTTTTGTGAGCTGCACTCACTTATCCGTCTGCTCTGATCTGGGGACTGAAAATAGCAGTCAAGGTACACCATCTAGTTCGTAAGGTCATACATTGTGACATGTTGGGCTGAACGTGGCTGTAAATAGTGGTCGTATACGTCCAGGGAAGTTCAGTTTGACTGAATATGCATGCCCTCACTGTCCTGAATTGACGGAAGGACATATCAAATGTGACCCCAACCTCGAGTTAACACATCACATCATAATCAACCGCTACTGCAGCACACTTCCAGAAGGGAGGCGGGTAATACTGTCGCATACTCAGTTCCACATGGGCCCAACAGGGCCCGACAAGGTAGGCTAGGGGTCCGTAGAGTGTAGGGTCGGTGTCGTTTCGGCCCACAGTAGGGGCCCGTAGGGTCGGTAGGCCAGTTTTAGGCCTGAGTAGGACCGGTACCAGTTAGAGGCCCTGTAGGCCTTGTTTCGGCCACAGGCCCTGGCACGCATTTTGGCACCAGACCCTGATTCAGAGGCAACACCGTTTCAGTAGGCGCTTGAGGCTCAGACTCAGTTTGGGCGCCAAACTTTTGAGGCCCAGCCTCAGTTTGAGCGCCAGACTCAGCCGCTGAGGCCGACCCAGCGCTATATATAGCTGGGTCCAGCCTCAGTTCGGCATTGAGTAGAGGATGGAGTAGGGTACTCTTCGGATGAGAGCAGTGTAGCGCTAGTCTTCCAGCGCTGGGCGCTGATAGGACTTAGCGCCGAAAGAGGAGAGAGACTGTGGCAGAGGCCAGGGGACTTACCTGAGACTTACCTGTGACGTCATTGCTCCAGCTTCGTCTTCAGCATGTTCGTACCTGCATCAAGGCGCCACCTTTCGCAGGTCAGTATCTGGTATAGGGAGAGAGAGAGAGATCTTCTTCTTCTTCCTCCTCCAGTCCACCACCTTCTTCTTTCCCTTCCAGCGCTCTGACTTCTTCTTATCTGGCTATGTGTGTGTGTGTGTGTGTGTGTGTGTGTGTGTGTGTGTGTGTGTGTGTGTGAGAGAGAGAGAGAGAGAGAGATTGACGACATTTGGGATTCAGACTCGACATTGGACGGAGACGGGGGGACTATTTGGGATTGATAACAGCGACATTTGGGTTGATGACATTCTCATCTCCTCCCCCCTTTTCTTCGTCTCTTCCCCCTCCTCTTCATCTGTGCATGAGCTAGGCCTGGCACCTTCGTCCTTGTGTGTGGCGCCAGGCCATTCACACCGTGTGATGATGATGATGTATGTCCAGTCTGCATTTCGACATTGATTAGGTCTGATCATTGGTATTCCAGTCTTCCGCTGTGCTATCTTGCTCTATATGTGAGAGGTCGGTTCTTGGTTCTGGTCTGTACCATCTTGGTATGCGACAAATACAGTCTTTATCTACGACAACCTCTCCGTCACCAAACATCCATTTGTAAGGACCTGCCCAAACACGGACTGGGATCACAGCTGATTTCTGAGTTTTGCCGCTAGAATGAATGCCTTGCTGAGATTCCCGCTTTTTGCTGAGTTTTCCAAGGCTGTGTTTTCCCAAGGCTGAGTTTTCCAAGGCTGTGTGTGTGCATCTTTGCTGGTCTGCGTGCCTGTCTGAGTGATTGTAGGCCTGAGTGTGTGTGTGACCCACAAGGGCACTTGCTTGTTGGAAGGCCCCACAGGGCCGGTACTCAACTGTGGCCGTGACTCTGAGGGTTGCAGCGGGGAAAACACTAAAGTGGTGGGAGTAGGCCCGCAACACTTAGACCAGCGGGGAAAAACACTCAAGTAGCGGTAGATATGTTAGGGACTGGAGGCAAGCAGAAGAAGACAAAAGTTGGCATTTTTAGAGCCCCAGTCGTACGCTAGCAGTCCAAGTAGTCTGAGTCTAGGGCCTGTGTGTGTGTGCGTGTTTGCTGGTCTGCGTGCCTGTCTGAGTGCTTGTCGGCCTGAGTGAGTGTGTGACCCACAAGGGCACTTGCTTGTTGGAAGGCCCCACAGGGCCGGTACTCACCTGTGGCCATGACTCTGAGGGTTGCAGCAGGGAAAACACTGAAGTGGTGGGAGTAGGCCCGCAACACTTAGACCAGCGGGGAAAAACACTCAAGTAGCGGCAGATACTTCAGGGACTGAAGGCAAACAGAAGAAGACAAAAGTTGGCATTTTTTAGAGCCCCAGTAGTGCGCTGCCAGTCCAAGTAGTCTGAGTCTAGGGCCTGCGCAGACCATATCAGAGCCTGCAATGATGTTTCCCTCCGAAAGGGAGGACATACCAGTTGCTTGGAGGCCGTGCGGCCTGGAAATCACCGCCCAAGGGAGCTGCTCCCTCGCTATATCACCGGGAAGAGCAATGGGCTTGTCCTCATTTGATGCATGCAACTTTGAGCGACACACTGGTGGAGCGCGTGGTGGAGCAGCGCTAGTGTGCTGCACTGCTGGGTAAGGAGCACCCAGCTCTCCAACGTGGCTATGGTGGAGGAGCTCAGGCAGGAGGAGGTGGAAGAAGGCTCTAGATGAGCGGAGCACCAGGGGACTTTGGATACTGTGTTGGTGTGGCCTGAGGGCTTGAGCATTGGCTCATTACGTCATTGTATCGCTCTATTTGGATGGATTCTCAGTGCAATTGTGCTCTCTGCTTGTACACGACTACTTGGACATCTGTGTCATTTCGCAACTTGGTTTTCACAACTTTTCAGTATATCATTCACACTCGTATTCCTTGCAATACAGGGTTGCACCGGCGCCGACCGCCGACCCCGACCGCCGACCCCGACCGCCGACCGTTTTGTCCCGACCGATCAGGGCCGACCGGTCGGCGGTCCGCCGACCAGTCAGAAAACAGGCATCCGCTGCTTTCTTTTTTTTTTGATTGCGCAGCCTTACTGCGCTTGCTGAGTACAGCCCAAATCCGCAGAGAAACTTTTTGGGATGGGGGAGGGGTATGGGGGGTTG
>BFEA01000179.1:35535-64649 GCA_003427395.1 Chara braunii | reverse complement strand
TGTGTGTGTGTGTGTGTGTCTGTGTGTGTGTGTGTGTGTGTGTGTGTGTATCCATGTGTGAGAGAGAGAGAGAGTTCCCTTCCTCCTCCCCTTCCTAGCGATCCCTGTCCCCCTCCTCCCCTGCTCCCATCCATGTGCTCCATTTCATAATCCCCCTCCTCCTGATCCCAATCCTCCTCCTTTTTGTCCTTGCGACCCAGATCCTCCTCCCCCCTTCCTCACAGTACCGATTTCTGGATTTTTTTGTTTTTTTTTTCGCTTAACGTTTTTGTGTAATGAATAATCTTTTTCATTTATTTTCTACCCTCTCCTCCTAATGACGATCCTCCTCCTCCCCTCCCCCCCACCTTTGCGATCACTGTCATCGTCTTGGTCCTCGAGATTGTGATCTTTCACCTACCCCTCCGCTCGATCCCGCTCGGTCCCGCTCCTCCCACCTCGCCATAGTTATCCTTCTCTTGACCCTCTTCCTTCTAATAATCTCTATCTTATTGTTTGCAATACCGACCTTCCTCCTCCCCATCCTCTCAATCCCAACTTTCCCGCTCCTTCCAATCCCGATCCTTTTCCTTCCCCTCCTCGCCGTCCAGATCGCTCCTCCCCTGCTCGCAATATCCGCATGTGGATTTTTTTCCCCTGTTTTTTTGTGTAATCAATTGTCGTTTGAATTGATTTTTTTATCTCTTACTGATCCGGATCCTCCTCCTTTGTCTCCCAATCCCAAATTTTATCATCCCCGTCCTCAGGGTCCTGATCCTCGTCCTTCCTTTCCTCCCAATCTCGATCCTAGTTCACTTTTTGTCCTCCTCGGGATTCCTCGTGACTCTCCTCGTCCCCCTTCTCACGATGCAAATCCTCTGTTTCCCCCCCCTCCCGTTCTCCTCCTCCCTCTCTCCTCTAACTCAGTTGCTCCCTCTCTCCTCTAACTCAGTTGCTCCCTCTCTCTCTCTCCCACCTTAGACCATCCCTCGCTCTCCCACCTTCTCTCTCTCTCTCTCTCTCTCTCTCTCTCTCTCTCTCTCTCCCCCTCCCTTCTCTCACTTAACCGTGCGCATGCGTGAGGCCGATGGGATCTGGTAGTGATCGTGATGGACGGAGAGACAGAGAGAGGGAGGGAGAATCTCAAACGCCCAGCCGCGACTCTCAATCCCCGGTGACGCCAAACACAAACACATAAAGAGAGAGAGAGAGTAGTGCTCAGATCACTTCCGCACCAAGTTTTATTTTTTCTTCAGCATTTCGTAGACTTGGTTTTTGTTTCTCGCGCCCAACGTGCCTGCGCGCGCGCGAGAGAGAGAGAGACATGTGCAAAATGATAATGAACTTCTCGTGAGAACATGGCCAAATGCACCTACCATTTTTTTGTTGTTTTTACATTTTAAGAGTGGTGTGACGAGGCTAGAGAGAAAGGGAGGGAGAGCTTCTCTCATGCAGCGCGAGCGAAAAAACGCCTCTCTTTTACTGAAAACGACACCACAAATGACGACATAGCGAAGTGCAAAGACGAACTCCACGGATTGCGCCCATCCAAAGAGACAAAATCGAGAAGCGACAAAAAAAAAATAAAAAAATAAAATAAAATCGAAAGGCAGGGTGAAAAAACAAAATCCAGACGCGATTAAAAAAAAAAGAAAAAACAGAAAAAAAAGCAACAAATCCAGAGAGACACTACGCCTGCTTTGTCGCCATGCCTCCCTCCTGTCCTATGGAGCCAAGAGCAAGATGTTCCTGCAATCGACGGCCCCCTTCCTCTCCATGTTACATGGCGACCCCACGTTTGTTGGCGCGATGTGAACTATTCGGTGGAAGGGGGCCTTCTACATCCATCTCAACCAAAAGCGCCTTCCACCCTACCGTCTCTCTTTACTTGGGAGCCCTATTTCGGAGAGCAGTGGACCATCGCCCTACCCCCACGGCGAATGCAGCTTAAGGGATATGATAATAATAATAATAATACTAGGCTACCAGAGTGGCCTAGGGTCACTTGCCCAGCCGGGCCAAAAAACAAATTAAAAATAAAAATAAAAATAAAATATTTTTAGAATTTATTTTTTATTCTAAATTTGGTGAATAATTTCGATGTGACCCTGAGACAAAAGTTATTTACTTTATTTTTCTGAATAACATAGTTGTTTTTCATATTTTTTGGAATTGTTTTTTGTTTTGTTTTTTTGTTGGGACCTTCCTTGATCCTTGCACGAGCTGGCCACCTAGGACCCGGGCAGCCCGGCTGGTAGCCTAGTAATAATAATAATAATAATAATAATAATAATAATAGTAAATATAATGAATGAAATTTTGTGAACGGCAGAAAAAAAAATTTCGGACTGCAAGATCAACTTGAAAGCTTGGACGTTCAAACGCTCTCTAGGAAACAGTAATGTACTGATATTCTATCGACGGAGAACCAAAGCGCCGAATCCGAATGTCAATGAGATTATACTCTTGCTTCCACGTGCATTCACATCTAGAGTTTTGTCCTCTACTTTGCGCTCAACGCCGGACTACTATCACGTAGCTACTGTCAGACTACGAATTGAAAATGCAACTGTTAACGTCTGCAGCAGAACCAAAGTACATGCAAATGTCAACCCCTGCAGACTATCTTCAAAACCAGGTACGTGCCTGTACATCATCACCCTTATCTCTCTCTCTCTTTCTCTCTTTATCCCTCTCTCTCACAAATGTTTCTGTTGCACTTTGCATCCTCTTTTGATTCCAATCGCTGATTAAAGTATTCAATAATAATATTTCTGCCACACTGAACACACCCTACTTTGATTTCTCCAATTGGTATTGACCAATAACGCTTTTCATCAATGCTTCCCTCCCCACTCACCATCATTCCCAAGTATTTGTTGAACACGTTAGCAATTATTCTGGAAAAAAAAATTGCAATTGATTTGTCTCGTCTTTGTTGTGTTTTTTGGAACAGTCACTCGTCTTACGAAATGAGACCACTCCCATCTCCATTCCACCTTGGGTCATAAAGTGGCATGCACACGTTGGGTTTAATTTTTCTTGATGAGGCTACGAAAGTGCGATGAAACAAGCTGCAATGATCAAGTTTTTTTTTGTACAATTCCGTACAATGGATATGACAACACACAACACCTCTTTGCTAAGAGTTGTAGCAGTCATGCCTGTGGGCGTAGAAGTCTTTAAATCCGGTTTCATGACTGCGACATACTAGTTTTTTCAGACTTACTTTCTTGTCAGGGGTTTAGACCTACAGTTGGCTAGGATTGCAAGGCGGGAGTGAGTAAAGTCGACCACTCTTCTCTCTAAGGGGTATCACTAGTGTTGGGCGACGTGTTGAATCCATATCCATCAGTCAAGTGAATCCTTGAGCAGACTGTTAGGGTTCAACCTCCTTATGAGTTTGAGAAAGTTAGACGAAACAACGACTGCCCACATATAGGTTCTTGCTTGCCCGCTTGTACACATGAAAGTGTAATCGTAATCATGGCGGAATGCATCTGGTTGCAAATGTAACCAGGCTCATTCATAAATAAAGTAAACTAAAATAAAAACATAAGCGATTAAAATACAAAGGTAAAGCGCGAGTTCTGGTCAGACCAGGGTGATGAAAACAAGACAACAAGCTCAGATAAGAATAAAAGGAGATTAAAGAAGTCGGTATCTGATTCCACACTAAGTTGAACAAGAAGCCGCTTCTCAGGCCGTTCCACCGGTGCTTCACACCACAGTAGGATTTAACCGCTACTCGGTAAGCAAGGTGAGTTTTCCCTCCTTCATTTTTCTTCGTCCTCATCTTCTTTTTTTCTTCCCTTCTTCTTCTTCCGTTTACTGTCTCCCCGACTCGTGGACTCTTTTTTTTCGTCACCCCTTGCTTCTCTCCTGTTGTCAATGACCACAAGCGCTTGCCCGTACTGCTCCCCGTTGGACTCCAGTCAGTCACGAGCACTGCAGGTGAGCTCCTCCTGTATGTGTGTGTGTGTGTGTGTGTGTGTGTGTATGTATGTATGTCTGATGAGTCGGTGAAACTCCGATGGAACAGTTTGTCACAGCCTCTCGCTTGTTATCCCCTTCTCCCTATCTGCCTACGGTTTACCGGGGAGTTCTATTTGACGATATATATATATATATATATATATATCGTCAAATAGAACTCCCCGGTAAACCGTAGGCAGATAGGGAGAAGGGGATAACAAGCGAGAGGCTGTGACAAACTGTTCCATCGGAGTTTCACCGACTCATCAGAGGCTGAACCCTCAACAGTCTGCAGAATTCCCTCACTGATTACACTGTAAATGATAATCTACCTTAACCAAAATCAAAGTAGACTATCACTCACCCATATATATATAGATATATGGGTCTCGCTACACTACTCTAGACTCTCAAAATATTCGACGTCGCTGCACTTACTCTGAAACTTGTTACACTAGATGCACTATCGGAACCCTGGGTGTCGTCTGTCGAGATAGAGGAGTTGCACCACTATGCTACGGGACAAAGTCTGGCCACCGGGACAGGAGGTCCACTCTCGAAACACAAGTCGGTCGAGGGCAACTCGCGAGCACACTCGCAACTTCGTTTTTTTGCAGGCAGGCGACTTTCGACATTTCGAGAGTGGCATTATAGTGTGTCTTCTGACAGATCTCAATCGGGTTTTGAGAGTTTCCTGATCGAGAGTAAATGCAGCAACGACCCACTCTCGAAACTTCCAGAGTCTAGAGTAGTGCTATATATATATATATCGTCACAAACAGAACTGCATGGTAAACCGTAGGCAGAGAGAGAGAAGAGGACAACAAACGAGGGGCTGTGACAAACTGTTTTGTCGGAGTTTCACCGACTGATCAGGAGGTTGAACCCTCAATAGTCTGCAGAATCCCCTCACTGATTACATTGTAAATGATAATCTACCTTAACCAAAATCAAAGTAGACTATCACTCACCCACACCAGATGGAAAACTCTACAGACTGTCGGTTCACACCCCATCACAAGCCAACAAACATCCACGAAACAAAGAAAGGTCTGTCACAGCCAAAAAATACACTCCAGACACGCCGTTGGCACTAGAGGCACAACATGGCCGCCTAGTAACGGCCCCGACCACTGCCGCTCAACCTGACCGGAAAAAACCGTAGCAGGAAGCTAGCGAAGTCGTAGCATATATCGTCACAAACAGAACTGGCCGGTAAACCGTAGGCAGAGAGAGAGAAGAGGGCAACAAACGACAGGCTGTGACAAACTGTTTCGTCAGAGTCGGTGTATACAGGGTTACCGACGTTCGGGACGAGCCGAACGCCCGAACCCGAACGCTCGAACGTACGGGACCCCTTCGGGAGACGTTCGGCCGTTCGGGCCGAATGCGGACAAAAAAATAAAAAAAATCAAAAAATCAAAAACTTCCGAAACAAAACTATGTTATGGAGAAACACAAACCAAACAACATTTGCCTAGGCACTACATCCAAATTCTTTACCAAATTTGAATTAAAAATCCAATACAGAAAATAAACACTATGATAAAAATAAGAAAAAATAAAAAGAGAATTAAAATGAGTGAGTGTGCCAACACCTTTTCGACGCCGCCATCTTTGCCGATTTTTAATTAGTTTTTGGCACTGACAAATGCCCTGAAATTTACAGATATGTAGTTTACATAATCAATAACTTATTTAAAAAATTTCAAAAAATAATATTTTTTTTTAGGCCCCGAAATAAAGTAAAAACAAAAAGTTGAAAGTGGAAAAAAACAAAATAGTGAGTGGGCGAGCACATTTTGACATCCCCATCTTTGGCGATTTTTAATGTTTTTTTGGCTTAGCCGAATGGCTTCAAAATTTATAGGCATGTAGGTTACATAATAAAGAACTCACAAAAAAAACATTCAAAAAAAAAAACTTATTTTTAGGCTCCGAAATAGTTTTTGGCGGGGGCCGAACTTGGAGGTGTTCGGCCCCCGAACGGGACCCCGAACGCCCGAACGTTCGGGGGCCAGCCCAGGGTCCCCCGAACGTTCGGTCAGGTAACCCTGCATGTATATATATTGTTTGACTATATATATTTATACATATACATATTTCTAACACACGTAGGCGCTTCGCTCTTTCTTTCTTTGCCTCTCTCTCTCTCCCACAGACACACACACTCTCTCTTTTCTCACCCTCACTCACACACACATACATACACACACACACACAAAATAGCCGATTTGCAAAAGCTTGAAATATTTGACAGGGAAAGAAACCCACGTTGGGCAAATCACGAAGAAGATCCAACACTCTGTCTATGTCGATTCCAAAATCGCCATCTGCCTTTCTCTCTCTCTCTTACAACCCTCCTACCTCTTCCTCTTCTCTTCCTTCCTCTCCATGCATCTTTAACTTATTTTCTACTCTCCGTTTCCTCCAAGGCACATAACCATATTTTTGGCTAAGATTAAAGTACTGTAATAATAAAAATCATAGTAATAATAATAATCATAATTATAATAATAATAATAATAAAATAGCAATAATAATAATAATAATAATAATAATAATAATAATAATAATAATAATAATAACAATATCAAAGTAATGATAACGATATTAACGACTCTAGTCTAACTATTCTTTAGGTCAAGTACAATCAAAATCAAGATGCGTCGTATTCGGGGCAGGTCGTCGGCTGCAAACCAGGTAAGTTTCCTTGCTCTCCTTTCCCGCTGCTCCTTTGTTTTCCCTCATGTACATGTACACATACACACACGTGCATTGACATGCGCAATCAAACAAACAAGTGTGGCAGTGTACACTTCCTTATTCTAGCGGAAGATTCATCTGATTTCGCTTGTCATGCCAATGGAAGTACCTCGAGACCTGCCGTGAAATTAACACACTCCCTCACACGCACACATACACAAACAAACGAGTGTGGCAATGTATATTTTCATGTTCTTTGCGGTAGAACCCACAGGGTAATCAAAATTCAAATCAGTTTCAAGGGCAAGAACATGGGTAAGGACACGGTAGATGTAGAAATGGAGGACGAGAGAATGGTCAAGGGGGAAGAGGGTTTTGAGGAAGAGGAAATAGTGGACAAGGAGGAAATTGGGGCAACTAAGGTGGACCTCAATCAGGGAATTTCAATTAGGTGAACTTTCACAAAGTCGGTCGAGGGTACAACCAAGGTTATGGTCATCGCTACGGTCAGGGCTATAACCAGAAGTATGGTAGAGAATTTGGTAGGAATGATAAACAATGAGTGGACAAGGGTACGAACGAGGGTGGATAGATTATAGTGAATGCACATGTACCCAATTTCAGATCAAGGGACACATCGTGAAAAGATGTCATGTTTGAAAATTGGATGAGCTCAGTGGATTAATCACCTCGAATATAGATGGTGACGTGTTTGATAAGGAAGGAAAGTTTATTGATCCAAACATCCCGGGAGGGACAAGGAAAAAAGTTTTCCGGGTAGTTGGGCTTGAGCTCAATATACCGGTCATGTTCCGTATATGGCAGGAGAAAGTAGACTCGGTTGTTCAAGTAGAAGATGTGACCGAACTGAATGACCGGCTAAGGAAGGGGTTGAGGATTGATCAGGGGGAAAAAGATGTTCCTTTGATCGAACTCGAACCAGGAGAAGAAGAAGTAAGTGGTCAATCGACGAAAGAAACGATGGGAAGAATGAAGGATCTAATAAATAAGATGAGAAAGTTGAATGAAAAAATGGTGGGTATATGTAACGAAGTCAAAGACTTGGAAATGAGAGTTCCACATGTGTTTACCATGAGTCTGAGATGCGAGGGTGATAAGCCGAGAAAACCCAATCCTAAAGTTTTGAGGGTGAACCTGGTTGCGGGATTGGAAGCAACCTACCAGCTCCTTCAGAATTCTATAACTTATATTGTGCACAAACCTAAGGGAGACAGCGTAGCTAAAGAACACGCACAAGCTCCTTGTCGCCTCCTGGGGAAGCATCTATCGATATAGGGGAGGACGAGGAAGATCAGGATGAACAGTTGAAGGAAGAAGAGGATAGACGCGCCGAATTAAGGACAAAGAAACACAAACAAAAGACTAAGGAAGGGAAAGAGAAGGTTAGGGATAAATCAATGAAGAAGTGGAAATATCAGATGTCGATACAGGAAGGAGTGGACTTAGAAAACTTGGTGAATAAGTTGCTTGATGGGCATAATGAGTTGTTGAACCTGAAGGACATCCTAGCTTCAACTCCGAAACTCAAGGAATTGGTTAAGACAAAGTTAGCGTGAAAAATAGTGGTAACGCTAAGACTGAGGGATTTAATTTCCGAAGAAACGAACTAGACGATTGCAGGAAGTAAAATGGACTGGAAGGTTGTAAGAGATAGGTCCATTGAGGTCAACATCGAAGGAAAAGCGTGCCCAGGGATGGTGGATATTGGGCAAAGATTAATATTATGTAGTCGGAAACGACTGAGAAATTGAGACTAGAGCTTGATTGGAATGATTGTGGATTTTTTAATTGAGTTAGTGGAAAGTCGGGTTATACGGGTACTGCCTCGAACGTCATCATGGAAGTGTGACGAGTTAAGGTCCGCATCTGCTTCTACATCATTCCAAGTTTGGATCTACCCATACTATTGGGGAGGTCTTTCTTGTCACGATCCGAGACTCTCATCATGAATAAACATGATGGGACCATGTTTGTGATCCTCTTCGATCCGGCATGCGGAATTTCGACGTAATCACTTGTTAAAACACGGGTCCTCACAACTCTAAGAATCGTCTCAACGTTGGGTCATACACATTTGAGGAGTCGGAAGATGGGACAATAGAGCTAGAGAGCGGATCATATAAAGACGACGACGAAGAAAAGAACGGGGCATTGACTTTGAGCTTGACCAATGTCGACCAAACAATGTGCTTGGTCTCCGCTTATAAAATAGTTGAACCGGAATCGATTCAGGCATTGGCACACAGATTGCATGATTATCCAGAAGGTGGGAGGATAAACCTAATATATAGGTCGTCCCCTCGAGAAATAGGAATGCGGGAACGATATGCTCGAGCAAGCGGCCAATATTTTTTAAGAGTGGGTTCAAAACAGGGAGGAAAAATGAGGTACAAGACTGTAGATAAAAGAGTCACCCGGTTCCAGTCCTAGTGACACACGAAAAAGGAGTGTATTCTGAGCAAGAGAAGAAATTAATACGACAAATGAGAGAAAAATGGAAGAGAGAACCCTGTTGTATCAACCTAGAGAATGAAGATTTGATCATTGGGGAACCAGGGTTCCTGATTGAGCAGGAAAAGGCGTTGATAGTAGACTTGATGAGGGAAAAATATTGCGCCTATGTCTTAAATGATGACCAGAGAGGGAGGTTAGATGTGGATAAGATTGGGATGATCCGAATCCACACCGTCCCGCATCGACCTTGAGCTGTTTGAGGAAGTATGAAATTATTAGATGACCTTGGGGCGATCTCCAACCATACGACCAGGGCACATCCTCAGGCGAATGCAGCGGTAGAAAGAGGGCACGATATTATCACAAATTTACTGGCAAAATTGACAGTTGGGAAGTCGACTCTCTGACCTAAGTTCCTACGAATGTAGAAAACATCACAGTGAGGAGAACCATAGGCTATGACCCTGCAACGTTGTGGTATGAGAGACATGCCACCTTTCCAATACAAAGTTTTCTGGAGACTTGGCGGAGGCAGGACCTTAAGAACAATGTCTTTTGAGGACTACTGGTTATCAGAGCAAGGCAGGTTAGTATCATAAAATAAAGGATACAAGAAGCGACAAAAAGGTGGCTGACAGCCGAGGGAAGGACAAAGAGAGATGAGACAGGCTTCCTCGCGTAAGGGTTGAACCACTAGAAATCGGGGACGGGGTATTGTTGTACGAATCCTCCTTGGAGAAGCAATGGTTAAAAAAATTGGACAAGCGATGGTTGAAAGCTTACAGAGTCAGGCGTCAGGGAAACCATGAGGCGTATGAGCTCGAACAGATGGATGAAACACCAAGAAGAGATTGAGCTTTTGGATCCAAGCTGGAGAAGTTCGGGGTGCGGCATGAAATAAGTCAATAAGAATATGGATTTAAGATAGAGAAACTTGTTACCCTAAAAACCTTGTGCGGGCATCTTTGTGAATCCGATATTGTTGTCTTGTTGCTAACGACTCCTTGATAAGTCAATAAGAATATGGATTTAAGATGAAGAAACTTTTTACCCTAAAAACCTTGTGCGGGCATCTTTGCGAATCCGATATTGTTGTTTTGTTGCTAACTACTCCTTGCACATGTCACTCTCTATTTTTTTCTTGCGCAGGCATAATCATGTGGGAAGAGCGGCCATGACACAGAAAGGGAGGGTGATGGGGTCTTTCAGGCCAACCTCTGGAAGGGGAGGACGACGAAGGATGCAGCATGTGACAATGGATTCAGATGGAATGCCAGACTACAAAAAAGAGGACAATCTGAGCTTGTTCCTGAGAAAGTTTGAGGATTACTTCTTCAGGAAAGAGTGAGACCACATAGTCATGTTAGTGAGAGTAACATGTGTGGGAGAGTGCAGGAGAGAGATAGAGGGCATGACGATACAAGCCATGGGGTGAATATCCGTCAAGGAAAAAATGTGGGCCAAGTATCGGGATCTGAAGAGGAACGAGATCGAGCATGACACCATCTTCGATGACACCAACCTTAAGGACTTTGTGGATAGCCTCGATCTTTGTGCTGAGAAGGGAAGGTGGAAGGAAAAAAAGAGGATGGAGCAAATGAGGAGGAGGATGACCCCCAAAAAGTATGAGGTTGTGAAGGAAATCAACGAAGCATCAAATACATGGGGAAACTTCCTTAATAAGGTAAGTAAGGCAAATCCTGTGACTGTGCAGCGACAAAAAAATAGGCGATTACTCCAGGAGCAGGGGTTGTGGATTGGAAAGAAGAGGGGAAAAATGAAGAGAAAAACTCAGCAGGAAGTCGATAAGGATGATGTACCTCTCGAGTGAATGCTTGACATGCCTAGGAGAGTCCCTCAAGAAGGGAGTGGCTCATCCTGTAAGGCTGCAAAGGTGCAGGAAAAAGAAAAATGCATTGAAGGAAAGCAGGGGAACAGTGTTATGCCTCGGAAGAAGAAGGGGGACGAAAACGATGAGAAACAAGGTGAAAAGAGGACAAAGGATGAGGAAAAAAAATGGTAAGACTATACAAGTGAAAAATGAGACTGGGGAGAACGAATCTGAGAGGCCTCTTGCGGGGCAAGAGACGAGGAAAATGACAAAAAAAGAAATAGAAAAGAGGGTCGAAGTTAATAAAAAATGGAGTAAACCAAATGGTAGTATCCCTAGACGGGGGCGAATTGCCAGCAATTGTCTTTTGGAGTATGAAACTCGAGAGAGTTTTACTATCTGAAATGGTCATCAACTCAAAATTTGCTTCTGATGTGAACAGGTTGGTTTGGCTGCATGAGATATTTCAAGAGGACTGTGAGTGGTTCTTGAAGGGGGAGCGAATGTGGCTGAAAAGTTGAGAAAAGTGGGAGAAGGAAAAATGAAGGATGACAAGACAAAAGGGTTGGAAGTTTCAATACATGAATTTCAAGACAGGGTGAAGGAGAAGATAGAGTTGCTCACTTAACTAGTGGCGAATTATATCCCTGAAATCCTAAAAGAGATCCAAAAACCAAGGAAGA
This sequence comes from Chara braunii, assembly GCA_003427395.1. Taxonomy (NCBI): domain Eukaryota; kingdom Viridiplantae; phylum Streptophyta; class Charophyceae; order Charales; family Characeae; genus Chara; species Chara braunii. The sequence continues at coordinate 53,000 of BFEA01000179.1, read as the reverse complement.
GGGAAGAGAACATGGACATGCAGATAGAGAAGATGAAAAAGGACATGGAAGGCCTGAAAGCTGAGGTGAAAGAAGTGAGGAGTGAACAGAAAAGGTTGAGGCAGTGGATTCATTGAACACTGCCTTAAGCAACAAGATTAAGGAGGTGGAGAAGGAGAGGACTGAAAGGGAAAAGTTGAAAAAGAGAGTTGGAAAGTTAGGTGGAAAAGTCAGTGAGCAGGGTGAAAAGATTGAATCTGAAAAGAATGACACGAAAAGAGAAAGTGATAAGTGGAAGAAAATATGGAAAGAGATCAAGAAAGAGATTCCCTCATGAGGGGAGTGACTCATCCCGTAAGGTTTCAAGCGCAAAAAATATATATATATATATATTTTGAAGGAAAGCAGGGGAACAATGTTATGCCTCAGAAAAGAAAAGAAAAAAAAAAGAACGAAAAGAATGAGAAATAGAGTGGAAAGAGAAGAACAGATGAGGAAAAAGGGGGTAAGACAACACAAGTGGAAAATGAGACTGGGGAGAAGGAATCTGAGAGGCCTCTTGTGGGGCAAGAGACGAGGGGAATAACAAAAGAAGAACGAAAAAAGAGGAAGAAGTTAATAAGTAATAGAGGAACCAAGTGGTAGCATCCCTGGAGGGGGGCGAATTGCCAACAAGTGTCCATTGAAGTATGAAATTGGAGAGAGTTTTACTATCTGAAATGGTAATCTGCTCAAAGTTGGCTTCTGATGTGAACATCTTGGTTCGGCTGCATGAGATGCTTCAAAAGGACCGTGAGTGGCTTGAAGGGGGAGCGAATATGGCTGAGAATCTGGGAAAAGTGGGAGAAGGAAAGAGAAAGGATGACAAGACAAAAGGGTTCGAAGTTTCACAACAGGAGTTTCAGGATAGGGTGAAGGAGAAGACAAAGTTGCTCACTCAAGGGGTAGCGAATTATATCCCTGAAATCCTAAAAGAGATCCAAAGACTAAGGAAGAGGGAAGGGAACAGGGACATGCAGATGGGGAAGGTGGAAAAGGAGGTGGAAAGCCTTAAGGCTGAGGTGAAAAAAGTGAGGAGTGAGTAGAAGGGGTTGACGCAGCATATGGAGTCATTAAACACTTCCTTAAGCAACAAGAGCAAGGAGGTGGAGAAGGAGAGGACTGAAAGGGAAAAGTTGGAAAAAGAGGTTGGAAAGTTAGGTGGAAAAACTAGTGAGTAAGGTGAAAAGATTAAATCTGGGAAGGATGACAAGAAAAAAGAAGGTGAGAAGTGACAAAAAAAATATGAAAAAAGATAGAGAAGAAGATGAAAGAGTTCAAGGTGGGCAGCCAGGCGAAGGAAGAAGTAACACCGACCAAAATCATTGAGTGGAAGGGAGAGCAAGGGTTTGAAATCAAAAGTGTTACAGAAACACTTCTGACGCCAGGAAAAAAAAAGGGGGAAAGTCCACGTGGAGGTGGTGAAGAGTTGTTGGGACAAACAAGAAAAATTAACAGTGAGCTCACTTTCATCATTTCAGCGCCTGCCAGTGAAGACATTGAACCATTGGCATCTAAGGTGGTTTGAGAGTCCTCTCGAAATGAATGTGAAACAAAAGATAGTCAGAAAATGTCTTGTTATGAGATGAATGGGCCGAAGGAAGCCAAGGATGAGACAAGGATGACATCTCAATTTCTTCCACTGCCTGCCAAGAAAACAAGGGAAAATGAAATAAGGTTGTGTTGGTTTTGTATGACGGGAGTACACTTAAACCACCACTCCCCCTTACGTTCAAAAGTCGGGGTTACCGGTAGGCTGAATTTTGCAATCGGTTATTGGCCTACCGGTGGTACTGTGTGGGGCACGTTTGGTTGTTTCATTTCCTTTTTATTTCTTTCTTGTTTTTTTTTTTTCCTTATGTTTTTTTTTTTTTTTACTGTTTCGGTCGTAACCGTTGTACATTCATTTTCCTCTTTTATGGCCCGAGATCCCTTGATGCCACGACATTTTCGGTCTCACTCCACAACTCTCGACATGCTCAAAAGACACAAATCATAGTCACCACTCGTTGCCTCCACAGTCCAGAGTAGTGGAGCGAGACTCTTCCCCTTTCAAATTGTAAGTTAGAACGTTTTTTTTTTTTTTCCTTTGCGAAAAAATAAAATAAAAAATTGTAGGAGTCGCCGCATTTCAAGCCCTTCTTCTTTTGAACGGTAAGTTCGTTTTCTTTTCTCTTTTTCTTTGCAAAAAAAAAAAAAAAAAAAAAAAGATATTGTGGACGCCACAGCGTTTCGGGCCTGGACATGCACAGTAGACACAAATCATGGCGGTGTATCTTTCCATGTTCTAGCTGAAGATTCACTCTCGTTTTGCATATGTTAAAAGTAGTCCGCCAGATGATTCACTCTCAGTTTGGACAGGTGGGATTTGTGGAGCAAGGCCCACACCGTTTCACGGTAGTGTACCCCGTCAGTGTTGCAGTCATCCAGGTAGGCCGAGTTTTAAATTGAAATTGTGAAATTTTTTCCTTTTTTTTTCCCTTGTCAAAGTGGTCGTCGGCCCCCCTCCACTTCCGGCCCTAACTCCCCGAAAAGTCGACTTTAGGCTGTCGGGGGGAATGGTGGTTTAAGGGAGAATTATTTAGGGTTCAAGATAGATGGGGGAAAAGGGTTAGTAAGGTTGGATGAGAACAAAAAACCTATTGACGTGGAAGGAAACCCGGTTAAGAAGACCAAGGAGGGATTCGGGGTTCATTTATATATATAATTGAATCTCAAATTCGAGGATTATGAGGCGGTTATACGCCTCAATCAGCTTAGGTCTCAGAGGACATTATCTCTCATTTTCATTTTTAGATGCGATACTGTACACTAGAAGCCAGAGATGTAGAATTGGCATGATCCTTATCTTCCTTAAGTGCGGTATTGTAGCAAAAATATGTATTTTTGCTATAGATTTAAAAAGTGTGAATGATTTTTTTTTTTTTCCCTTTTCTTTTCCTTCAGGAATTCAGCAAGTGTACTTTAGCAATTGAGGGTAGAAGAGACATGAAACTCGAGTTCTAGACTTCAGTTTTTAGAGGAGAGAATGTTTTAGACCCACATTATATATTCGATTAAGTTTTATTTCTCCTCAGTCATATTTGGATACTATTTATGGGTGATGCCAACAATTAGCATTATCACTTTCATAATTGAGTTGGTCCAGTATCTGGTGTTGATTGATGAAGTGTGCGTGTGCAAACTGTGTTATTAGGTCTTAAACGAGGATGCTCAGAAAAACGCCTAAATGTTCAAGAAAAATAAAATTGCAATGTGACATGTATAATTTGAAAATGCTTGAATTGTTGGTCAATTTTTTCATGTTTTGTCTTATATAGTTATTCTTGAGAAAAACTCTGAAAAAGGTATGAAAAAGTTATTTTTTTTAGATATTTAAGAAACCCTGCGAGTCAGGAAAATGTATGTTATGAATGAAATTGATGTTTTTTTTCACTTCTGACAAAACAAGGAATCAAACAATTTTTTTTTTTGTTTAATAGATATTTTAGTTGGTTTTTCCGTTGGTAAAAAATCCCTGAGACGTGTATCTGTCCATCTTGTAATTGAGGTCTGGGAGACCGACCCCTAAGTGACAATCTGACGATGCTCCTCGATCAACCACTAAGCGGCAATATGATAATCATAAAAAATCATTCTTATTTTATATTCATATACACATTCAATGAGATTCGTTCATCCACTGAGTGACAATCTGACGAGGGGTTGGAATTTTGTAATTAATATTTTGTATATTTTTTTTGAAATAAACATCGTTCATCCACTCTAGGCTTAAGTTTACCAAGCCTATGGTGGAAAATTGACATTGTTGGGACGCAACTCCCAACATGGGTTGTTGACTAAGTATAACCCACCAGTGGGCCTTTCGATCACGACCTCGAACTAAGACTCGAGGGGTGACCTCCTTCATAAAGGAATTAACTCATGTAGATATCGAAGGATTTTACCCGGTATTGCACAACAAATACAGATACCACCATTAAAATAACAACACGGTGGGCCGCGGTTCCGGCCTCATCAACCGACTTTGATGGGTTGAGGCCAAGGAACAACCATTTCGTCAAAAGTTCTCAAAACGGACATATTATATTTTTTGAATAAAATTAAAATTGAATTTTTTGGTCGAAATCTGATCCAAAGTTTTGGCTCCTTGGGGTCCGACGTTCCTAGAACGCCGGTTCCCCTAGATGTATCTGATCGCAGTTTGAGACTAAATACATCTAGGGGGTTCGACCTAGAACGCCGGACCCCTAAGAGTCAAAACTTTGGACCGCATTTCCGCCCAAAAACTCAATTTTAATTTCCTTCAAAAAAAATAATATGTCCGGTAAGGTCGCCGATTCCCTCGCATTAGACTTCGGGCGCGACAGTAAAATTTGATTTTGGTTAAAACCCGCGTCCAAAGACTGAAATTCAATTACGATTCTCAACTTTTTAGACACCCAACGACATTCCGACAAATACAAAGTGTAAAGTTGTGGGGAGGGGTTATCATTTACTTCCTTGGCGGCCTCCATAACCGTAGTACGGATCCAGTTTCCCCACTTGGAGTTATATGGAATAATATTTCTTGGATATTATCATTTTTGGATATGTGGGAGATCCATGTTAAAGTCCTGGCAGTATGGATGCGCCAAGGAGAGCAGTGAGGGTCTTCAAACCGCAAACTTCATCAAGGAAATCAGATTATGACAACTTTTTTCGTCAGAAGGCGTTTTTTGCATTTAGGTCCCCAGGGATGGGGATGTCACTTAATAGGGACCGAGAACACTTTCGGAGCAAACACCCTTATAAAGGTATTTGCTCATGATTTTGTATTCGATATAATATCGACGCCAGTTGTCGTGACAAGGACGGTTTGAAATAAAAAATGAGAATGTTTTCGGCATAATGCCATGAAACAAACTCCTTGACCGTTGAGGCCAAGGTTGTTAAACGACCATACCCACCAAGCACGGATCGTACGACAAACAGTTAGTGTTAATAAGAATTTAAAACCCTTCGGCCATACGGGCCCGAGGGTTAGACGAAAGCAATAAAAGGTCGCGTGGAATGAGACGACTATGATATGAATTCGTCAAAGAAATTGGTTCAAGCCCAGGAACGTCAAACCCGCCTGTATGAAGGAATCGACGGATCTTTCCACCAAAAGCTAGAAAGAGGGGTACAAATTAATATAGACCCCGACCATGCGACCAGGGCAACCAAAGGGACAAGTTTTGCATACTACGGCGGATTAAGGCAACAAAAGTTTGTTAGACTGTACCCTTAGAGCAGTCTATGGGCTCATTCCACTAATGCAACTCCACTTGAACTTCAACATATAGCAGGATAACTTCTATTCTAACCGAGTTAAAGGCTAGCTTGATAGGTTAGGGTGCAGGTCGTTTGGCAGCAGGCTTAGGGAACGAGTCTATCCTGCCTCCGGTGTCGAGCGCCTCGACTCCCGCCTGTTCGTAATTTGCGGGAGCCCTCCCAACCATGTCATGCAGGAGTAAAACAAAACTAAACAAAAACAACTTGGGAACAACTCATAATAACCCCATGAACCACAACAATGATCGCCGAGACGGACGCGATCGCGCCGTCCCCTCACCGCTCTAGCCGGGTGCGCCAGTTGTACTTCTAGCGGTCCCTACGACAAAATAGGTTCTCGTTGGGCACATTTTGCCTTCCCCAAGGGGTTGTCACCAACCTTAAGGCCATATCCCTATCGAGCTACTGACCCACATACGAAAACTTTTAAATGCAATTCCAAAGGTAGGTCAGCCGAGGGCGTTTGCTCGTTCGCTGGAGTATAGGTACGCTTGGTCAAACGCCAAGTGAACCTGAACGTTGTCCGTTCCCTAGGGCGCTGATCTTCTAGGTACAAGACGAACGTCGGTCGACCAGGACGGTCTCAACCAAGCGTGAAACCCACGTCTCGATCCTAGTCCTTTTTCAATTCTCATAAAACGAAACAAATAAAATCAATACATCCTATAACCAATAACGCAAGATCAGTTCTTTGACTTGACGAGACGACCTACCAAAGTTATTATTCCCAGCCTATATGACTGAAGAGAACGTTTATACCACTTCGTCCAAGACGAAAACTCACCATTGATAAAAGATTAAGAGCGGATAACCTGAGATTTCACTTATGGTTTAGTCCGTCAATGCATCCACTAATTCCTACCATGAATAACTTCTGCAAGTAAGTTTCACTGCTACCATGCAGATCAACCAGTGATTTGGTTCCTGATCGAAGTTTGAACTTTCAATTTTGAACTCACCTTCGCAACACATGCAGTTGCTCGGAGAAAGGTATTATCTAGCGAATAAAAATTTTGTTGGTCGCTTTGTCCTTCTAGACGATAATTATTTTTTTCGTTCCTCGAATGATGAAGTATCCATCTTCATCATCAGGTTACTCAAAATAAAATCGCAGTCCGCTATCAATGCGCAAAGAGAGCCACCACCTTCATTAGATACTCCTTCTTGCGGGTTGAACCTTTTTTTGTCTCCAACTTCTAATTCTAACGATGGCTCATAAGGTGGTCACCAGCAATGACATAAACTAACCCCCACGTCGCCTAGGACTTGACGAGGGTTAACCCACATTACGTCGTCGCGCACCCATCCCTCTACGAAGTGGTCTGTGGATACTCCTTCCCTTCGCCCTTGCCCGAAAACCCGGACTTCAGAGTTTGGGTCGTCACCACCGAGTCGGCAAAGTACCTCCCCCGACGAATCGGATCCACTCCAAGTCGATAACAGGGCCGGCTCCGAAAGCATACGAACCCCCGCCTTGGATGCTTCATAGAGAGAAAAGGCGATAAAGACTGTCCATCTCATTCTCCCGCACGACTTGATAATTCAAACAAAAAAAAAATAGAGTATGACGAGGCTTAAAAAAAAAAAAAAAAAAAAAGTGGGTATTTGAGATAGAAATGGTCGATCCTCAAGCAAAAAAATCAAATTTGTTTATCTTCATTTACAATTTTTCTTTCATGGTACCTGTTGACACTATACTTTTCAAAATACAAGTATATTTAACATACAGGTAAGCGAAAGGTAGAAGTAGAACAATCCTTTCCCTTTTCTCCAATAGGCAAAATCAATCTCATTTTCAATCATCAATTTTTACCTACATGAATAGACCGCAAGCAAAACAAACAAGTTCAAAGGAAACCAGTATAATTCCATGCTCAAATCAGATTTTTCGATTCACATGCGAACACACATTTCCTTTTGTCTTTTCAATGAACATTCAATGAACAGGGTCAAGCAAGTGTGGGTTCACACAGGTGTGAAGGTGAAATCCGAGTCAATCAACTGACCTTGAGTGAAGTTTGAATTGACTCACTCAAGAAAGTCGAGTGATATCCCAATTTGAAAAGAGGATCGTCGTTGAAGTCCGAAGTATGCAGCTCACAACTCCCTCAGTTATAACTTCCACTAAAAGATGGTCCACGTCAAGAAGTTGGGCCCACCGAAGAGATTTAAGTGAGATAACCTCAAAAGAGGATGTCCTCAAAATTAAGTATCATGCAATCCCGGCGTCCCAATGACACCACGTCCCCCAAGGATGGTCCCAAAACAAGCCGCAGACCCAAGCCTCTTTTTATCACTGCATCCGACCCCAAGTTTGTCCCACTCGGTCCCAAAATGGTTCTTGGTAGTCCCACACTCTTGCTTGCTACACCGGATGGTCTCAAACACCAACAGCTCGCACCGTGGATCCCCCCCCAAAAAACAGCGGTCCTCCGGTACTGAATGCCACAAATGTCAGCACCTCAATGGTCACACCACCAATACCACGTCACCGAAATATTATCGCCGCCGTGCCATAAAAAGGCAGGACGACCCCACTGAAAATGCTGCTACCGTAGTGCCAACAAAATGGCAGCACGACCTCACTGAAAATATTGTTGCTGCCGGGCCAAAAAATGGGCAGCACTTCCTCTTAAACAAAAAGTTGCCGCAGAGCCAAGATTCCGACAACATAACCCCTGACGAACCTTTGTCGTTCACTATGGAGTTGGACAGCACCTCCCCCTCACTTCGCTATGCAGATCACCTTCCACTCCAGAAGCACCCCCCCTTACAACGCCTAGCAGTCCCCGCTACCGTGTGTGTGTGTGTGTGTGAGTGTGTGAGAGAGAGAGAGAGAGAGTTGTAATGCATTAGAAGCGCAGAGCCTTAGACCGAACAGTCGCATGCATAGAGTTAACAGTTACAACGAAGAGTTTAAACTTCAAACGCAGCAGTCCATCACAATGCATCTCAAGTAGAAGATATGAAGACTCCGACATACCAAGTAAGCAGACAAACTGAGAAAAGAAAACAGAGAAAGGGACAGACTGTTTTATAAGTTTGTGACTCGTGAGAATAATGAATCGTTGACAGTCTGCAGAAATCCGATTTTTTTGGTAATAATATTACTTAGACCCGTCCTACAAGTAGCAAGGCAAAGCAGGCAACAGTAAGACGGAGGGAGTCTAGGTACGCAAGGAAGCGGGGGAAAAAGTAACAAGATAGATAACTTTCGGGCTCACAATCAAAAGCTGGCAGCAAATCATACAACAAAGCAGGGCAGTAAGGCAACCAAACAGGCAAACAGACGAACATCATTGCAGCGCTGGCAAGGAAACCCGCTCATACAGCACAGACCAGAGCAGGCCATCACCTACTCACAACATAAGTACAACTCCACAAATTGTAGGTTCACACTGCATTGAGACTGAGGGGATGGCTCTAGTAATCGTCTGTAATCAACAGGAGACTCTACAGTGAGTGTGTGGACACCTAGTAGTGCAGGCTGACACTTCATTCTTGTTCGCAGCCAGTAGGCTGCGTTTTGCGATGACAACTTTCTTTTGTCGTCTAACGGCCGTTTGCCGTTTCCAGCATGTCGATGACAAGTTCGAGGGGTTTACAGGGCGTCGTGCGGTGCAGGGGAAGGGTGCGGTCGGGGGCAGGAGACGGACCGGTCGTGTGTGAGGTGGAGAAGTTGGAAGGCCGTCGGTACATGAGTGTGGTCGGTTTCGGTGGTGGTGGTCACGGTTCACTTTTCTTTTCGGGAGAAGGTCTTTTGGACACCGGGCACGCAAAATTTATTTTTTTTTTGCTCGCCCTCGTCCGTTTTGGTGTGTGGGTTTTAAAGAAGGGTCTTTTTTTTACAGTTATCTGGGTTCATGTATGTGGGCGTCGTCAACATCCACATTCAGACGTTTGTTCCAACGACAGTTTCTATGTGGATGTGACTGCGGGATGCACGCAGAGTGTAGCGTGGTCGTGGTCTTCCGAGAACGCAGGAAGTGATGGGCAGCGTGGGTGAGCGACTGCAGGGATGCAACCTCGTCGTGGCAGTTACAGTGGAGTGAATCTCTCTCTCTCTCTCTCTCTCTCTCTCTCTCTCTCTCTCTCTCTCTCTCTCTCTCTCTCTCTCTCTCTCTCTCTTTTCCAACCCAACTACATCTACGACTTGAAAAAAATTGTACATCTATCATTCGACCTGAGCACCCCACCCTTCAACATGCGGGGGGAGGGGTGTGGGGGAGGGGGGTGTGGGGGAGGGGGGGTGGAGCCCCCCCTCCCCCACACTTGAACATGACCTAAACCATGAACAAATTCAAAACACCAGAGAGGAAGAGAGAGCAAGAGAGCATCCTTCATGCACAAAGTTCTGTCTGTGATGCACAATCAACTATGGAGCATACATCATGCAGCAAGTCTGATGTTCGGTTCTGGGGGAACAGGGGGGCCTACACCCCCTTCCCCTCCGTCTCGCAACCCTGTGACCCTGTGGGTTATGTCCAACATTTTCTTTTTTTCTCATTTCCAGAGTGTTCGGTTGCATTTTCGTTTTTGTCTCATGTATGGAATGTTCACCTGTGTGACATTGGTTATGCAGAAAGTTGCTTTGTTTCTGATATGCAACATGCATCCATATGGTATACATCAAATGGATGTGTCTGTGATGTTCTTGATCGCACCTAACCAACTACCTAATACTACCCGGGCTCATCAAACAGCGCTAAAAGCTTTGACTATCACGCTAAATTGACTATCTAGTCTGTTTCAGATTTTTCCCAAACTATTTGTTAGATTCCCGCGCGTTACTCACCCATTCCCCACTTTGTTTTCAACTGAGAAAGGCAATCCCTTCGAGCAAGCAGTGGTCTGTTGTGCAATGCGCATCCATGTACTCACTCAAAATCTGTGACGTCGTGGATTTAGAGGGGGAAAAAAATGCGAACACCTCTGGAGGTGGTGGCAAATTCTCAGCATAGACGAACTCTACATCTAACCATTCGACCTCACCGACCCCCACTTCAACATGGGGGGGAAGGGGGTGTGGGGAAGCGGGGGCAGAGCCCCCCCTTCCCCACACTTGAACATAACTGCAAATAGCTCAACCCCACAAACTAGCAGTCCATTGACATTTGCCACACCACCTACCGATTTGAAGGGCGGCCCCCTCCCCCATAATCGAGCATCACTTGCCAGCAGAGTTCGCAACCAGGATTTTTTGGAGTACCTGTACCTAACCTAACCATGCACTCTTCGAAAACCAACCACCCATACCCACTGCATACCTGGCCTGCCAGACCCTTACCCATCTCCAACTGCCCCAAAAAAAAAAAAGATATACCCTAGCCTACCCTAACTGAACCTCTTCAGCATGTAACTGGCCATACCTACCCATGATTTTTTTTTTTCAAAACCACCCATGGCCACCTCAACCCAAACCATTTGTTAACCACCCATACCCTACTTTACCCATGTTTGGTTTACCTATACCCACTTGTACCTACCCATAGTTGTATGCACCCACCCGTAACCATCCATTCTCATAACCCACTCTTCCCTAACCGCAAATAACCGCCTCTAATTGTCCTCAACCGCCACTAACTGTCCTTGGCCGCCCGTAACTGCCCCTAACCGCCTCTATTTTTTTTTAACCACCCCTAACCGCCCCTAATTGTCCTGAACCGCAGCCAAATGTCCCAAACCCCCTGGACGTCATAGGATTGGCGTGCTGATTTTAAAAAAAATAAAAATTCCGAGCTGTAGCATCTGCCGTGCAAGAGCAACGATTGTTACATCTGGTCACTTTGATGCTGTTATGGATGCATCCCATGCTACAACAGCCTATGCAACTTGTATAACATCTGGAAATGCAACAACCCTTGGTCTGTCGCGCACACAATTTCACACATACACTTCTTCACACACACACACACTTGCACACACACACACACATTGTCAGACATAAATATTACATGGACAAGGGTACACGCATTTGAAAATAATCCGAAAATTAAAAAAAACAAAAAATAAAACAAAAGGAAAAGAGATCAAATTCACCCTTGCGAGAAAAAGTGATGGCTTCATGGAAAAGTGAGAAATTTGGAATGTGAAAAAAACGCCACACGCGACAAAAAAAAAAAGATTGCAAAAGCTACAAAACTTGCATTAATTGGCCGAAAGTCGACATCAAACGGCCGGAAGGGATGATGCTGCAAAGCCACAACACTGTGAGCGTGGCTGAAATCCAGCAAACTATCTAGCCTCCAAAGGTAGAAAATTTGCATCAGTTCAGCACATCATAGTTGGAACGAACAAAAAGGACACTATCCACCACGAATGGATTGAGCTGGTTTCTTTTTTTTGTGACAGTGTTTCCTGCGTCTGAGAAATTGCACTCGCTCTTGGAACTCGACGCAGGAACACACAGGATTGCTCGAGCAGCACGCGCCATGATCGGTGGAGGTGTGATCAGCAACTGGTCCTCTGCATTCTTTGCAACTGTCCCCTTCACCTTCCACCACACTAATATGTCGAACTTCTTCTTCTCGTCTTTCGTCAGCTTCAAGCCAAAGTAGAATTCCAACTCCTTCACGCGTTGTATCAACGTCAGGGGTCTCATGGAAGCGATGGGCAGTTCCTCGTCCTCATCTTCATCTGTGCCGCACAACGTTAACTCGTCGGGGACTTCTCTTGTAGGCGCTTTCTTCCTTCGTTTCGCTGGCCGCTTTCCCTCCGCTGCTGCAGGTTGTTCACTTGCTTCAGCACTTGTGTCTTTCACATTCTGCATGATCTCTATCAAACAGTTCTTTCCTCGCTCAATCTGGCCTTCCGAAAAACCAAAACGGTCCAACCTGTCCTTCTGTTGAGGATCAAGTAAAGCTGCAGCAATATGCAGATCTTCCACAATCCATTTCTCCTGCAACACATCCTTCGTTAGCATCTTGATGGCGATGATGTCTTCCGAATCTGATGGGATAGTAAACTTATTACCATCAGCGTCCTCACCGTTGTATGGCTCATGGCATGGTTTGCAGTACTCCATCAGAGCACTGCGCTCGAAAGCCACAAGGTGTAGCGTCGGTTCCAAATACTGCTCCAGCCTCAGGGTGGCAATCTGAAACCATTTCAAGAACCTTGTGAGCTCCGCAAGCGAGTTCTTGTCAATTTGTGTGATGAGGAATTGTTTATTGGCCTGCCTATTAGTGTTGGCAAGCCTAGCGAGGACAGCTGTGACTTCGTCATAGCTATCCAAAACGCTATTCAGGGAAATCAACAATGAGTTCCACCGTGTCACATTTTCCTGCTTGAGCGTTTTACTTAGGCTGTTCTGCAGGTTCGCCTATTTGAAATACCGCACCAGCTCTTTGCAGTTGTCGATCATTTAATACAGGTGCGGTGCGAACTCATGATACCTGTAGAACGGTGCAGACCGAACTCCGTCCGTTGTTGTTGTGGTTTTGTTGAATATTGTCGTGAGCACGGTCGCTATTTTGTGATCCGCACAGGCCATCCACTTGTACACTTTTCGGATGCCCTTAGCTGCGGCCATGTTTGACCCGCTGTCGGTGCAAACCACACATTTTGCTGCATCTTCACAGCTGAACTCATGAAGGCACTCTTGAAATGCCTTGAGAGCAGCTGGCCCAGTATGCGTTTCCTCGTGGAACGCTACACCTACTTCAGACTTTCAGCCATATCTGTACGGATTACGAAATGAAATTGCTATTATTGATTTAGAAAGAACACTTCTTTATTTACGAAGAGCTTGTAATTTCATTGAGTATATAATTCGTTCAAATGGTCATATATTATTTGTAAATACTAATCCACAAAACAATCAAATAATTCAGAAAATGGCAAAAGAAACATGTCAAAGTTATATAAATCATAAATGGATTAAATTGCACACATTCAATTTGAAATTGATATCGATATAATGCATGGTAACGGACAAAAACGAATTTTTTTTCACTTCATCAGTCCACATGCCCGTTGTAAAGCCTGCATGCACACCGTCATCGAAATGTTTCTTCACCTGCTCTTTCACCTTTTCACGGGCAGAGGATGCTGTCGCGAGAACACGGCGTTTGACAGTGTTGGGGACCGGGATCACCTTTCCCATCTGCATAGCCTTGCCCACAGCTGCGCCCATGTCATACGCTTCTTGCACAACGTCTATAAAACCCTCGTCGGCTACCACATTGAAGGGCCGCAAATCTTTGCAGCACCACATGGCGGTCTTTTTTGCCATCCTGTTTTTTTTGAGCCAATGTGGGCTCTGCGGAAGTCGCAAATAGGCGCATGAGGCCTGCTCCTTCCGGCTCCTTGCGACGAGTGTGTTGTCGCAAAGTGCTTGTCCCGTGTGCGGAGCTATACGCGTAGACTCTAAATGCAGGCCACATATGCGCTGTTGTGCTCCCGTATGGGAGCACCATCAGCAGAACACACATGACCAAAAGATTTCCAAATCTGAGAAACATTTCCATTCTCCTCTCTTAACGTATACGGAGGGTTGGTTCCTCCTTTTCTAAGCGCTGTTTGGACGAGCACTTTGAAACGTTTCATATCAGTGGTCGTGGAGGAAGAGYCTGCTGTTCCACTGCTCTTATTCTGCTCGTTTACTGTTGTATCAYGTTTCGGGTCAGACCGGTCTGATTCRTCCGATGACCCGAACCCCTCACTCACAAGAGGCTCCATCRARAGACACTGAATTCGAAGAGGGCACTAAAGATAATCGGGACAGTGCTGAGATTCTAGAATTGAGCTTTAAGGACAATAAAGATAATTTCACTTGAACAACAACACTGAATTGACTGAATCGCTGCTTATTAAGGCATGAATTGGTAAAAAAGAGTGATCAATCCGGGTCCAGAACCATAGATTCCGACAACCCTTGGGCATGAAGCACTCCCACCAAAGTAGAAACTACAGCAGCTAGTTTGCCATCACCATTGGAACCTGCAGGAGCACAACAACACACCGTGCACACACCGAGTCGCAGTCAGCTCCTCCCTCATGAGCAGTAAAGCAATCACATCTGACCTACTCTGATCAGATCTTATCTTGTCTAATCCGATATGATGAGATCTGATCTGCTCTGATCACATCTCATCTGGTTCGATCACATCTGATCTGATCTGATGAGATCTGATGTGGTCTGACCAGATTGGATCAGATTGGGAAGGGTGGAGGCTTTTTTTTTTTGTTTTTTTTTCATAGATCTGATCAGATCAGATCAGATCAGATCAGATCTGATCTGGTTTGATCAGATCTGATCAGATCAGATCAGATCTGATCTGGTTTGATCAGATCTGATCAGATCCGACGAGATCTGATCTGGTCTCACAGTCCTCACATACTGGCCAGATACATTCCTCAAAGCACTCATGCTACTTCCACCTGCCCAGAGAAGAACGCAATCCTCTGCGCCTTGCCCAGAGAAGAACGCAAACATGCAGTTCCCAGTCAACTCTTCGTAACATTCTCTCTCTCTCTCTCTCTCTCTCTCTCTCTCTCTCTCTCTCTCTCTCTCTCTTCACTGGATTCAAAAGATTGATTGACTGCATTCAATGATCGATGAAAAGATCATCGAACTTCACTGCCCACCGAGTTTTGCCGAGTTGGACAGCGCCTCTTCACTGCGCACCGAGTTTTGCCCAGTTTTACCGAGCCAGGGTCATCGAATGTAAGAAGAACAAGAATCAAAACAAAAAAAAAAATAAAAAAATTCGCCGACGCCGTGATAAGCATCAGATACATTCTATGTGTGTGTGTGTGTGTGTGTGTGTGTGAGAGAGAGAGAGAGGGAGAGAGAGAGAGAGAGGCCGACGGGGCATAGAAGAACGGGGGAACGGGTCACTTGCTACGGACGAGAGAGAGAGAGAGAGAGAGAGAGGGCAGCTAGATGATGAATGATTCGAGAGAGAGAGGAGCAGTTGCTATTTTCAACTTCGCAGTAGCAGCTCCTCCTGTTGGCTCAACCAACGATAGTCCCGAGTGAGATCCAGAAGAATAGCCTCCCCCTTTAATTAGGGCGGTGAAGATTGAGAGGAGGGGAGATGAAGAAAGCAGAGCACGCCATCTGGCGATGAGGTCGTGGATGGGGAGAGGGATGAGAAAACCCGGCAGTAGGGGAGGAATATAGGGAGAGGATGTCGAGGATGTCAAGGGCTGTGAGAGCGCGGGGGAGGAGGGAGGGCAGCTAGATGATGAATGCGTTTTGGTTAGGGGCTCTTGCGTTTCCTCACCAGCACATCTCCACAAAGACGTCCAGATTCAGGATTTGACGAAACTCGACACTGCTTGTGGGACTTGGCCCCTGAGATGTCCGACCGAGATCTTATTACGTCCTCTGAAAATCCTCTGCGGGAAACGCGGAAAGCAACATATCCTGAAAAGCCTCATGCAGAATAGGCGGGAAGCAACGTGTTTTGAGGAAATCCTCACGCAGAAAAAGGCGGGAACAATATTAAAAACTGGCCTCAAAGCATGCTCTGAGATGATCGAACGAGATCTTAGTATCCTCGTCAAAAGGAAAACGCGGGAAGCAGCTCATGCGGAAAACGCGGGAAAGCAGCTCATACGGAAAACGCGGGAAGCAGCTCATACGGAAAACGCTGGAAGCAACTGTGCATTCGAGGCATCTTTCAGTCTAGATACAACGATAATGACCGTACGTTGTATTCGGGGGAAGATGGTAGTCTCAAAGCATGCTGAGAAACACGACCCAGATCGTGCTACTGAGTCTAAGGGTTGCGGCACTCACTGCTTTTCTCCACACACAAAGGGCGTAGACATCTTACTTGGTCCGTCAGCGAGAAGATCAGCGAGAAGGTAATTTTACCGTCTTCCACCGAACAGAACGTACGACCATTGTAGCTGTATTTGGGACAACCGTCAGACCAGATACAGCGATATCGACCGTACAGAGTTAGTTCTATTTGTGGGAAGACGGTAGAGGGCTCGGAACAGATAATCGATGATGATAGATGAGCTTAGAACAAGCTCATCTACAAAGTGTTTTTTTTTTTTTTTGTTTGTTTGTTTTTTTTTTTTTTTTTTTTCACAAAGAGAGCTGGCCACCGTCTGGTTGCCCATTCTCAATGGCAATTGAACCAACAAAGCACAGTCCCAAAAGATACACACCAAGCTGATCATCGAAAACACCGACTCCACATATTGGGTCTGCAAACGCAAAACCCCTTCTCCGCTCTCGCATCTAACGCCCTCTCTTCAGGGGCGCGCCCGACCGTCGTCGCTTCTGCCTTCTGCTCTCTATCGCCAGCACGCCATGCACTTTACTGACTCACTTTAGTGTGACCAAACTCAAATGAGCGGAGGCACTAACAGATATCACACCCATCCCCCCAAGAGCTCCATAGCACTGCGAGGCTCAAAACTCCTTATGCGCCTTTCTCTTAAACACTCCGAGCATGAACACACATGCGAATCCCTCACCCGCGTTGCCCTTCTCTTGTCGACTTCCCCCCCTCTCCCTCAACCCCCCATGACCACCACAGAGTTAGTTCTATTCCATGGATGAGACCTGGATTAGATCTGATCTGGATAAGATGTGGATAAGATCTGGATTGGATCTGGATAAGATTAGGATTTGGATCGGGATCTAGTAGATTTGATTTGGGTAAGATCCAGATAAGATCTTAGAGTACACAGAAGGTATGTCATGGTTCGGTGAGGCTACTGAAGATCAGGATCGGGATCGCGATTACGAAAATGGGGAAACATGCTAATCCCGACTTCTTTGACGCTGAAAGTTCATGATGATGATGAGGAGGAGGAGGAGATCACAATCATCCGATCAATAACGTCCTAGTGATCTCATGAATCATGATTGATTGATTGATGACATATATATATAGTGCCAAAAAAAAAAAAATAGTGCGACGAAATTTTGCATCTGATCCATGACGTCTCATCATCATGCTTGTGATTGTCTACAGAAGGACGTTGTTGGTCATCCATGCTTGTGATCGGCGCAGTCCTTTTTTTTTTTTTTTTTTTTTTAAGATGGGGACGTCATTGATCCGTAACGTCTCATCGCCACCCTTGTGATCGCCTACAGAAGGACGGTATTGGCCATCATGCTCTCTGTGTGTGTGTGTGTGTGTGTGTGTGTGTGTGTGTGTGTG
>BFEA01000179.1:31725-33834 GCA_003427395.1 Chara braunii | reverse complement strand
AAAAAAAAAAAAAAAAAAAAAAAAAAACATAATAAGGAGCATACCTTCGACATGGGGGGGAGGGGGTGTGGGGGGCCCGGAGGCCTCCCTCCCCCACACTTGAACATAATAAGATCCATACCGGGAAAAAAAAAGACATGACATCAGACAAACAAGCTTTATACCTGAACCCGAAACTGCACCCCTGACTCTAAGAGTCGCGCCCCCACCTCCTCGCATACCAGAGAAACCAGTGTATACATGGGAGGAAGGAGGTGTGGGGGAGACCAAGTCAGCGTGCATGAAACCAGGCCAACGTGGGGCTGCCGTACCGCAATAACTTTCGATAAACAGCCGGAAAAAAAAAAAACAGCTGCAACACTTGAACATAACCGCAAATTGCTAAACCCCACAGCCTAGCAGTCCGTTGACATTTGCCACACCACCTGCTGATTTGAGGGGCGGGCCCCTCCCCCACAATCGAGCATCACTTGCCAGTTACATAAGTTCAAGGATGTTAGTAAAACACTGTATTTAGATGAGCTTAGGGTGTCCTAGGGCCTAGAGCAAAGAGATCCTTGATCGTCCAAGATTGCCTCACGGACTGCCTCTCTCTTTCTTCCTTCGACAACACTCGAACAAAGCACAAACATAGACATAGTGCGGACATAGCACAGAAGAATGTGGGCACTTTTATAACATAATGGAATGTGGTCCCCATACAACCTACCCGCCCCTTTCACCCAACCACCCCTCTGCCCACTTACCTACCCACGCACCCACACTCATTGAGCACCTACCTTGTTCTGCAACAGGTTAAACATAGCATAAACATAGCGTACAACACAAACACAAACACAACACAAACACAGCACAAACACAGCACAAAAATAGCACAAACATAGTATAAACATGTCGCGCAAATATATCACAAACACAACACAAACATAGCACAAACACAACACGAACACAACACAAAAATAGCACAAACATAGTACACACAAGGCTTGAACACAAAACCTGCATAGCACAAACAAGGATCGAACACATAGACAAGCATAGGAGAAATACAGCACGAGCACACACGGCATGAACATAGCACAAACATAGCACGTAGGAGCAGGATCCTGTTATAGGAGCCCTCTCCCCCCCCCCCGCCCGCCGATCCACCCACCCGTCCACTCACTGAGGAAGTGCCTCATTCCGCCATGGGCTGCAGAGAGCACAAACATAGCATGTACACAGCACCAACACAACACAAGACATAGCACACGACATAGCGTAAACATAACACATGATAAGATAGCACAAGACGTAGCACAAACAAGGCTCGAACATAAAACTTGTACAACTAGGAAGGTCTCGACCATCCGGGCAAGGCTTTCTGATCGGGTAACGTACAGCTAAGAAAGGCTCAACCATCCTTTGAACAAAACAGACCGTTTTTCAGCAACGCTTCCTGATTGGGTAATTGCCGCTAGGAAGGCTTCAGACATACTGTGCAGAAATCAGACACTGGGATTGGATGGAGAGATGGACAACTAGAGCTTAGGCTTCGTCCAACTACCCTCTACACCCGAATAAGGGCATGCTCAGCTCTGGACGTGATTGGAGTCAGATTCATTTAGGTCAGGCTGCAATTGCAGTCAGACGCTTCAACATAACGAGAAGCATACCTTCGACATGGGGGGGAAGGGGGTGTGGGGAAGGGGGGGCTCCCGCCCCCCTCCATACCGGAAAAAAAAAATGACATGACATCAGACAAACAAGTTTTATACCCGAACCCAAAACTGCACCCCCGACTCTGAGAGCCGCGCCCCCACCTCCTCGCATGCCACACAAACCAATGTATTCATGGGGGGAAGGAGGTGGGGGGGAGACCAAGTCAGTGTGCATGAAACCAGGCCAACGTAGGGCTGCCGTGTCACAATAATATGGTGTGGGTGATGAACATGGTATACATGGGGGGGGAAGGAGGGGCAGAGCCCCACCTCCCCCACACTTAAACATAACTTGAGAAAAGGCAAGTTTTATATGTCTAATCTATAAAGGAAAAACAAATGTCCCCTAATCTATACATGGGGGAAGAGGGGGTGTGGGGGAGGGGGCGGAGCCCCCCCTCCCCCACAC
>BFEA01000179.1:16725-26725 GCA_003427395.1 Chara braunii | reverse complement strand
ACTGTGGGGACCACGATCGATCACTCCTCATCAAGCTGCCCCTGTCAACATTGTGCTAAGATGACACGTCCTGTGTCGGAATGCCGAATCCGCAGCCGGCCTCAAAGGAATGCGGAGCAGGTGTGCCGTATCCGACACCAATCGGACCCGGGAGGGGACCATGGCCCATGTACATGGCTCCTGTAGGCATACTCTGCATAGACGCCCATCCAGGGAACCGTCCACGTGTCCCTGCCGCATGCTGATGTGCGGAAGCAGGGACAGGGGCCCGTGGTATATGGATCAGCAAGCCTCGACCCCCGTCAAACAACTGGCCGGTGAGGGATTGAGCCACCGACGTTGATGGCGAAGAGCACGACACAGATCCGTAAACGGGAACGTCTTGCGTTTGGAATCCCCCATCGTTGCCCGCCGGGAGATCTGTCCTCCATCGACTAGAATCCATCCTTCTGCACCTACCAATAAAAAAAGTCTCTCTCTCTCTCTCTCTCTCTCTCTCTCTCTGTCTCTCTCTCTCTCTCTCTCTCTCTCTCTCTCTCTCTCACACACACACACACACACACACACACCCTTCTGAACTACCTTCACCGACACCAGCAAAAAAGGACAGCCACACACCCTAAAATCAAGAAGGGTAACACCGCGGCACCCACGAGGAGAAGTACCGCAATGATGCCTGTGAGGACAACCCAAGACGGGATTTTGTGACGGCTACCACAACAGCAGCGGTTGTCCATGACAACGGCATGCATGCACAAACGCTGACGCTGGCCCTCACACGTCGACGCCTGCCAAGGAGGAAGAGGACCCAGTACGTGGCGAGGAAGGGGTTGTGGAGTGGCGTGCACGTTCCTACATGCCCCCCAACCCACCTTCTGTCTGCCGATGTCTGTGTCTGCCGACAACACACACACACCTTGCCTGGAGAGCCAGACGACGGGAGATGGCAAAGCACAGAACCTTGGAACTATGGCCCATGTCACTTGCACCATCGGCGACGACAAGTTCGCAGGCTGTAGAATCGCAACACGACACGACACAGGATGCACGCATTGCACGGGTTGTCTTCCACGTTGCCGTCCACACAAAACGGTCCGCACACCTCCGACAACACTGGAATGCACCTCACGGACTTTGTCAATACGACACCATGACCGACAACCCCGTACACACACCTCACGGCCTGCACGTGCCAACGACACCAGCGACGACATGGCAGCGCGCACGTCACCACAAATGCGGAGGGAGAAGGTGAGGACGCCGGTGTATTCGAAGCATCAACGCAATTTGTGACATGCACACCCGCAAACGTACGTCACTGCTGCATGGCTGGCCGTCGTCCTCTCCCCGCGAAAAATTTTGAATTTGAAATTTTGTGCACCGCTGCAGGGCCGTTTGAAAAATACGGGGACGCGGAACCCGCCTGTGCTCAGAGGCCCATGTGCGAACCGTGCGACAACAAACCGGTTGTCCGCAGCGGCAGCGCAGGTCCAAAAAATGGTCCCCTCCACCGCCGCGTGGACCATGCTGTCTGGCCCTCCGATGCCATCGTAGAACATGCCCACCCCTACTCTGCTGGGGGCCATGTTTGGAAAGGAATGCTGCGATCGGGCAACGATTTTCCAGACCGCCGACCATGTAGAAACGCCCCGTCAGCATTTCGGCAACCCCTTTCCATCACCGGTTGGGTTTGGAAAACCGTTCCAAAGAGGCTTTCCACACCTCTTTCCATCACCGGTGGGGTCTCCAAAACGATCGGGCGCTTTTTTTTTTCCAAGCCTCCGTCGGGTGGGGTCCACCTTTTAGGCTGAGCCTCTCCATCAACAAAGGAAAGCCCCTCGCCCTGGCTGCGTCACCAAGCTTGGCGTGGTCTAACAGTCAGTTTGGTTAATCCGAATGAGTAGTAGTGGATCGAGGCCCAGTGTCGTGGAAACGGCAACGAGAACATCGAGAAGGAATCGGGTAGAAATTTCAGGATATGTGGCCCACGCAGAGTGCGTTGGTTTGGGAAGCTGCACCGGAATCAAACCCGACCGTGCCATTTACAGCCTGGATTACAAAGTCTTTGCTCCGGTTAGCACGCACAGAAAGGAACATAGCGGAATCGAGGAAGCGACATCGAGAGAGAGGAAGCGGACCAAAGCGAAGTCGAGAGAGAATCCAGAGGGAGCTATGGAGGGTTGGGACACCACCACCAAAGTTACAGTTCAGAAGATTCCTCTCCTTACGACTCATGCAGGGCCTAGAGACGGCGAGCTATGGAAGAGAAGACTCAAAGAAGAGTACTTGGTTTGCACACTGCACTCAGCTCTCTCCGACAGTTCACCCGTTTTATTTATTTCTCCGGTCCGGGCGATTGACCGAGTCTGCCGCCTGTCGCTTCCCCTCTTTGCCTTACCCCACTGGCCGTCCTCTACGAACCTCTTCCCCTCTCTCTGCTTTTCGCTATTGGCTCTGCACTCGCCGTTACACTCCGTTTACCCCCTTGTCACTCCCTGCTCTTGTCCGTGTGTTTGTCTGGCTTTGTGTCGCTGCGGCTCTTTGCCATATGCCTCGACGTACTTGGTCTCGTTGTCGGCGTAAATACCCTTATAAGGGTATCTGCCCTGTTTTTTGCTAGCGACATAAAATAATTTTGGTTCAAAGTTTAAGTATACCACGCTAGGCGCAGCCGCGTCTGTATTTTGCGTTGACTGGATGGTTGATTAGAGTAAAGAGTGCGTGGGCGCGCAGACTTGAGGCGCGCGTGATCCGTTTTTATTGTTGATGATTGGGGAATCGGCGTGATTGTTGACCAGATTTTTATTTTTCGATTAAACTAGGGATTAAAAAGATTGTCTCACCGATTGATGTGCTTGTCGGGGACTTGCGTGTACGTACGGAGCACGACACCGACAATGGTATGGTTCGGTATAGTCGCGCGGTGTGTGCGTGGTGCGTGGGATGTGTCCTAGTCGACCGACGACGAGCCGCGCTTGGGACTTTAGCCCCCCCAGATGTCGGTTCGCGTGCGGGCCCGATAGGCATATTACCGCGCGTACCCCCTATGCTACAACGAACGAGAAACGCCCTCGGCTGGTCCACCTCTGCGATTGCAACTCATCAACTTTCGTATTGTGGACTGGTAGCTCAGCGGGGATACGCCCGCCAAAGGGAGGTGACAACTCCCGTATGGTGGAGGTAAGTCGTGCCTCGCGTAGGCCCTATCCTGTCGTACGGGTTCGCGAGAGGTATGGCTGGCGCACTCGGCCGGAGCGGCTTGCGGAATCTCTATTTGTATGTTCGTGACGAGGTTTGTCCAACTCCTGCATGACACACCCGAGAGGATCCCGCGCTGCCATGTGCGGTGCCGGACCGATGCGCCCGACAGGTGGCGCCGTTGCCGGGGATAACGGATGCCTACCGTTGTCCTTGGTGGAACGACCTCCGGGTATGCGATTGTGAGAACTAGGCAAAAAAGAGACGCTTTCTTTGGACGTACCTAGTTGATGGCTTGATACCCTGGTCAACGTTGGGAATGTCTTCAAATTGTGGTCTAAGTTTTAAGTACTGATTATAAGCATATGCCTCTTTTGCTTGAGGGAGGACATGCTGAGCCGTACGCCTACGTACTTGGACGCGTGTAGCAGCGGTTTCGGGGAGCACCTTGCTATCCTGAGTATTTTTAAGTGACTGGATGATACGTGGCACGTCTGATGTGGCCTAGGTTGAGTCGAGGTGGCACCAGCATTGTTGGGTATATCCCTTATTGAGGCAAACTTATTAGTGACCGTCAAAGCCACGAGGCTAGTTGACTTATGACGTTAGTACTGAGATAAGTTTGTTTTGGGGAGTAGAGGTGTTAAGTTGAGGCGTTCTACCCTGGTCGGTAGAGCCTCGCTTTGGAAGAAAACTTTTGGTATATAAGTGACGTGGATGAGGGGATGACTGGTGAGAACGGAATTAGAGGGACTTAATTGCCAAAGTCGTCCCATGGGAACGGGTTAAGTTGAGGTATGAGGGGTACTGCGGTGAGTACCGAGCCTAGACCCCTAATGGTACCGGTTGGCGGTAAGGTGAGTCATCTAGGGGATTATCTAGGTAGGATTATCGATAGAGTTTGAGAGGTAGGGGATATTTGGTTAGTGGTGTGACCAATCCGAAGAGAGACCTAAGTCTAAAGTATTCGTGATATATGGGTGTTTGTTTTCATGATGGTTTCTATTGGGCTATCCGAGTATGTGTGTACTCATCCCATTTAAATTTTGTTTTGGTGTTTGATTAATGATGTATATATGGAATTGGCTTCCAAAGAGGGCACAAGCTTTGCATGAAACCCACATCTGGCATGAGACCAGAGGTGAATGGGGTGACTCATTTCTGAGGAAGGTGGTTCTTCCTGTAGGGAGTCAGTCAGCGTGTATAATGTGTCCTCAGCTGAGGTGTGTTCTTGAGTTGTTACTCCCTTGTTGAGGCTTAAGGAAGCAGGTTGTCAGTCTCAAGGATGATAGTGAGACCCATGCCGGAACTATGTTCCTGGTCCATTAGTGGGGTGGTGTTACCTATCCTATGATGGGAGGGTAACTACATTATCTGTTGAGAGAGGAGGAAAGGGCTTGCTACCTTGCTGAGGCAGTGATGGCCATTCGGAACAGCTATTGCTTAGTGGGAGCGGTCCGGGAGTAGTGATCTGGGTTCGTCTCGCATTAAGCAGGACCATCGTATTTGCAAGGGCACGGACTCGCTATCCGTTGTCCTGACAAGTATGAATGGGGCTGACCATTTGACCATGATTAGGTTCAGTGAGGTACAAGCGCTGAAATCGGAGAGGGTTGCGGTGAGGCTTGATCTTTGGAGCGGGGCTCGGGAGTCAAGATGTTATCCCAAGAGAATTACACCGCCCCTCTGCACTGTATGCTTCGCTTAAGAGATGAAGGGGGTAACAATTGTATCATGCTAATTGCTCATTGTCAGTAATATTCTGTCTTGTATAGACTAAGAGATGTTTTGAGAACCATCTTGTTATACAGCTGGTAGTTGAGTTGGCTTCATGTGTTTATATACAAAGCATATCGTTCTCTTCAGTCACAACCCCTGCGATAAGTGGTGCCTATTATGTTGTGATCATAGTTAGGAGAGTATTCTATTTATTGTGGGTTGTACTGCATTTTGAATTCGTAGTTGGAGTACTTGCTTATATGACGTGTACATTGTATCGTTTCTGGGTGGTAAAAGTGATATTTGACTAATGTCTGAGTTATGACTCGAGAGTTTTATCGATGGGTATTTGGTGTTTTATTTCAGATGGATATTTGTGCGAAAGACTCTCTTCGATATAATCGTTTGATTTCGAATAGACTCCTTTACGCGTGTGCGTGATGAGTATCGGGATAATCTTAGCAGGGTATTATTGGTATCTGGTACTTTAGTAATGTACCATTCCTTATGAGTAGTTACTATTATAAAGTTGGTATCTGCGAAAACGTTATTGCGATGGTATATTACCAGTAAAATTTTTCCTAAGTTGGGCGCTTCCAAACGCTGGAAATTAACGATTTTTTTGGAAAAGATGATCTGAGCATAAGGTTTAGAGATAAGATGGTAGAGTATGATTGCCAATATGATAACGGAAGGCGCGTGCTGGACGTTTTTTCTGTGATGGTTAGGACCCAGACCGGAGCAAAGGCAACTCAGGATGCCTTATGAGAAGGAAGACCCCAGTGTGACCCTGCCTGTCAAGAGGGAAGATGGGCTTGAGATTTCTTTGCCGAGGCGAGTCAGGGAGGGAGACTACATCTCTTCCTGGTGGGGCGCACCGATAGGCAAGGGTATTTTTGCCTGGATCGAGTCCGGCTTTGATGATGGTCAGGACTGTACGATCGTAAGGGTGACTTTGTATGCGCCTTCTTCGTTTTGGGCGTTACATGGGATTGAGTTGATGCTTGGGCATGGAAGCTTGTTGGGAGACCTTTGAGGGTAGCTAAGGAAGCTGCAGCAAAGTGGACGAATGACAGGGTCCAGGAAGGAGAGGAGTAGGTGGAGACCCGTGTAGAGGTCAAGCACGTTAAAGAGTTTGTACTTCCCTCAGCCCCATTGCGAGTTGTCCTGCCAGAGTTCTTGGTAGACAGATGTTTTGGAGGACAGGTGAGGGTGGAAGCCGCTGAAGAGGCTGCCATGGAAGTGCGAGAATGGGGATATGCAAGGTATACGTGCGAGTTAATAAATAGGTTGTACCTGGATCGAAAGTTCTCGCCCCATAGCCAGGAACTTAGGAACCTGACCAACGTAGTGGATGCTTATGCAAGTTCGCACGACCCAAATGAAGAAGTTATAGACTGGGAAGAGGTTCGTGTCGCAGTTGGCCGATAGGGAGTCTCCATGTATCCTGCTAGGGTGGGTCTCTCGTAGATAATGCGCTCATAGGCGAAGACGAGGGCTAAGGTGGCAGGCCAACTAGTTGTATGGACGGAGCCCTTATGTGTTAGTCGGCAAGATGTATCAAGGTTGCAGAGATGAGTTGTGAGGAAGACGGGTTTGGGTGAGAAGGGCCTGGAAGTTTGAGGAGGCTGCAGAGATAAGCAAGGAAACCCCTTTTGAATAGATACGACGTGCAAAAGGAGTGGGGGTTTTCATAATAATGGTCCGGTAAGACGGCCCGAAGGGTGGGCCAAAGGGACCCCAATAGATTAGTTGTGTGGGGGGAGGGTATGTTAGGTCTGCCTCGGATCGTGTTATCAATATATCTCTAGTGACTAGGGCAGGGAGATGAGTTTTAAATAAGGATCCGGCTCCCTAGACCTATTGGTGGGGAGAAGAAGAGACGAGACCTACGCCCTGTTTTAAGTCTGGATAGTTGTATATATGAGAGAGATCTGAGAGGCTTGAGGGGAAACCTTGATGTGGGAGGAGGTAGACTCCCCTAGCCTAGAGGAGCACTGTGTGAGACTTGTGTATATATGATGGATCATAGGAGGCTCCAAAGTGGGGTTGGACAAGTACCTTTCTAAAAAGCTCCTACGACTTATTGAAGGTAGGATGGCAAGAACATAGCCCAAGCGTGGTAACAAGCCTCACGCATGTATGGATTGCTGAAGGCAAATATAGATGAGGGTATGACTCAGAGTGCGCGGTTGTGTGCGTTGGGAGATCATGTGAGGATGCGACCTTATTAAAAGGACTGACTTGACTTTGATTGTGATTGACGACTCCTTCTAGACCGATGTTTTAGAAACATTGCCCTAGGATCCGGGACAGGAAGGGACTATGCCTTGATGGTTGAATTTTTTCATAGCCATACCACTCTGAGCTATAAGGGCATTATGCAGTCATGCATTTGTGTATAGAATGTGCATAGAATCTTGGTAGACTTGGACTTAAGTTTTAAGCAAGCAAGGGCAAAATATACAGTGTTTTGATTCCAGACCAAATATTAGTCTCGAACGAGTGAGACGCGGGGAAGACTTAGTCTTACTTTGTTCAAGATTTGGATATGTTTTGAGTTATTTGGATCCCTCTGATTCGAGGGGTATGATTACATTCTGACTAGGACTGTGTCAGCGTTGGTCCTTGTTAAGGAGGGCGCGCCTTTCGTTGTGTGACGCTGGTACCAGGTTGGGTTGAGATTGTTCAAGTTCTGGGCGTGCATATGTAATTTGGGGCCATTTGGTTCACGTTTGAGTTGGGGTATTATGCCCCTGTACATATATTAAGTTGAAAGGTTTTCTCTGAGACTATTCCTTATATGTGACGATCACTATCATTCTCACACGTGTGGTTTTATCCTGATGGATAATGGTTTCGTGTGAGAGATGTATGAAAAACATCTCATGAATTGTGGGGTTTTTATGAGAATGAATGAATGTGAACTGTCTACTCTTCGGTATACTCGTGCGGCCTGCCTATGAGCAGGACAGGGTCGAGTATAAGGAGAGGGAGTGCAGTCTGTTATTGTGAAAGCGTGAGAGTCCTAAGAGATTTTGCGAGTCTCTGAGACTCGAATACTTACCATGCCAGATGTTTTACGGTTGAGTTGCGAAGAGGGCCCATAGGCAGACACCTCAGTTGAGTTGTTTCGTGGTTGAGTTGTGGAGAGGACCCACAAGTAGGCCTCTCAGTTTGAGTTGTTTTATGGTTGAGGCCCCTTCAGATTAAGGAAGGTGTTTTAAAAAGGGGCACGTGATAGCTCATCCTAGAAAGAGAGGGATGGTCGGGAGACCTATTGGGAGAGACCTCCTTCGTGCGAAAGGTGGTTAATGGATCTAAGGGCATAGTAAGCAAAGTTGAGTTGATAAAGTCTGACGAAAGAAACCAGAATTACGGATTGGATTATTGGTGGAACTGAAAAGGTCGCAAGTCAGTACATTAAGATGTTGTGGGATGTGTGGTCTGTTGTCTCTGATCAAGTCAGTAGGTCACGACCTTGTGTGAGCCTAGCGGTGAATTTGGTTGTGATCGTGAAAAGGGGCCGTGCTTTCTATGTTGTCCCATAGGGAGCTGGTAAACGCCTTTAAAGTGAGACAGACCCCTGCGTAGTCCCGCAGTGGGTCTGTGGTCTGTTTTGCGACGCACCGTCTAGACACTTGTACTAATTTCAAGGCATATTGAGGAATACCAAGCTAAACGGTAAAGGTTAGCACCTATAGGGCGCAACCCCTATTGGACAACTGCAAGCCAGCACAACCTGGCTGTGGACCCACGTCTACCAACGGGGTAAGAGTTTAAAGGGTTATGCACGCCCCAGGGAAATTACTCTGGTGGGATGGCGGGGGATATGAGTCGAGATTTTGGGTAGTCCTGATTGAATGGCTATCAGGAGAGAACCTATCGTTGCATAACCAACGAAGAAACCACCGTTAAAATAACAATGCGGTAGGCCGTAGATCTGGCTCGATCAACCAAGCTATGGTGAGCCAGGATGGAGACCTAGCATTTTTGTACTAGACTGCAGAAAGAGCTGAGATGAGATTTAAATATACGTATACATATATATTGGATTGTGAGGATTTTCGCAAGGGAGGCGAGAGTGTCTTCCGAGGTCTCATCTAAGGCCCGCGTCCCTGGGGAGGGCTCTGCTTACGAGATAGAGTCTAGCCGGAACACTCAACGAGAAACCGGCGTTTGTCGAGGACAAAGGATAGAGGACGGTTTGAGGTGGTCTTTGAAACTTATGCTGTAGTATTGACGCGTAATACACCAGCGTCCTAGTGTCAGGACGATGGAGACCCAGGTTAAGACCCTGGCGGCATATAGTTGTGTGGGCACAGATTGTTGGAGACCTTGAACCTGAGTCTGTCAGCTAATCGGATTGGTTCTTTTTATCGTCAGCATTTGGAGTGTGGAAAAATTTATAGCTTCTGATCTGGCGAGGTGACGGGGACGCGGCGCGAATACCCTTATAAGGGTATCCGCCCTGGTTTTTGCAAGCGACAAAAAATAGTTTTGGTTCAAAGTTTAAGTATACCGCGCTAGGCGCAGCCGCGTCTGTATTTTGCGTTGACTGGATGGTTGATTAGAGTAAAGAGTGTGTGGGCGCACAGACTTGAGGCGCGCGTGATCCGTTTTTATTGTTGATGATTGGGGAATCGGCGTGATTGCCGACCAGATTTTTATTTTTCGATTAAACTACGGATTAAAAAGATTGTCCCACCGATTGATGTGCTTGTCGGGGACTTGCGTCTACGTACGGAGCACGACGCCGACAACAGTATGGTTCGGTATAGTCGCCCGGTGTGCGCATGGTGTGTGGGGATGCGTCCTAGTAGACCGACGACGAGCCGCGCTTAGGACTTCAGCCCCCCCAGATGTCGGTTCGCGTGCGGGCCCGATAGGCGTATTACCTCGTGTACCCCCTATGCTACAGCGAACGAGAAACGCCCTCGGCTGGTTCACCTCTGCGATTGCAACTGATCAGCTTTTGTATTGTGGACTGGTAGCTCGGCGGGGATACGCCCACCGAAGGGAGGTGACAGCTCCCGTAAGGTGGAGGTAAGTCGTGCCTCGCGTAGGCCCTATCCTGTCGTAG
>BFEA01000178.1:2582593-2600358 GCA_003427395.1 Chara braunii | reverse complement strand
AGAGAGAGAGAGAGAGAGAGAGAGAGAGAGAGAGAGAGAGAGCAGACGACAGGCACACAACACGGGAAGAAACAAAGAGAGAGAGAGAGAGAGAGAGAGAGAGAGAGAGAGACATGAAACAAAAATAAGACGCCATCAGCGAGTGTTGCTGTGAGCCACGGCGTAGCCGTGGCGGGGTCCACTTGTTTCAAGGCTATTTCCTTTAAGCCCAACCAATTCAATTACCTGTCAAATCTCGACAGGACGGCCTTTCAGGCCTTTTTTATTGTCATTATAGTATTACGGGGAACCCCGTAGCAGCCGCATCCGTGCTCAAGCCTCCAACGAGGGAACATGCGGGAGCTGCACCCACCAGCAGGTGCGATACCGTCGAGGGGTCAGCCGGTAGCATCAGGACCGAGCTTTTTCTATGGGCCAGTCAGTCACTGTTCTTCCCCTCCGGTCCCCTCCCCCTATGAACATCAGCAGTCTCTGCTCAATGCCACTCGGCGGGACCAACGGCATATCTCTAGGTGGCGGGCGCCAAGCTTGCCCAGGAAGGTGCATGAGGCCAATGGGGATTGAACCGAATACCTCCTGAATGCCACTTGTGTGCCTTTCCAACTGAGATAGGCCGCTGGATGTGCCGAAGTTACCCCTCTTTCGTTTTTCTTTTTTTTTCCGTCTAGGCGTGGCCGAGGCATCTGGTCGCGTGGCTGGGCCACGGTCGAGATGCCTCAGCCATGCCAGAGGGGGGGAAAAAAAAAAAAAAAAAAAAAAGCATCTCCCACCTGAGATGCTGCGGCCACGCCCAAGATAGACAACTGGATCCCCCGATCGGCATGGAGCAGAGTCTGCTGATGTTCGTAGGGGGGGGGGGACCATCACCTGTGGGGAGGCACAGAGATTGGTCCTGTTGGCATGGTCCCGGATGCTACCGGCTGTCCCCTTCCCCTAGCCGGTATCGCCCACCTGCAGGTCGGGAGCAGCCCCCGCATCTTCTCTCATGAACACGGTTCTGGCTGGCTACGGGGTTCCCCGTATGCCTACAATTAGGAGTAGTGGTAGGTAGGTAGTGTGAGGTGCAATTGAGAGAAGAGTAGTACAAAAAAAAAAAAAAAAAACACGTCTGGAACAGTCGGAGTGAATGTCTCCGTGAAAAAGGGATACTCCCGGAGGTCACCATTTGTAAAATGGACAGGGACAACGTGGATGGCCAAATGCATTCATTGCCGAACGAAGGAAACCAGTTCCATGCCCAAGAGCCAAACACAGCTGTCAGAGTTCCTCCGTTTCAGGATGCAATGATGTCTAAAAAACCAAATAACCGGAAACGCACTGCAGTTGAGAAATGCACCCTACCCTCGGTAGGGTAGTTTTCTCAATGCACAATGGTTTCCCGCCCAAACCAGAAGGGCTGAAGCACCCGAGAGCCTTACTCAGTGGGTACACCCATGAACTGTTGAAAATACAGACCCGTGTTCGAATCCAGATGATGGAAGTTGACGAGTAAAAGTTGTGCAACCAACTATTTCTAAATTACCTGGGGCCGCTCAGCTTAATGATGATATCTCAAGGCCGTCGCCCTTTTTTTTTTTTTTAAGAACAGAAAAAAGAAAGGGCCAAAGCATACTTCCCTGAAGGCAATCAAGCCCAACCTGACGTCAGATTAGAGCTGAAAAAGGCCACCCGGGGCCAAGTCCCACTTACCCGGATCCTCCATTCCCGACCGTAGATTATGAAAATCAACGGCCAGAAGTGAAGAATCCGGTCAAGTGGGACTTGGCCCCCGATGTCAGATTAGAGCTGAAAAAGACACAATATTGAATTTACCTGGGCTTGTTAGTCCGATGATAATACCTCAAGGCCATCGCCCATTATAGAAAAAAAACCGATTTCACATCGAAGAAAAATTCTACAAAATGACTAAATCTAATAGGAAAAAAATAAATAAATAAATAAATAAAATCTAATAGGATATTCTCCTGCATTTTGGTACCATTAGATTCGCAATACATCAACGGCAGACCTCCGTCCCACCAATGCATTCCACACGTGATAGAAAGCTCGGCGTTGAGAAAACTCAACGCTGTCGGTGGGACCACACCCCTGAGATCAGAACAACAACAACGACAACAACGACAACAACAACAACAACAACAACAACAACAAAGGCTACGTGCGTGACTGGCGTGCATTGTATTACCAACCAACTCCTCGGTGCAGCTTTTCTGCAAAGCGAAATTTGGACTACGTACATGGTATTAAAATTCCGACCAGCAGAAATGCAGTTCGAAATGCATTCAGAAATTGCAGTCGGGACTCTGCGCCCTAGCTATGCCCAAAAATGAAGGAGAGAAAAGGG
The DNA here is from genome assembly GCA_003427395.1 of Chara braunii. Taxonomy (NCBI): domain Eukaryota; kingdom Viridiplantae; phylum Streptophyta; class Charophyceae; order Charales; family Characeae; genus Chara; species Chara braunii. Next base: position 2,598,014 of record BFEA01000178.1, on the reverse strand, counting down.
GAAAAAGGGGATGAAAGGAGAGCAGAAAAACGCCGAGCAGCAGGTGCACAGCTGCAACTACACAGTTAGGGCTTGAAAGTTTTAACAACATGAAGAAACCCCGCGACCCCAAACTGGCCCAGTGCCGGAGAAAGCAAAGTGTAACCCAGACGCAGAAGGAACAAGCGACCCAAAAATGTCAATCGAAATAACAAGGCCTTCAAGTTGAGAGTCAGCAGCAGCAGTCCAACTCCAAACCCGAGCCCCAAGTGATACATAGGTACTCGCTGCACTATTCTCGACATGCATAAAAGACAAAAATCATGGCTATGCATCTTTCCATATTCTAGCGGAAGATTCACTCTCGTTTTGCACATTTCGAGAGTAGTGCAGAGAGGCCCATAGTACACACAATACTCCGCCACATACCTGAACGGAGGCTGAAACACAATGGCACTTTTGGGCACTGAACAAGACCAGCATCTGCGTAACCTGGCGTGCCCTTGTGTCCGGACTCCGAAGCATCGGCCAAGACCAGCCAGGCTGCGTGGAATATGAACGAGTCCGAAGCGCCACCCAAAAACAGCCCGGCTGGGTGGAAAACGACGAGTCAGAGACGTATCACCCAACAAGAACAGGCTGCCAGTGGGGAACATGACAGTGTCACTCCTTTGCTAGCCAAATGCTCGGCCAGGCGAGTTGTGATCTGCAACAACAGTCTCAGAAGGCAACGGCAAACGTCCAAGACATCAGATTCTCACCTCTACATAACCGCGGGTTTGCGTGTGATCCCGACATCGCCTAGCACAAGGCTTAGCTTGTTTGTGTAGAAAAAGGCGTTCCTTGGTGATCAAAAATTTCGAAATGATTTTGTAGAAGTCCATCATTGTAACTCTGGCACCTCCACCGAGCAGAGATTAAGCCGTAGCAACCTTCTCCGACGACAACAGATCTGCGTGTGAGTCACCCTCTCAGTCTCTCACCACCAACTCCAAGGCTGCCCTAAACTGTCAGAGACCTCATACAGCAGCGTATTCCACACATCACCCAACAACAGCTTGATTCACACATCACGACGATCACACAATACCAGCTCTGCTGAGTAAAACACGACACGACGTTACATTACTTGAAGCGGAGCAGTCCTTCGGCACATCCGTTAAAATTGGAACGATACAGAGAAGATTAGCATGGCCCCTGCGCAAGGATGACACGCATAAATCGAGAAATGGTCCAAATTTTTTAAAAAAAAAAAAAAAAAAAAAAAACTTGAAGCGGAGCAGCTCCACAGTCTCCACCTGCCAGAGGGAGGTTGAGCCGTCCCAACCTTCTCAGAGGACAAGTCTGAGACAGCAGGTGCACCTCCACGCCAATAGTCTAAGAAAGGAGCCATTCTCAAGCCTTAGGTGGTTATGGTATTGGGGAGAGCTCTTATCACCCTCAATCTGATCCCCCCGACCAAAGGATTTTGTCCAACACACACCCGGGCCATCCTCCCTCCCCTGCGAAAAGAAAATAAAAGGAGCTTTTCAGGAATTACTAATCATGACAATTACACATACTACACAGAAACTGATTGCCGGCTGTGACCAGCACTTACAACAGCAGGAAATAAACTTGAACCTACTGACGCACACATGCCACACCCATACACACACACACACAACACACACACTCACACATGCCACACCCATACACACACACACACACACACACACACACACACACCACACACACACCTGTCTCTTATACACATCTAGATGTGTATAAGAGACAGGCGCTAGATTGAACTCCTTTTCTGCATCTCTGCCTAAAACACGCCCAGATTCAGGATCTTAATCCAATCCCCCCTGCTACTGGGACCATGCTCCAGGTGATACACCCCTGAGCTAGTGTAGTATTTTACTCATTCTGAATCTCTGCCTAAAACACGCCCAGATTCAGGATAATAATCCAATCCCCGAGTTCGAGCTGCACTGGAGGCGAATGAGTAAAGTACTACAGTGCCGAGTTACCGATCGGTACATTCTTCCCCCGAATACAACGTACAGTCAATAGCTGTATTTGACGCATCTTTCAGTCTAGATACAGCTATAATGACCGTACGTTGTATTCGGGGGAAGAAGGTAGGGGCGGTCAGTTTGATGATCACATCTCGCGGTCAGTTTGATGATCACATCTCAAGGTCGTCACCCACAATGAAAAAGCGAAATAAAACTAAACAAATAGTAAAAATAAAACAAAAATCAGAAGGGACCAACGGGCCGGGCTCATTTGGTGCACACCCCCCCTTCATCAGCCGTCGAGATTCCGACAAGAGTTCGAATGCAGATGTGAACTAAGAGACTGATTGAAGAAGAATTAGTCATATTGGACCGATGATCGTCGACCTTTCAGATATTTCATCTTGATGGCTGCCAAGTGATTGCTACACTTTTCGTTTCTTTTATTTATTTATTTATTTTATTTTTTATTTTGGGGGGGGGAAACCAATTAGAATTACCTGTTACCAGTCAAGTGTGAAGATGCATTGAATACTCAACACGGTGGCCCTTTCCCCCAAAAAAAAAAAGAAGAAAAAAAAAGAAACGCAAAGTGTAGCAATCAATTGTCAGCCATCAAGATGAAAGATCTGAAAGGTAGACGATCATCGCTCCGATATGACAATTTCGCCGGCTGTCCCGTCTTCCCCCCCGAATAGAACCTACGGTCATTATCGCTGTACCTAGACTGCAAGTTGCCCCAAATTCGGCCATACTGACTGTTCGTTCCATTCATTAACCTCCGCCGACGTTCACTGCTAGGATACTAGACGTTATTCTGACCACCGCTGAGAAGAATCATTAAAAATCCCAAAACAAATTCTCAAAAAAATCCCCAAAAAAACTCCGAAAACAAATCCCAAACAAAATCCCAAAAACATGATCCCAAAATCATTTTAAAACAAATCCCCAAAAATTTCCCTAAAACAATCCCTGCAAACATCTCGGAAATAGTCCCGAAAAATATCCCCAGAAAAATCCCGAAAACACACATACGTAATCTGAAGCACATTTAGAAAAAAAAATCCTCTCTCTCTCTCTCTCTCTCTCTCTCTCTCTCTCTCTCTCTCTCTCTCTCTCTCTATCTATCTATCTATCTATCTATCTATCTATCTATCTATCTCTCTCTGTTTCTCTTTCTCTCTTCTCCCTCCCCCTCCCTCTCTCTCTTCCCCCCCATCCCCATCTCTCTCTCTCTCTCTCTCTCTCTGTGTGTGTGTGTGTGTGTGTCAATCGCTCGCGCGCGGGTTTGTCTTTTTCAATGACGTAACCGATCCTAAGCCTGAGAACGGTCTTTACAATCCCCACGAACACAAGCCGCGCATTGCATTTGATTGAAAACAAAATGAAAAAAAAAAAAAATGGTACAGAAGAAGAAAAGCACTCGTCACTAAAACCTCTACTGACGCAGGAGGTGACATGGCCTTCACCACACATTTCTTTCCATCGGCAACTCCATTTTCCTTTTTTTTTTTTTTTTTTTTTTGCTCGAGGGGCCAAAGAGCCCTGAAGAATGTTACCTCACTGATCTGATTACATCAGGATTGGAAGTTATTACCTCGTCATCAACAACAATTGCTTATTTCGTGTTGCATTGCGACCCCATTTCGGCCTTTCGAAATTCGAAGTTCGATTCGGGGAGCAGTGTGTATGTTCTTTTTTTTTTTTTTTTTTTTTTTTTTTTTTTTTTTTACAAGAACATCCCCCTGCAGTGCTAGAGGTGCTGATAAGAGCAGACACCCCTAGCACCCGAGGAGGGACTGAGCAGTGTGTATGTAACGTTTCGTGCGATGAGAGAGAGTCCCCATGCATGTATATGCCTGCCTGCCTCGTCACGAGTCGTCGTTGGAATATCACCAACCACGACTGTCTCTCATACGACTGCGCCACTGCCTCCGTCGTCTCCGCGTTGCCATCCATAACTGCCGTTCGATTGACCGAAAAGGCAGCACTCCTTTCCAACTGCCTCCTAAGACGGCGTCACTCCCCTTTTTCACCGCCTCCGTAATCCGTCAACAATCAACGAAAAGGTTGAAGATCCGGAGTCGATACAAGGATGAACGTATACTCTTATTTTGATAACTCGAATTACTTTCCTTCTAATCGATGAAGTAATCGGTGGATCGATGGATGGATCCGTCGATCCATCATGTCTTTTAATTGACTGATCGATGGATCGATCGGTCAATTAATAGTAGTCTGAGATAGGAGACGCCTATCTATTCAAGACTCGATGGATGGACCGATCGATCGGTCAATCATATATCGATTAGTAACCGATTAATCAACCAATTGATTAATCAACCATTTCAATCGATTAATCAACCATTTCAATCGATTAATCAACCATTTCAATCGATTAATCAATGAATTAATCGATGAATTAATCAATGAATTAATCGATGAATTAATCGACAAGTTCATGGATTACTGGAGGAATCTAAAGTACAGCCGGAGTCGATGCAGCTATGAGCGAAGTGTCTTTATACATCGATTAATCGATCCATGGAGTGGACGTTTGACATGATTGATTGATTGGTTGATGATTAGTCGCCGACTGATCGATAGACGGATTTGATCTAGGAAAAGTCCACAGCTCGTGGCCACCAAGAATGATATAGGTAGACAGTTTTTTTTTCTTCTTGTTCGTAATTGATTGATTGTTAGTCGATGATTAATCGATGGAAGGATCTGATTCAGCAAAAACATGGCAGCTCGTGTCCACCGAGAATGATATCGACTGATTTCAATCCGGGTAATGGCCCCGGCGAATCCGACACAATTATCTTGTATTTATAGCAATGATTGATGTATTTTTGGCCGCTGGACCTTGATTTCCAGCACGTGCTGCTCCCCTACCTACCTATAGACCGCAGTCACTACGGGACGGGGTACTAGCAGAAAACGCTCTTACCATCTCCGTTGGTAGAACACCGTAGCTGGCTTTTGTATAAAAAAAAAAAAAAAAAAAAAGCGCTTGTCCACCGTAGCTGGGTTCCGTAGGAAAAAAAAAAAAAAAACGTTTAGCGCTTCTTTATATCGCCTGTTGAAGCGAATCAATGAGATTGGCTACTAGTAAGGAGAGAGTTGAGAGAGCGAGAGAGCGAGAGAGGTTGTTCACTTCGAGCTTGCTGACGTTAACCGGATGGCTTGACTTTGCTCCCGAGCACTCTGTCGAAGAGGTAGGCTCCTTCTCCATCGCCGACTCTTCGGAGCTGAGAGAGATATTCCGAGTGCTTTTTGATCAGCTGCGCCTGGGGATGCAAGTACCTGCCGCACACGTAGTGCTGCAGCTCGCTGTCTTCCGCTGCATCGGCCGCCTTAGATACGTCCAGGTACATGTTGTACTGCTGTTTTTCCATCGCCAGCGTCAACGCCATAGCCTGCAGAGCGTCTCCGCCCTCCGAGTCCGGATCTCTCGGTAGCTCCCTGTCTTCGACTGCATCCGACGCCTTGGACACGTCCAGGTGCATCTTGCATCTGCCACCGTCAATCTCCGAGATCTGCGGTTCCGAGACCCCCGAGAACTCCACCCTCCCTCCTCTTCCTCCAACGTAGCGCGACAGATCCATTGCATCTTGCCTTTCCTCCTCGCTCCGCTCCAGATAAAACTTGCCCATCCCTGGAAGAGCCACGTCATCTCTCCGAAAGTAAGCCGACATGGCATGAAAGGTGTACGACATGTCATGAGCCAATTTCACAGCGTCGGCAAGCTGCCGCTCTACGTTCTCGTCTAGAGCACAGCGCGCCGCCGCCCGTCTTTGCAACGGAGTCTTCTTGCCCATCACACGAACCTGGTCCGTATTCTCGTCTAGATCACAGCGCGCGGCCGCCCTTCTATGCAACGCAGTCTTCTTGCCCATCACACGAACCTGGTCCGTATTGTGCCTATACGTCATGGGATCGAAGTTCAACCTCTTCTTTCCCTCCTCCTTCAACAGCAGGATCCCCGTTGCCGGTGACGTCATCGCCATAGCTTTCGTCAACGCCGCCATGCTCTCTCTCTCTCTCTCTCTCTCTCTCTCTCTCTCTCTTCTTCTTCTTTTCGTATTCGCTCCTTATGGCTCTCACAATGATCAATACTTCAAGATAGTGGATACAGTGAGGCACGACCTCGTGGTCCTACTTAATGCGTATTTTTGTCGTACTAGGGTCCCTCCACGTGTCAGGTCCTCGAGCGATTTCTGCCGAAGCAAATTACGTCCCACCTAGCCCACCGTCGTCGCGAATCGTTCACATTCCCAGCTTCAAACCGCCTTCGTCGTCTGGAGCAAGGACTTATAGAATCAAAATCAACCCACAAAAGTTTAGTGTAGTCGCTATAATCTTTCCCGTCCGATGACCTCTTTCTTTTTCTGGGCTTGCTGATCTTTTCTCTATCGTGCCAAATTTAGGGGATGTCGGGAAGGACACCTCTCTCTCTTCCACCTCTTTCTTTTTCTTCTTTTTTACCTAAGCTAAGATTCTTCTCTCAATTCCACCTTACACTACTACCTACTAGGCTACTACTACTGCTAATCAAAGTATTAAGGGGAACGGTAACCCCGTTCGCGCGTCGGCTGACCCCTTCTACCTCTCCATTCTACTCTTTTTGTTTCCGTTCTGGTCTTTGTTGCTCGTGAGACACACGCCCACGTGGCGACCGTACGGCCAAGATCGGGACTGTGTGCTGCCGCAGAACGCGCAATTCGAAGTCTCATCCAGGTGGACAAGAGATAGCCCATGCAGTAAAATATGTCGGGGCCTCCGTCACCGCTCACCAAACGTAAAAGTCCGTAATGAACGAGGCCCATAAAGTACCACTGCAGCAGATGTACACTACAACGGCAAGCCTAGACACTAGAACTTCGGCGGAGAGAGTGTAGAACAAGCCTTGCCCGTCCGAGTCAATCGTCAACTCGCTTCGGTCACATCATCCCCTAGGGAAAAAAAGGGGGGGTGGAAATAGTCACATCCTCACCTGGACACGTTGGTTACTGGTCTCTCTGCCCCTCGCCTCCAGCCCCCTGCTTCCCCTCCCTGACCTTGCCCTACCCCCTGGAAAGAAAAGGGGAGGTCAATGATTTCTTTCTTTTTACCACTAAGCTATTTGAGCCTATGTACTTCTCTCAAGTTCACCTTTCACTCCCTCCCCGGCCCAATCCAGATAAAATAGTGATATACGGAGCCGCAGGCCCACACACGGCATGAAAATCAAGGGTGGGTGGGGCCACTTCACCAACAAGGCGATGGAGAAATGACTCTCGAGGAGGACGGACTGGTCAACTCTGTGTGTGTGGCTGACTTACAGGTTCCCGTACCCAATGACGGTTGAGGGAGCAGCGAGAGAAAGTCTGGAGCCTGCGTCAACCAGTCTATAGACTCTATACCGATGATTTATACCTACAAACGCTCCAGAAGCATGCCAGCAGGACCAGTGAGGTTCAACTTCATCACGAGTAAGCTTCGCAGTCCCGAGTACAACTCACCCTCCAGGGTAGATCCTTAGAGAGCAGTTGTAAACCACCGATCTTCCCATGAGACTTTGGTCTACGGTGTCTGAGTCATAAGTTCTCAACACCCACGTACGCGAGTGGTTGAAATGAAACGGAGACCGGTCGAATGGCACATCAAGTCCATAAAACTGAGTCCCATGGGTGTATGATGTCCCAATCAAATACCTCCGATGCACAAGAGAAGTAGACTACAACCAACCAAACAAGGACCCGACCACAATAGCTCCTCTAAGCGAGTGGTCGGACAGAGATAACGTAGGGCGGAGTGTCATGACATGCTGTGACTTGGATGTACTGCCCTTTATAAACAAAAAATAGTTAGTTGAAGTTGAAGGGCGGTGAAAGACATAGGATGCGGAGTGGATGCCAGTAGTATCGTCGTCGTGCATCGACGCAGTCATAAGATGTTTTAGTAACAGTTTCAAATTTTTCGGTAGAGAAGGAAGCGATGACCCAAGTCAAAACAGTCTGGTGAAGAAATTTCAGAACGCCAACAGAGAATATGCGCTTCAACGAGGGATTGAGGAAAAGTCCGCATAACAATTATGATGGGAAAACTAGAGTATAATACTAAACTACAGGAGAAACAAGATTGAGAGGGGGTTTGGGAATTAGAGACTTTGACGGGGGTATGGGCAATTTGAGTACAAGACTAAACTATAAGATGAACAAGATAAAGACTTTGAAGAGGAATAAAATGGAGACTTAAGATCAGGATGCAGTGACATTCCACTATTTATGGGAAAGTCGGCAGCGCTACAGTGAGGCTTTGATTTAACAATACAAGGAAATACGTATAGGTGCCGCTTGAAGGGTCGTAAGACCAGGTTCTACTGAGATGCATCAACAGAGAGAGCGAGATTGCTAATTACATTAGGAGATCCTAAACTATAAATCCCCCGCGGCGACCGCTCGACGCGGCCGAGGTTGCGGCTGCAGCCTCAACAGTGACCCGCAACCATTAAAAAAAAAAAAATATCTGGAAAATAAATTATGCAGAAAAATAAACTGAACAAATTTTGCCTTACGGTCATATCCAAAAACTTTACGAAATTTTAGGGAGAAAAAACAATAAGTTTCATAGTTTTTCTTACCAAAAACTATATATATATATATAGTTTTTGTGTGAGGAAAATTAATCTTTACATTTTTTTAAATTCAACGATGAAGTAAAACAAAATCAAAATATTGTGCAATGTATATCTCGAGAAGATCTACAACATCATTTTTTATTTTTTTTTTAGAATTTTTTGAACGCTAAAAACATTCCTTAAAGGCGCGGTCGCACCCAACCATTGCCAAAGGGGCGGGGACCGTGATCCAGATCGCATGCCGAGTTTAACTCCACGACCACGGCCGCGTGTGATACATAGATCCTAAAAAGGGTGGAAATATATCTTTTAAAAAATATTGAATGAACTAATAGTGGTGTACAAGAAATTGGGTTACGATACAGGTTCGACGTGAAGTGAACGCATTAGCTGGCAGAGGCTTTTAAAACTATAGAGAGAAGTGGTTCGAAAAGAGAAGGTTATATGAAGGTGAGAGTGGGCATAACTTTACGATGGGCGGGGTACGAAATGAAATATAAGAAGAATTGAGTTCGAGAAAAATAATGCTCCAAGAAATGTGATATAGTTATGATATGAGGCGCGAATTGAAGTGGAGGAATTTGCAGTCAGGTGCGAAAAAGGATGGCCCACAGAGAAGTTGAAACCGAGGAGGGCAGGGTTCGGGAAGGAGGGGTGCCCCCTAGACCTAGCAACACATGAGTATTGTTATGGGGAATCTCAAACCTCTAAAGGATGTTGAGATTTGCTACTTGAGGGAGCCTGATGGTTTTATAAAATAAACGGTCATTTCGTCAAAACAGACATATTTTGTTTTTTAAATGAAATTGAAATTGATTTTTTGGGCTGAAATCCGGTCCAAATTTTTGGCTCCGCGGGGTCCAGCGTTCCTGGAACGTCGGACCCCCAAGATGTATCTGAACTCAAGCATAGACGAGATACATCTAGGGGGTCCAACGTTCGGAAAATGGCGGATCCCCAGGAGCCAAAAATTTGGACTGGTTGGCCCAAAAACTCAATTTCAATTTAGTTCAAAAAATAAAATATGTCCGTTTCGAAATGGTTGTTAATAAGAAAGGTTAAGAAGGTAAAAAGGAAGACTCAAAAGTGCTCTTGAGATAACAAAGTGGAGGATTGACACAAGGGAAAGCATCCATCTCTCTGGTGAATGTCATAAGGGGCTCCTGTCAAAAAACAATGTATAAACTTGGTAAGTGGTTTGTAACCAAGTGACAAAGAAAAAACTTACATGATAAAAATTGGAGATGAAAAGATCAATAGAGGTAGAATAAATATCACGAAAGATATCCTTAATGTGATCGTCAGTCTCCAATCTGAGTTATCTTAGCCTTTGGAGATTGCATTTGTGTCCTAATTGAGATTTCGAGCAATTCAGATAGGTTTGAGGATGGTATCACAAGACACGAGAATGAAGACAATGTGATGAAACCCAAAGTTTAAGAGAAAGTCTGATAAGCGCATTTCAGCTATAAGGTTAGAAGTGGTCTGACTGTCAAAATGGAACATTACAGAAGTAGAAGGAAAAATAACAATGTAGTTGACATATAGGAAAAGAAAAGTTCGAAGGACGACAAACATTTTTTTGTGAGTTTATGAAGAGGAGAAAATGGAAGGGGGAAGGTATTTATTAAAAATAACAAAGGATGAGTGAATGACAGAAATGACAACAACAAAATGATAAGCTTATGCATTTATTGCGATCAGGAGTTAAGGAATTTTTGCGGTTCATAACTTATCAGGAAAGATAGGACGATGGTGGACCGCCATAGAAGGTCCTAAACCAAGTTATCGGAAATGGCTATTAGGGAATCACAATTAGGAGGGAAAATAAATTTGTAAAAAGATGAGCAGAATAGGGGAGCATTAAAACATATTTTACAAAGAGAGGTACGTTTACCGATAAACATGGTGAAAATTTTGTTTTAGGAAGGGGAAACAACAAATAAAGAAAGGAAATGAATCTTTAAAGTCTTATCATGTGGGACCTTGATGTGCTTGTCATAAGAGTCCATGATGAAATAACTGCTTATTTAGGTTAAAAATAAAAGTATAGTTTTTAAGCGCACAACATAGTTGAATGTTGCTAAATGAAAGACAAAAAAAAAAAATTTGCAAGCATTGAGTCATCAATGTAGGACGAGCAAAAAAACTTTTGAAGTCTTAACTAAGGCATAGCTTCTTGTATGATTGTAGTAAAGATCCAACATGCATTGGAAAACAAAAAACAAAATGTTATAAAGTGATAGGTGAAGTCATTTCATCCGAAGGCTATAAAGATGTGGTGGACAAGATGGATAGGGTTGTGATAGTAGTTTTTGATATCGAAGAAAGAGAGAAAATCTTAAGAGGCTGAACAAAGTAGGGAAGCTATCAATCATTGAGTGATTCATAATAAAACTCGAAAAAACATAAAAATTAACGAATCAAACATCTAAATGGAAACAAACGGGATTGACTTTTTGGTAGTTTGGGTAAGAGAAAATAGTTGCTAAATTGGATGATCGTCTTGCTTACCGACACTACTCGTCTAAAGTTTAATTGTGTTACTGATATTTTGCCTTAAGAAAGGTTGATTTTGCTTTAATCCTTCATCTGATACATTGTTGCAAAGAGATTTAACTTTTATAGGATATGATCCTTGTTACAATCCTTAGCCATAGAAGCAACCCAAAACACAAAATGAAAGGCAAACGTTTTCCTTATTGAATATGCGTAATTGATCTTTAAATCATTATCGAAATATAAACGTTTTAAGAAGTGGTCACTTTCATAGTCCATATCTAACTTATTATAGTGCCTTCTTAAAAAAAAATGTTTGCCATCATCACATTTGTAGGAGTTACCCTTCTTCGTATAAAAAAAAATATTTTCTAATTCTTTACGCTTAACCCAAGAAAATTGAGACTAATGTTCATTGCAATACCATCATTTGCTCTGTTATATTCCATAGATGAGGTAGTAAATACTTCAATAACTATCAAAATGATTGAACATTAATGGTATTGGACTTATGAAGTGGTGGTCAAAACTGCTTCAAAATGTACCTTATTTAGAATCTCAAAAGAATACAGTCTTACTATACAATCAATATCCGTATACTTTGCTTAATCACATGGATATAAAAAAAATACTACTTAAAAAAAATTCTCATAAAAAACAAACGAGATGAACCTTTTGACAGTCCGGGATGAGATAATAGGACGAACCTCTTTGCTTACGAACGCTGCTCGTGTCAAGCTTGATTGTAATCGTGATATTTCGCCTTAATGAGAGGTATATTTTGCTCTAAATCTTCATCAGATACCTTGCTGAAAAGAGATTGACTTTCTTTAAGATTTTATCCTTGTTACAATCCTTAGCCATAGAAACAACACTAGACACAAAATTAAGGGAAAGTGTTTTCTCATTGAATAAGAGTAATTAGTATGCACCGCTCGTGAACCATATTATAATATTTATTTGTCAATGGCAATAACTTAGTTGTGTAGCATCGTGTTCGGGTTCGGTGACCGAGCCCAAACGTTCGGGATCGAACGTGAGCAAGCGCCGAATCTCTCCGAGCGAGAACATAAAAATATTTATAAAAAAAACAAACAAAGTACCGCCAAAAATATGAAAAACATATATGATATATAAAATAATAATACAAACAACTTTTGCCTAGGAGGTATGCTCAAATTACCCTAACTCGAGTTCAAAATAAAAAAATAAAAAATAATTTTTTTTTTCTTTTTTAATATGTTCGGCCGAACAAGTTCGGGTGGCGTTCGACCGAACACCCAGACATGTTTAGACGTTCGGAAAAACTCCGAACATGTCCGGTGTGCTACACACTAAATCAGTGAGCATAAACAAAAAATTGTCTCTAGGCTTGAAGTTCATAATGAGAAGGGTCATATGTAATCAAAGACAATTAGAATTTTCACTAAAACTAAATATGGAGTAGAGATCTTTTTGTATTTTTTAAGTTCTCTGAAGTTGTTTTTCAATGATTATAAAAGTGTTGAAAATGATGAATATCCCTACGTTGAATAAATATTCAAAATGTTTAGTATTTAACCCCCTATCTGAGTGCAAAAAACGAAGAACATTCGCAAGATTCTGAAGATGTGAAGATGCTGAAAATTTTGAAGTACACCCCCCTTTTCTGATTGTGTATTAGGGCTGAAGATTTTAAAAATTCTGAAGTGGTGAAAACATTGAAGACTTTGAGCCCTCCCCCTCCCCTGCCTTCCCGTGTTTTGTTTGTTTAAGGAGGGGTTCAATATATTCGGCATTTTCACCACTTCATAAATTTAGAATCTTTAGCATTCACCCCCCTATCTGAGTTTGTAGAAACGTTGAAGATTCTAAAGTGATACAGATGCTGAAAACTCTAAAGTACACCCCCCTCTGTCCGAGTGAGAAGGAATGCATAAGATTGTGAAGATTCTGAAGTGGTGAAAATGCTGAAGATTCTTACACCCCCCTCTCACCCCCCCTTGCCTCCTCCTGTTCAGGAAGCGAGGGAGGGTCAAAATCTTAAGCGTTTTCCTCACTTGAGAATTTTTAAAATGTTCAACGCTCGTTCCCTTGTACGAGTGTATAAAAACACTGAGGATTCTAAAGTGGTGAAGATGCTGAAAATTTTGAAGCACACCGCCCTTTGTCCGAGTTTGTAGGAATGTGGAAAATTTTGAAAATTATGAAGTAATGAAAACACTAAAGATTCATATCCCCCTTCCCCGTCCCCTTGTCTGAGTGTCTATAACCGACTGTGTATAAATATTAAACGTCATAATGTAAATGTTGAATATTATTAAAATCATTATCCTTAATTCAGAAGAGTGAGACTTATGAAGCATCTTTCTCATGATAGTCTGCAAATCCGGAATCAATATTTGTTAAAACTGGTGTGACACTTGATTCTCGTCGTCCTTTTGCAGAAGTTGCATCGGGTTATCGTGATCTCTTTGCAACAGTTGAGTCTTTAGTTGCTCAATCAGTTCGAGGGTAAGATAATTCTCCAACAACGACAAGGAGGATGGGCTTTGTAGGATTGTTGCTGCTTGAGGTTGAGGATGGCGAGGTGGATGGGGGAGGTGGACAAGGAGGAGGGGGAGGAGGGGGAGGAGGGGGAGGAAGTGGAGGAAGGGGTAACGAGTGCAAGCATCTTGATGGGGTAGGCATGAACTCGCTAAGGATGAGGGGAGTTTATGGGTTGGACTATGAAGAGGAGATTATTTTTTTTTAAGTTCAAGTTTATAAATAAAGACATTCAATGACTCGAACATATATATATGTAGCTGAGCAGGGGTAAAGGGGAGAATAATCGGGACATACGTTGGTTCGAGAGCTTGGAAACCTGAGGCAACCAATAGAGCGTGAAGCATAGGATCCATCTGACAAGTACAACAAAATAATATGAATAGAGGTTTTCTCCGAAATTTGCATAATGAAAGGTGAACGTCATCTTCACATTGCTCATCTCGCTTCCCCTTTCTTCCCTATGATTCTCTTAAATGTTTGTTTGGTTCTCTTCTGTTTTTATTATAATTATGATTATTTTTTTTATTTTATCATGGGATGACGTTGGGTTGCACGATGTTCACAAACGCGGGGTTCGTAGACGTGCGTACACATATGAATATACGCACTTACATACCTCAGACCTGTACGCTCGTACTCAGAAACGAGGCAAATGTGCATGGTTGTCGCGGATCATTTTATGCCCGTTTTTGGTTGTGGTACCAATTGGGTGGACTTCGGTAGACTAGAGGTGGTTAGGGGGGTAATGGGCTGAAGGGGTCCGACCAGAGGGTGCATTGTTCCCCGCGATTTCAAGTTCGGGGTTTGGGTAACGTGGGGAAGGTGTCCAGTCGGGGGGTGCATCGTCATCGCCCGAGGAGGAGGAGGAGTCGCAATAGCCCGAGGAGGAGTCACAATAGCCCGAGGAGGAGTCACGATTCCCCGAGGAGGAGTCGCCATCGCCCGTGTTGTTGTCATCGCCCATCACCATTGCCCATCACGCCTGCAGTCGTCGTTGTCGTTGCCGTCGCCATCGCGTGTGCTGTCGTCGTCACCATTGGAGGAGGAGGAGAACAATGCCCGTCGCCTGTCGCATGTTGTCGTCATTATCACCCTGAAGGCAAGCTCATACCACTTCATGGTTTGTCCTCCTCCTCCTCCTCCTTCATATCCCTGTAACATCATGTTTTTTTTTTTGGCTTTGGAACCGTTACATATGTTTGTTGACTATGGGAGGAGGAGGGGGAGAAGGAGGAGGAAGATCTTCCTCCTCCGATCTTCCTCCTCCTCCTCCTATATGTTTAAACACTATATATTATACATGCTATACAATCTAAACCTATATAGTTAAAAAAAAAAAAAAAAAAAAAACATACACGTATACGGGTTTTTAGACATTTACGTGTACACATACGTGGTGCTACCCAGGGATGAAGCAACTTTTGTTGAACTTAATAATCCTAGAGTGGTGATTGATCTTACAGTTAGTCCGCGGGTGGGCACCCTCTGACCCTCGCTCAACCCTCGACCCCCCCCCCAAAAAAAAAAAAAAAAAAAAAAAAAGTAGTTGGGGTGTGCAGTAGGAGCTTGCACCCCTTGGCCCTCCCTTGCAAAACTCCAATTTGACCTAACCTCATACCCCCCCGGGGCCACACCCACCCTGGTAAGTCTAGACTCATAGAGTGGCCCTAGGCTCGAGGCTTGGGTTGGGGCCGAAAGGGGACGGGGGCAGGGATGGTTGGGGGTGGGAGCCAGGGTGCAGGGCCGAGGGCGGCGGTGAGGGTGGGGATCGACGCAGGGGTCGGCG
>BFEA01000178.1:2552153-2562674 GCA_003427395.1 Chara braunii | reverse complement strand
AAAATGCCCCTATGACATTAGTGAAACTATGCGAAATACCCCACTCGCCAATTGGACCTGTCATCTCCTGCATATATCCCCACCGGGCCCTGGGCAACTTGTCTATATGCCCGGGTATTTCTGGCAGTTGGACCCTGCAGACGGCAAAAGAAATGCAAGGGCCTGTGCAGCCTAGGGCCAGGGCATATGGCAAATTTGCGTATGAGCGGGAGCAGCTCAGACATCCTCAAAAAAAAAAAAAAGGGCAGATGAAAAAGTTTGGGGCGTTTCAGCATACCCCTGTGTTTTAGGGGGTATCTGAAGAAAATACCCAAACTCTTAGGAGTATTTCAACAGTTTTCCCTATATTCTTCTCTCAGACTCTTTTGTCTCTTTACTGCCTAGTACCTACTCCTAAGGTTAGCTATATAGACGGGACCCCTCCAAGCGTAGCTACCTGTCACGGTGAACGGGATACTCTATTGCATGTTGCCCCTTGCCCTAGTGGTTAAGGGTGCACGGTTGGCCCCTCCAGAGAAGGTCCTGCAAATGGAAAAGACCAAACATTTTGCCACTGGCAGTAGCTGCGACTCCCTTTTCATCACCCCCCCCCATATCGATTTGCAGCAGTGTCTGAGGCCAACACGCTCCCACACTCCACGCACAGCCCACTAAGCAGCAGTGTATAAGGCCAACACTCTCCCACACACCACACATCACCCACTAACG
Source organism: Chara braunii (assembly GCA_003427395.1). Lineage (NCBI taxonomy): Eukaryota > Viridiplantae > Streptophyta > Charophyceae > Charales > Characeae > Chara > Chara braunii. The sequence continues at coordinate 2,561,966 of BFEA01000178.1, read as the reverse complement.
CTCACACTTAGACCGGACCCTACTGCATATACTGCCACACCCTGTCCCGCTTAGGGTAATGCCGCTTTTCCCATGCATTAAACCCCCTGTACTTGGCCCAGCTGGACTTCGGGGTACCGGACCATAATGGCTGGAAGTGCCAGCCAACAAAATTTCAAAATGGTACCCCGGTGCACCGGAAATTGGCGTGCAGGGGCATTCCAGGCTCGGCATCGATAGCTGGGCCAAGTACTGGTGGTTTAAAAGCGCCTATACCCAGTCCGACAGAGCCCTGGTCAGGAGCGCAAAATTGATGCCAATGCCCAGAAACCGAACGGGGAAACCTGGGTACCCACATAAGCTGTCTGGGTATGTCAGAATTTGGGTATATCTGCAATGTGGTGGTCTAAACCTTGGCCAATTCCCGTTAAGGGCATGGATGGCATCACTTTGGGGGCATGTACCCAAACGGGGCACTGGAACAGGTAGCTGGGTCTACCTGCAATCTGGTGGGGTATGCTTGAGAGAATGGGACTCTACATAGAGGACCCAAACGGGGCACTGGAACAGGTAGTAGCTGGGTCGACCTGCAATCTGGTGGCATATGCTTGAGAGAATGATGTCAGAGTGGGAATCTACCTGAAAATACGAAAACAGATCGTCCAAGGGCTTCTCCTGTTCCATTCTATTCACTCCACGTGATTGACTACGTAATCCGATCCTTCTTATGTATTTTGTTGTTCCCCTTGAAGGGGAGGGCTGCGCCGCACTCTGCCGCAGTGCAACACAGAGGTAACGCTGGAAAGGTCGAGCAAGCAAGCTTACCCTTTTGACCCCTCCGTGGCCCGAAAAAATTGCTTTAATATCGTTGTGGCCCGATGGACCACAGATCAGATATTAAACTGATCAGAACAGATACTACACTTGATCTTAGCCAAAAGGCCGAGAAAGGTATGCTGTAATTTGAGCAGGGATCATAATTTATACCATGCAGGTTTTTTAGAGCGTCCCTGCGTTGCGGTCGCGCGAACCTGGTTTCAGTTATGGGTCCACGGGAGAATGCGAAAATGGCCTTCGTCGCTTTGAGCTTCACGCTTCCTGTCCGACCTCGAGCAGAGCTTCACGCTTTGTTTCTCTTTTTCCTGAGAAAGGGCGACGGCCTTGAGATATGATCATTGAGCTCACCGGCCCCAGGTAATTCAGAACTATTTTGTTCTGTTCATCTGATCATCTCTCTGGATTCGAGCTTGGGTCTGTATTTTTTCAACATTGCATTGGCTGCGCCAACTGAGTTAGGCCCGTTGGTAGATCCGCGCTTCGTGCTTCACGGGAGAATGCGAAAAGGGGCTCTGCAGCTTCTTTTGAAAAAAAGAAAAAAGAAAAAGGAAAAGTGCTACAGCCTTGAGATACTGCCATCGAACTCACCGGGGGCCAAGTTCCCCCTACCGTCTTCCCAACACAACGCACCCTTATTTTGGCTGTATACATTTGGCGGAAATATAGCTTGTATACATTCATTTTTAGGGTGCGTTATGTTCGGGGGAAGAAGGTAGCAGCGTTGAGTTTCCTCAACGCCTGGATCTGGACGTCTTGTGGCGATGTGCGGTTGAGGAAACTCAACGCCATATCTGCACATCTCCACAAACATGTCCAGATTCGGGCGTTGAGGAGACTCAACGCTGCTAGTGGGACCTAGCCTTCGCCCTAAGTAGTAGTATTTCACTCATCTGCTTCCAGCGTAGTGTTTTACTCATCTTCTTCAGCGGACTTCGAACTCCGGTCTGTATTTCAACAGTTCAGGAGGTAGACTAGCTCAGCCGGTACTTTTGGGTCTGAGCCTTCACGAGACAGTTTGGTTGAAGGAAAGGCGCTACTGAAGTAATCCTTGAAGCTTTTTTGGGCGCCCGCAATGCCTTGCCTCCTCTCCTTTGTTGCGCTGGTCTGGGGGGGAAAGAGGACAAAGAAAGCCTTCAAACCCTTCATGCATCACATGAGCCGTCGAGCCCTTCATGCACCACAGGAGCTTCAAACCCTTGATGCATGGCATGCCCTCTAGGTGGACGGTGGACATGTAACTACTAGCAAAATAATGGCTCAGTTCAAATCCAGGGCCGCACAGCTCCAAGTCAATAGTCGGCCGAAATCACAGATCGTTTTTTTTTTTGTATTCAGGAGGTCTTGGGTTTTCCGAAAGGGGCCACGGCTCTCGTATGCTACGGGTTTCCCCGTATGCCTATAGGTAGGAGTAGTGGTAGGGAGGTAGTGTGAGGAAAATTGAGAGAAGAGTATAGTTAAAACAAAAAACAAAAAAACAAAAAAAAAAGAAGAGGGGAGGAGGGGGTTCAAGGTGCAGAGGGGGCATGGGTGGGGGCAGGAGTGCCAGGGAAGGGGCCGGGAGATAGGGAGGGAGTTGGACAGGTGAATTTTGGGAGGGTGAGCAGGGGGGCCGTACGCAGTCTGTGACGAGCATTAAGTTAGTCTCAGACTGATGGTAGGGAAGCATTCGAAGGGTCTCCATTCCCACGCTTGTTCTGCGGCCCTCCATAGGATGTCCATCCTGGGAGTCAGCTCAGAGAATCTCTTGTGTGGATCTTGCCACAGCCGGCGGCAGGGCTCAGTTATTCTGTCTGGCAGTGGGGGCCTTCTCCTCCCGGCTGGCCCGTTTCAAATCTTACCAGGCTTCATGTGTTTGGGCCCTGATCTCTTCTTCTATACACTGTTGTGCTTGTGGAAGACCGAATTGGTGAGCTTACCTTTTGAAGGCAAACCTGGCTCTCCATGTGAGCATCAGCATCTGGCCGCGCATGTAGGCGAAGAGGTCGGAGGCGAACGGAGACCATTATGCCGGCATCTGCTGTTTTTTGCCTAGAAGAAGGAGACCCAGGTCCCAAGGGATGTGGTGATCTGTGAGGGAGTGGAAGGCTGCATCCCACCATTGCCATATTTTAGTAGCCATTGGGCACGCCAGCAGGCAGTGTTCCAGTGTCGCCCTGGCTGGTGGCGTTGCCCTGCCACAGAAGGAGCAGATGGGGGACAATAGCCCTGTTTGTTCTGGGTCTGTTCTTGACAATCGGGGGTGGTGAGACACCGATGCAGAAGCTTCCATTGCATAAATCGAAGGTTGGTTTACATAACTTTGAAATATTTGGACCACGCATGATTTTGCAGCAGTTGTGCATCAATCAGTGAATCCGGTTCCCATCTCTGGATTAGTGTGTGGTTGATGGGTAAGACCGGGCGTGTGTGTGACGTTCTAACCTCACGCCCTCTACTATCTCTCCATCGGAGTGAAAATTTGTGCGGAATAGGCCCTAAAGGACAGCAAACATGCGGTGTGTCAAGGATTGCTGGGGACATTGAGTGTGGGGACACAGACGAAACTGAAGTTCCCCTCGCGGTTCCGGTTTAGTGAGAAATGGTCATCACTGAGCGTGAAGGGAACAAACGTGCACAATGTCCAAATATCCATTCAATCCAAAAAGTATCGCAAGACCTCCGCGCGGGCTACTCGCCGTTTTTTAGAGTGGAAGGGCGAGGTACGCACAGTAACAATGTTTAGAAAGAAGGTCAACCGAAATTAAATGACTGAATGAATACAAGCTGTAGCTAATACCCTAGGCATCAAAGATGCATTTTCTACGGTTCCCAAAACCACCAACCGCCCCAACCTAGCTTATGATAAGCCCACCAACTTCCCAATAGTATTCCTACAGTTAAAAAACACCAGCATGTTAAAATCCAAATTCGTATCATGGGCCAGAAGCCATTGTGATAGGAACCCTTGAGCGCCTTGAACAACTCTTCGAGCCTTGTGAAGAACAACGAAATCATCGGCGTATCTTACTAGGATAACTCGGCCTTCGGCCGCCTATTGCTGAGCTCACTCATTCAAAGCATTCTCCATTCCGTGCAAAGAAATGTTGGTCAGTAAAGGCGATATAACTTGAGGCTTGCCAGATATATATGTGGTTATAGGCGACCAAAGGCCGAAACAATCTGCTTTCAACCAGACTTCAATTTGATTCCTCATCACAGGAGATGTGTCTAGCTTTTCCAAAAGGCACGAAGTGTTGATTCAATTTGATAAATATTAGCAAGAGGATCCCTTAGAGACTATGAAAAAAAGTAGATAGAAGATATGGAAACAGTTTTAACAAGTACGTCAACAATCAATTTGTATTGTAAAAAATTAAAACAAATATCTTTGTCGGATCAATGTAAAACAATTATTTTATGATATCTTCTGGGAGATGGTTCACTCAAAATATTCAATAAGAATGCAAGATTCTTTATTTGACATAGCCAAATTCAAGAAAAATATTTTCTATGGAAGGCTAGTGCACTGCAAGAAATATCACCTTCGGTACTAGACCAGTGCTACGGTGCGCGCCTATTGCTAGGCTGCTGCTGTAAATAAAGGTACGACGAGCCCCATTGGAAAAGAGATTCGAATGGTTCACCTGTGTCACGTATCTCCGGACTTCTCCGCGGTCTCGCCAATTACTATCACATAGCAGACTCAAAGCGTCAATGCATAGTTAGATTGTCATATATACTTTGTCATTCTTTGGCTATGGTATATGCTGCCAAATTCAAGCTTCGCTCACCGGCTAAGGTCTTTGCTATAGCAGACAAAGACCTAAAGAAACCACGCAATGACTGGTAACGAGGTTCCGAAATCCAGACTCCCAACTCGCTCTTTCGAGCCACATTTCTTCGTAGAGGCTCACTCGAGCAGAAAGGTCTGTCCAGAGTGGTTGGAGATACTCGAAGACTCTCGCCAGAGTCGGAACTGTGTGATATCGGGCGACTTATTGATTGGAGTCATCCATCATGCATGAGGTTATTCATTACTCAAATTGGAAAGTCGTGTGATGTACATACTAGAAGGTTTATGCGAAGTGTTTCACCAATTTACAAAGAATTTTATTATTGGTATTTTTATGAGACCTATACATACAAAAAGAGAAGCTACATCTGCCGAAAAGAATAGAAAACGTAGTGCACCTAAAGAGATAAATAGTAGTATTAATACGGAAGTGTTTTGAGCATCCCAAACCCAAAAGGTTTCACACATAAGTTTTCCCCAAAAACATCCAGTAACTAGAGTGAAGAAGGTGAGACATGAGGCGAAACGACATCTCGTTGCAACATAGTCTTTAGGTAATATCGGTGAAGTCCACCAATAAAGGTGGATCGTAGAGGATCCGTAGTACCCGCAATCTAATTTAATTGAATGAATAATTTCATGATTGAATGAATAATTTCATGATTGAATGAATAATTTCATTTAATTAATTGAATTGGGGAAGGGATCTAAGAAAGTGTCTTATAATAAGGATATACTCAACATTGCCCACTTCAAGAACTTGGTCGAATCATAAGGGTAGTCTCTTATTATGCTATTTATTCATGAGTCTTTATGGTTTTGTCTTTTGCTTTCAAACTCGCAACGAAGTTGCCTCGACTGGTGCTCCTCTTATGATTCACAAATGGATTGCTTTATTTTTCTCTGTTTTTTTTATGTTTAACCTCCAATCCTTTTCTTCAAATTTTCTTTTTAAGCACTGATTCGGAAAATAAATTCAACCATGTACTACAAGACCCCGTACTGGCTATACATCCTCCTTGTTCATATTTAAGGATTTGATAAATCTCAATTTGATCGAAATAACCTTTGACAACCGCATAAATAACAAGAACTTGCTTCAATTGAGATTGGACAATATTGTGGTTGTTTCAACACTTTTGTTAGTCTCGCGCCACATTTTAATAAATATTGAGTTGCAGCAGCAAGATTTGAGCCAAATTGAGCAAAAGCAGCTACTTCACGATATTGTGCAAGTTCTAGTCGTTTTCAGATTAGATTCCGACGTTGCTCATTACAAAGTTTGCAATCCTATGTGGATGGCCTCAGCCTGTTTGATCGTTCCTTGTGTTCATCTTCGACTCTTGTGTTCATCTTCGACTCTTCGCCATGTGTTCGATAGTGGAACCCTCTTTTTCTGACAACGCTCTACGTGGTGACAATCGCTACACAGCGTTGGGCCAGTGAGGTGCTACCGCCACCCACGGGATGACAATCAACTCTTTAAAAAGAAATAACAATGAGTATGGAGGGGTGTGAGTATCGATAATGACAAAACTAGTGCCTACGAATCTCAAACACATCTTTTCGGGTGGGAAGAAATAGTGTCCGTCGATCTTGGCGACGACTTCCCATACGTTCCGCTCACAAACTTGTGTCCTTTCCTCGTTATACGGGAACGGCCGCGATAAGGATGCAGGGAGTTAACACCCAGTCAGGTTGGAACAATCGGTCCACATGGCACAAGCAACTTCTGAGCGCGCCAGTCACAAAAGTAAACAGGTGCAATGATATGTGTGAAATGGATTTTATTCATCGGGCGAGCTGATAAAAAAATAAAAGACTTAGTGTGAATTTCATCCAATCACAGCAAAAGTCATCATTCATCAAAGAGAACAACAACCATGCATCCCCATAAGTTAACTCAATCAATACATATGTGTGACAAAATCTCACATACATGATTCTTCAATTGTTCAAGGAACGCATTAATCTGAAAAGCTGACAAGATCTATTGAGGCTTACTGGTCCCTTTTGAGTTCAATGATGTGCATTTGTGCAAGATCCGAGCGCATTCAACATAGCCTTGCGATCTCGAGTCATTTTGCCATGCATTAAATGGATAAGAACGAATGAATACAAGAGAGAGGAAAAGTGAGACGGAGGCGTAGCTTAACCAAAGGAGAGAATTGAGGAAAGAGGGAGAGAACCATTGGTTACATAAACAATCTTCAAGGGGAGGACCCGTCTATTCGTCGTAGACTGAGCTTCTGAAGAAAAGAAAAGAAAAAATCGAAAAATCAAGGCGTTTGGGCTTTTTGTTCTCTGTTAATAGTCCCCGACCCTGCAACCACTCGTATACACACACTCTTCTCACTCAGGTATTGACGATCCCGGCCACCACGTACCAACTTTCAAACCATATTGATCGTTATCGTGCCAACTTAGCCTTTACACCAACTTGCCCAGATCTCGCAGTCCGCCACGACCACCCAACGCATAGTCATGCATACACTGCAATCGGTTCATCGGGACTTTCCGACGCGCTACTTGCATATTACCTAGCCACGACTTCCCTAAAGCTGACAGATACTTGCGTGCGGGTTTGTAGTTGCGAAGAGGGAAATAGAAGATGGAGAATAGTGAGGTGGAGGCAACAGGGAGTGAGGAGGGAGTTTGGGTTAATTGCTCAGGGAAAGCCATATCGATCCCTGCGAGTTTCCTTGCGACCAATCAGATCACAACGTGCGGGGAGTATCCTCCTTACATTGCGCCGCCTGTAGACTTTAAATACTTTAAGGGGGGGGTAGGAAGTTCCAGTATGGGGATGAAGGCAGGAAGGAGAAGAACACGAAAAGTAGTGTGGGGCGGGACCAAGATTCAGACGAGAAGGAGTAAGAATGAACTGTAAGAAAAAAGGGATGGAGAACAGTTACAAGTGAAAGAAAGAAGGCGCGAAGAGGAGAAAGGAGGAAATGACATGGGTCCTTGCGGAAAGCAGGGAAAGCTTGCATGCATGGCGCCAATGCAGAAAATAAATAGGAACCGAAACAGTTACATTCCATCCATAAAGCTACTTTAAGATCGAAAAATTCAAATGCAATATCAACGCGCGAAGTTGAGCATGCGAAAATCGTACGCCTATCTCGTTTCCTACTGAAAACTCACATATCTTTCAACGGTGGGCGCGGGGACATCCACTTGCAAGAAAGGACACGTTAGTCGAAAAAATGTTCGTAAGTCCTGAAATTTTCAACTGTCGAACAAACTCCCTAACGCGCTCGTTAAGGCCCACGTAATTTGTACGTAGATGGATGGATTGCCGAAACGAAATTGGAACGAAATGAAACAGAGACGTTGTGTTGGACACGGAAGGGTCTAGTTGGCCTTTGATTCCATGCACCGAGGAGATAGAAAAAAGGAGTACCCCAAAGAGAGCTTGAGAGAAATTGAAAGATATAGAACAACAAAAACTCGGGGATTTAGAAGATCGTTCGGATACAGAAGCTGGTACGTAAGATATATGACGTTCAGGGGGTTCTTAAATTATGCGATCATCTTCTGACTGCCTGCACGTAAATCTAGGTAATTTACATGAAAGAAGAAAGGGAATGAGAGAGAGAGGAACCTAGCGTATCAACAGGAAAGGGGAGCATGCTGCCACATAAGTGATCAGCGAGAAGTACGTGTTAACACAAACTTCAATTGCAATATCCTCGTGAAGTCCGTCTTCGTATCTCCTTGGTAATCCTTTGCTGTCTTGTCTCTTCCAGATGGCATCATATGGATCTAGCTCATTGGCTCATTGATGCTCCGCTCGATTGTAATTAACGAGGAGGGGAAGAAGAGGAGGTCGGGGTCATTCTGAGGGAAGAGGGGAGGAAGTAAATAGACGCTTCGTCACCGAGATCAACGAAGTGGACGGTACCGTGAAAACGGGGAAATCGATGATTAGGTTGGGGGAGGGAAGTGAGGTATTTAGCATAGAGGGTGGAGATTGTGTGCTGGGTGGTATTGAACAGGGACTCGTAATCTTCCATGGTGGGGCAGGTCCCAAAAATAATGCAATACAACTCCATGTGGTTGTACTGCTTCCATGCAACATTGAAGAGGAGGATGTTAAGAGGAAAAAGGGGGGCATTATGGAGGCAAAGCAGGCGGACGCGATAGAACAGCTGGTTGGCAAAGATGTAGTTATCGAAGAAAAACTCAATGTGGGCGAAAAGGAAGAAAAATAAGTAATCCAGAAGGCGGAGGAAGACGGTACGAGGACGGACCGCTCGAGCTCGGAGGAGGACGGGGAAGAAGCGTGAAGGGGGCGGAAGAGGAGGTAGATAGTGAGCAAGAGTGGTGACGACCTCAGGAGGATTCTGCGCCATTGTGGCGGCTAGCAACTTTCTCTAGTAACTCGGGATTCCGGACGGAATCCACTGGTATGGCTAGGTGCGAGCTTGTTGACGCACTACTTCGAGTTCCTCCGTCGATGGCTCATCTTCCTCACTCTCACTTTTTGCTAATTCTTCACCGTCCTTTTTCCCGGCGGTGGACTCGTCTTCAACTTCCTCATCTTTTTCTTTTTGCTAATCGGGGAGAGCTATGGGTTCGGGATCGTCGTCAGATGACACTTCCCTGTTGTCTTTGTGAGCCCTCCAAAAGTCTTATACATAAGAGTTGTCGGGGAAAAGATCGTCCAAGTCTAGAAAGTTACACTCAGTTGGGTCCTGTTGGGACAGGAAGTGACCAACGTCCTCCACGCAACTAGTCTAGATGACTATCGGTGCCAATGTCCGCTCTAAGGTTACTAGCTCCATTTGTCTCGGATCACTGTGATTGAAAGAAATGATGCTTAGAGGCAGATCGTCGACGATCTGCGCCAAGAAGACCAATATTTTGTTAGCGACGGTCACTCTTCCTCACCCTTGCACCTCACGAAACAAGAGCCCCACCAGCAGTCCAGTGGTATCAGATGGTCACACTTGAGCAAGAAGCAGAGTAATCTCGTTCGAAGACTACCTCACAATTTTCGTAATAGCATTCACAATGTGCTTTCGTCGAGAGTAAACAGAAGTCTGTGACCATAAGTGCAACCCAATCACGAAGATATCGAGAATGAACCGAAGGGATCCAATTGAAGAAAAAAAAATGTAGGAGTGTGTGTGTGATTGTGTGTGAATATGTGTGTATGTGTGTCTATGTGTTTGTGTGTGTGTGTGTGTGTGTATGTGTATTTGTGTTTGCGTGTGTGT
>BFEA01000178.1:2538260-2549738 GCA_003427395.1 Chara braunii | reverse complement strand
TTTTGGTTTTCGATGTTTAACTCATAATTCACTGCGAATTTGAACATGACTCGAAGGCAAAAGTTGCTTGTATTGTTATGTTTTATAACATATATTTGTTACATAACATGTATTGTTTCGAAAATATCAGACAAATACGTAGGGAAATGATGCTGATCCATCTAGGAATAATCACGCATGTCAGCACAAACGACAGGGAAATGATGCCTATTCTGTCATAACCTATCTCCTGGTAAGAAGACGAGCTCAGATGATTAGACCGAAGTTAAAAACTTATGGCTCCTTATTATGGGAGGTCGAAATTACTAAAATATGATATTAGGAAGGCATAATCCTACGTTGTAGTATGATTTAAAAAAAAAATAGCACCACCTAGGCGTTAGAAAGAGTGAGTATCAACAGAGAGCCATAGATTTGTATTCTAGATCTAATAGGACAACAACATAACGTTATATAAATTTTAATCGACCTATCAACATAATCATTAGTCGGATTGCATGAAAGGAATTACTAAATTTCAGTCTTTGGGTTATTGATATTTTTTTGAAAAAAAACAGACGCACAGGCGGGTAGGAAAATAAAAATGATGCTTATTTAAGGAGCCTATACCTTACCTATTTCTTTTGTTATGAAATTATTGTGTACGTCGTTAGAAGGCAATTCTTATACGTGAGTACGGTCTCCATGTTGCATGTCTTTTGCCAGGAAAAAGGAAAAAAAATAAAAATATAATTTATCCACAAATTATAGTGTAGGATCAACATTAAGATATCAACATCATCGGGGTGTAATTGTCAGAATCGACTTTGTTACTTTTAGTGAACCACTATAATGAGTTCGAAGAAGTATTGCAATTTGGCTGGAAAGCAATCGAAGTGAGAATATGAGAATAAGATCATCTATCGTTAGGTATTCTCATGGCAAATATTGCTGGTTACAGCGAGGAACAAAATTTTATGGTGTTTTACTTAGTAATAGTAATGATCATTGCGTCCTATCATTTTCATTAAGAACCATTTAAGGGATTAAACGATCTTATGCGCAAACTTTGAATAACTTGCTGTGTAAAGACCAATACGATCATTTGCACAAAATGTAGTTCTTGCAGAGATCTTGTGCCTCTATGCGTACGAGTAACATTAATTATAGCATTAGTGTCTTAAGTAATTATAACAAAAAAATAAAAATAAAAATGAATAATAATAATAAAATAAAAATGTAAAAAATAAAATAAAATCGTTCGTAACCTCATGCAGTAGATGAGAAGTAGGGTGGTTGTGTACTGTCAGTTGAGAACTAGCCTATCATATCATGTGGAGTATAGGTCATATTTCGATGCGAGATATACATGTCTTTTTTTACACATCTAGATGTGTATAAGAGACAGGTAAAGACCAATACGATCATTTGCACAAAATGTAGTTCTTGCAGAGATCTTGTGCCTCTATGCGTACGAGTAACATTAATTATAGCATTAGTGTCTTAAGTAATTATAACAAAAAAATAAAAATAAAAATGAATAATAATAATAAAATAAAAATGTAAAAAATAAAATAAAATCGTTCGTAACCTCATGCAGTAGATGAGAAGTAGGGTGGTTGTGTACTGTCAGTTGAGAACTAGCCTATCATATCATGTGGAGTATAGGTCATATTTCGATGCGAGATATACAACAGGTGTTTTTTGTACGTACTACCTAAATTATCCCATAACGTTTAGGGATTTGGGTTATAAGTATAGTAGCTCCGAGGTGGGATTGTAAAGGCTTAATGAGAGATAAAATAAGGGGACTAAACTCAGGCGATTAACTACCATTGACATATCAGACAGGCAGAGGTGAACATTAAAAAAATCGTATCTTAAGGTGTAGTGGCGCGTCATTTCTTAACAAGGTTGATTATCCAAGATTTTTTACAGGTGGAGGACGTAAGTGCAACCATTCAAAAGCCAGAGTATTCACGACGGGTGATTATCGCCGAAGATGTTGGATGGTGGCAGGGGATGGGGGATGGGGGAGGGGGTGGGGGTGAGGTACTGTTAGTATGTTGTACATGGGTAAGGATCGCAAAAGATTACTTAGGATCAGATAAGTGGCAGCAAGGGAATCTACCCCAACTTAGCGAAAGGATATAATATCTGGGAGCTGGTGTGTAGAACACGGCTACCCCATATACAATGAGGAACCAGACCATGCATATGTCCAATCGTAAAATAGCGCCAAGTTAGCAGAAGGCATAACACAATATTGGTTGAGAGAAGAAAATTTTGATTATGTCATCAACTCCATAGCAGGAGGATGCATGTTAGTTTTGAAGGATTAATCAAGAGGGGAGCAGAATAGAAGTTAGGATGATGTTAGAGATGGCTGTTGAAAATAACCATAGGGGGGGTGCACGCCCTGAAGCGCGTTTTTCGTTGCTTAACACCTATTGCAGCTCATCAGAGGGACAACCTCTGACTCCCGTTAGGGGTTTTAGTATGTGTGTTAGTAGTGGTGGAAGGGTTCGGGGACGGAGGGAATTAATACATATTTTGTTTGTTAGGCTGACATAATGTGGAAAGAGTATTTAGAGCCATACCTGAGTGCGTAGCGCTTAGGACGACGTATCTTCGATGGTTGCCATCAGATCCTCTAGAGATGAGTTGCCACGTCTCACGGTATGTAGCACCGAGGACGCGTCTTCAATTGCGCAGTTAGGATCTCATTGTCTAGTCAGGAGTGTGTCTGGTACAGCAGTTGCGTGGGATCACGTTTATGAGAAAACATTACGTCCTTAGAAGCATGCGAGTAGGGATTCAGCGAGAGCATAGCATACCAGTGCAACCCGGAGCATGAGTATGGACAGCAAAGCGCGCTTGTAGCACTGTAAGTGCAAGTGGTTATATACGGATGAGTCTCAGGCGACGAAGCTGCATATACGAGTCTCAGGCGACGAAGATGCGGGGTAGCCTAGCGATAATCATGTAGAAGGGTGGTTTGTGTATTTCGTAAGATAGAAGGGGTTTGCGTAGGGCAGATATGGGTGAAACGAGATGCATTCATTATGGTTATTGGTATGGCAGTGTGTGTTTTTTTCTTTTCTTAATTCCGTATGTAGAGTTGTTTTAGTAGGAAGTTTTTTTTTAATTTTACGTAATTTTGTGTATCTCGTGTGTTATGGCCACGTTTTTTTATGGGGGGAAGGGTGGAGGAAGTAGGAGGTGGTACAAGGGTTTTTTTGATGTCATGTTATTTTGTTAAGTTTGTCGTATGCTATGGTGGTTATGCAGGCTATGGCGTGCGTTCTCAGGTCGTAGGATAGAGACATTTTGTGGGCACATGTTTTTGGTGGTATTTGCTGGTTGTCGTATTCGATAAACGTTGGCTATAATTTTGTTTAACCGCGTCGTGCCTCGTGTTGAAGTGCTTTGCAGACTAAGGTGTCTGTGCTTAGCTTGTAGGATGGGAACATGTGTGGTCATGTGTTTTTGGCGGTATTTGTTGTGTGTTGTTTTTGCAAAGTGGTGACGATAATTTAGTTTGAATGCAACGTTTGAATATGTGGGTTGGGTAGCTGACCGTGAGAGGCTTCCGATATGCTGTATTGTTGTATCAGTTTAAACTATTTTTGTATCCCATAACTTGTTATACGAGGAGTTTTGTTTTTCTATATATTATGTTTTGCTTCATTATGCGTATGTACTTCAATGACGTTGCTTTAGGGAATTGTTTGCGTAACTTTGTCGAAAATCCTTTCGGGTTATTTTTAATTTTATTACAGTTTTTATTTTTTATATATTTATTATTTATTATTCTTTGAGTATATTATTTTTGATTTTTGATTTTATTTTTTGATTACTTTATTACTTTATTAAATTTATTTTTATTTTTTATTTTTATTTGTTAATTTTATTTATAAAGTTTATTTTTTATTATTTATTTATTGAATTATTTATTTATTATTTATTTATTTTTTATTTGATTATTTTATTATATTATTATTTGATTATTTTATTATTGGAAAAAAAACCTAAAAAAAAAGATTGAACTTATGTGTGTGTGTGTGTGTGTTTGTGTGTGTGTGTGCGTGTGTGTGTGTGTGTGTGTGTGCGCGTGTGCCCGGGGGAGGGGAGGGAGGACCCCTGCCCCACCAATCAATCAATCAATCAATCAATCAATCAATCAACAAATCAATCAATCAATCAGTCAATCAGTCAATCAATAAATCAATCAATCAACCAATCAATCAATCAATCAATCAACCAATCAATGAATCAATCAACCAATCAATCAATCAACCAACCAATCAATCAATCAATCAATCAATCAATCAACCAATCAATCAATCAATCAATCAATCAATCAATCAATCAGAAAAACAATCAATCAATCAATATATATATATATATATATATTTTTTTTTTTTTTTGTCACACACCCACCCCCCCCCAAAAAAAGATTAACCTTTTTTTTATTTTTAGTGGCTTCCGAAAAGGGGGTGGCCATGCGCAGGCGATGTGAGTGCCCCGTTCTCGGGCACGCGGCTCCGCCTGCGAGTGGCGCGGCCGCGAAGTTGTTCGGCCATGCGGCCTAGGCCGCGGGGTAGCCGCCGACCTCCTCGGCCGCGGACGAGGCCGTAGGATCCACGACCGTAGGGGACACATAGGGGTGGAGGAGGCTAAATGGGTCAACTAAGTTCATAGACTGAATAAAATCCCCAAAGGTTGGTGGATGATTACGGATCTCATCCAAGGTTGAGGAGGCAAGAAATTAGGGTGGCCTCCTAGAATGTAGGGGGCCTGGGCGAGTAACTTGACAGACACAAGTGGGCCCGGCTGACAACCTGTATTCACCAACATAGGGCCCAAGTAGTACTACTCCGGGAGACCAAACTAGATGACAAAAAAATTGCAGACATGCAATGGAGATAGCAAGGCCTCAGTTTTGGGCCCCTGCAGACGGCACTAAACGGGCCACAAACATTATTTTTCACATGGACCTCCAAGTGTCAATCATTGCTGATTTCTCTGACTCCCTCGCTAGATGGGTCTGGCTCAGAGCGGAGATTAATGGTATGGAATGGACTTTTGCCTTCATAGATGCTCCAGTGGACAGGAGGGAAAATATCGAATTCCTTTTTTTTTTTTTTTTTTTTTTTTTTAAGGCTTTGCCAGTCAGGCTGCTCCATCTAAAATATCCATCCAGCGACCTAGCTTAGTTGGTAAGGCACGCAAGTGCAGGAGGTCTTGGGTTCAATCCCCATTCGCCTCATGTACCTTCCTGGGCATGCTTGGTGCCCGCCACCTAGAGATAGCCCGTTTGTCCCCCAAATTGGCATTAAAAAGCAGTCTCTGCTGATGTTCATAGGAGGAGGGGTAATCGGGGAGGCACAGCGACTGGCCTCTCATATGATGCTCGATCCCTCTGCTACCGGCTGTCCCCTGGCCGGTGTCCCCCATTGGGGGTTCCCTGAAGGCAATCCAGGCCACCCTGGGCTGAAAAGGCCACCCATGTCAGATCAGACACAATATTGAATTTATCTGGGCTGGTATATCCGATGACAATAACTCAAGGCCATCGCCCTTTCAGGGGGAATTGGAATTAAGGCCCCTGAGCTGTTGAAATGGAAGCCGACGTACGGATCCAGACTACCAGATGAATGTGAGGAAGTAACTCAACTCATGAATGACCAAAGCTGGACAAGTGGGTTGTTCGAATCCAGCCGACCAGATGAACGTAGGGACGCCGGGCCCGTTTCCCGGTATGTATACGAACCAAAAAAAAAGAAAAAAGAAGGGAAAAGTTATAACTCTGAATTGCTAAAACCAGTCATTTCGACGACGAGTGGGTTGTGTCTGGTGTGTGGGGCGGTGTTGATCGTCCTTTTTTTTTTTTTTTTTTTTTTTTTTTTTTTTTTTCAAAGCCCAGGTTGTTGTAGAGGTGGGATACTAGATGTGTGCCGAGTAACTGGCCTCTACAACACGCTGGTCTCTTGGGCTCTCACGGTTTGACATTGACTGAGCACCAATAGTCCTCGGCTAGAATTGGCGAAAGAACATGCTTAATAATACCTTTCCGCAGCTCTTTTAAAAAAAAAAAAAAAAACGGTTTGACATTGACTGAGCACCAATAGTCCTCGGCTAGAATTGGCGAAAGAACACGCTCAATAATACCTTTCCGCAGCTCTTTAAAAAAAAAAAAAAAAAGTGCAGCGGGCAACATGCATCCTGTTCAATGTGAGAGGTAGCTATGCTATCAATGCCAATCATTGGGAGTAGCGGTAGAGCGACGCGAAGGTGAATTGGAGCGGACTAGGGAGCAGCCTTGGGTGTAGCGGAACCGCGAACCGCGAGTTGTCTCGCTCGTGATCCAATCTCCGACTCCACTCTCCTCACTCGTCATCGAATTCCTTGCTCTCCTCTTCTTGAGTGATGGCGAAAGCGGTAGGGTTACCCCCAGCACCCCCCAACTCTGAGGCTGCCCATCACGGACGGAAATGGGCAGAGTGAGATCGTCCGGCATTACGCACACGCGCTTCTCCGGTGGGCGAGGGCAAGTCCCCCGGTTTGACCACGCGCGAGAGTGGAGATCGCCCCCAGACTGCACTGACTTCTTCTGGGTTCGGCTTTGGCACGGGAGCCGGCGTGCCGACCGTCTCGTATCTTCTGAATTCGGGCTTGGCACGCGCGCCTGTGTGCGGATCGTCTCGATCTGCTCTGGCATCTTCTAGATTCGAGTTTGGCTCGGGCGTCGTCGCGCAGATCGTCTAGATCTGCACTCGTATCGTATCGTATCGTATCGTATCGTATCGTACCTTCTAGGTTCGGGGTTGGCCCGGGCGCCGGCGGCGCCGGCGCCGTTGCGTCGTCATAGACCGACTGCTCTGAGGTCAAGTTGACGTGCTCCGAACGGTTGGTTTGCTCGCGTTGCTGGAGCGGATATGGCCCGACCCGGTGTCCTGGCGCATCTGCAGCCGCCGCCAAGTCTCCTGCTACGGGTCGTCTGCGCTCTGCTCCTCCTGGGGTTCTCGTCGTCAGCTTGTGCTGTGCGCGATCCGTTTGGGGGCCTGAGATTGCCGTCCGAGCGTGAGCGAGAGGGGGGAGGGGAAGCTAGTGGCCGGGAGAGAGAGGAGGATGCCATTGGGGAGAGAGGGAGGAGGTGGGCGGTCCTCGTGGCCGGTTCCTTTGGCTACTGGAACTACCGCCATCAAGCAGATGTGTGCCACGCGTACCAGGTTCTCTCCAAGAACGGGCTGCAGGAGGAGAACATCATCGTGTTCATGTACGACGATATCGCGTTCCACGAGGACAACCCTCGGCCGGGAACCATCATTAACTCGCCTAATGGGGTCAACGTTTATAAAGGGGTGCCGAAGGACTACACAGGGAGGGATGTGCGGACCTCTGTGTTTTTGAACGTGCTTGCGGGGAACAAGGCGGCCGTGAGGGGGATTGGCAGCGAGAAGGTGCTTGCGAGCGGACCCAGTGATCACGTCTTCCTCTTCTACTCTGATCATGGCGGGCCTGGGGTTCTTGGAATGCCCAACTCCCAGCTTCTGTATGCGGACGAGCTTAATGGGGTCATCAAGGGGATGCACGAGGCCGGGGCCTTCTTGGAGA
The DNA here is from genome assembly GCA_003427395.1 of Chara braunii. Classification (NCBI taxonomy): domain Eukaryota; kingdom Viridiplantae; phylum Streptophyta; class Charophyceae; order Charales; family Characeae; genus Chara; species Chara braunii. The sequence continues at coordinate 2,542,139 of BFEA01000178.1, read as the reverse complement.
TGGTGGTGTACTTGGAGGCGTGCGAGAGCGGTAGCGTTTTCGAGGGGTTGTTGAGGCCGGAGTGGAACGTGTACGCCACCACTGCGTCCAACGCTCAGGAGAGCAGCTGGGCCACCTACTGTCCGTACTCGCAGTTGGCGCCTCCGCAAGGCTTCGAGACCTGTCTGGGAGATCTGTACAGCGTGGCATGGATTGAAGACTCTGAGACCAACGACCTCACCAGAGAGACTCTTCTCGAGCAGTACCTCGTCGTGAGTAACCGCACGGCACATGCAGAAGGTTTCATGATTGGCTCGCACGTGATGCAGTACGGGAACATGGACATAGACCTGGAAAAGTGCTCCTTGTACCTGGGTTCCAACACCGAACTAACGACTGCCGCCGGCGCGTCGCCGTCGTCCACTTCATTGTCGCCCTTTGTCAACAATCAGGACGAAGAAGAACAAGAAGAGGAAGAGGGGAAGAAGACGGGCATAGACCTGGAAAAGTGCTCCTTGTATCTGTCTTCGAACCCCGAGTTAACCACCACCGGCGGCGGCAGGTCGCCGTCGTCCAGTTCATTGTCGCTGTTCGTCGACAATCAGAATGGAGAAGTAGAAGAAGAAGAAGAAGAGGGGGAGAAGAGGATGACCCATGGAGAGAGGAGGTCGCTCTACTCGATCAATAACAAAGGTGGTGCGGTGCCTCTGCGGGACGCGGAGCTGGGTTCGAACAACGAGTTAGCCACCGCCGCCGGCGCCGCCGATAAGTCGGCGTCCAGTCTATTGTCGCATTTCGTTACTAATCAGAAGACACAAGAAGAAGAAGAAGAAGAAGAAGAAGAAGAAGATGGGAGGGAGAGGGAGAAGAGGTTGATGGGTGGTAAGAGGAGGAGGTCGTTATACTCGATGAACAAGGGAGGTGGTGCGGTGCCTCAGCGGGACGCCGAGCTGGTTCATTACTGGGCGAAGTTGTCGAACGCTGTGGAAGGTTCTGCAAGGAAAGCCAAGGCGTTGGAAGAGCTGAGCAGGATCACCTCGGAGCGAGCTCACATCGACCGGTCGGTGAGCTTGATGGGGTCGTTGCTCTTTGGTGAGGACGGCGGCGACCGTTTTTTGAACGCTCGACGTGCGACCGGGCTGCCGCTTGTCGACGACTGGAACTGCCTGAAAGCTGTTGTTCGTGCGTTCGAGGCCCACTGCGGACACCTCACTGCGTACGGAATGAGGCACATGCGTCGCTTCGCCAACATCTGTAATGACCGAATCCCCATATCAAGGGTGGAGAAAGCGGCGGCTGAGGCCTGCGCGGATTAGTACGGATTAATTACTGTGTCTACCACCCTCCGTTCAGAGAGCGACCGAGGCCTACCGTCTTCCTCGGATAGAACGCCCGGTCATCATCGCTGCATCTATAGACGGAAAGATGTCCTTAGGGCGAGATCCCACTGGCAAAGAGGATTGTAGTAAGTGTCTGAATGTGGACGTGGTTTTGGACAGGTGCGAAAAATTGTGATTGATCTACTTTTCTGCACCTCTGCGTGGAAACACGTCCAGATTCAGACACTTCTTCCAACCCTCTTTGCCAGTGGGATCTGGCCCTTAGTAGAGCTCTAATCACCGGGCGTTCTATTAGGGTAAACAAGGCAGCGAATGGGTGAAATAGGATTAAATGGAATGGGACAGTCATGGAATGATAGATTGATTGATTTGACTTGCGGCTTTTCGTTTGTTTTTTTCCCGAACTGCGAACCAAGATGGAGAGCAGTGTAGATTCTTCCTTGGTCGTTTGTAATCACTCTTCCTGTCTGTGTATCACTCAGTCACTCCTCTTCGTAGTGACTCTTCGTGCGATTGGTGAGCTTTGGAGAAAAAAAAAATTGGAAGCTCAAAGCATGGCCGGAATATTAGATGTGATTGGATCCGACATCTATTCGGGGAATTATTGTGGATTATGACCGCTGGGCTGATTAATCGATTCTACCTACCGTCCTCCCCCGAACACGACGCACCCACTTTATGGCTGCATACGACTGGAAACATCGCTTGTATAAATTTCACCTTGAGGTTGTGCGTTGTGTTCGGGGGAAGACGGTAGTTCATGCTTTCTTTCCCGAACACAACGCAGCCACTTCATGACTGCATCGGACTGGCAAGATCGCGTAAATACATTCGCCCTGGGGGGGTGCGTTGTGTTCGGGGAAAGACGTTATTTCATCCTATTTCCCCAGAACACAATCCCACGCTCTATATGAATGCATCGTACTGGAAAGATCGCTTGTATACATGCTCACCCTGAGGGTGCGTGTATTCGGGGAAAGACGGTAGATCATGCTTTTTCCCTCGATCACAACCACGCACCCACTTTATGACTGCATCGGACTGGAAGGAGTGCTTGTATACATTGACCCTGAGGGTTCGTTGTGTTGGGGGGGAAGAGGGTAGTACATGCTTTTCCATGTATAACGCATGACGAGCCTATGAGGAGCAGCAGGATATGATCACATTCATACTTCTTGTTGATGGACGTTCGACGATGAGCAGATCGTAGGTGGGCGGCATAGGCGCAGCTTTATGGGCAGCAGCAAACTGGATAGATAGATGAGTCTGCAGGTCTTCGCTGCCATGATGTTGGTTTGTGTGCCAGCACCTGATATAGGTAGGTCGGTAGGCAGGGAAATGTGTAGTGCGTTGTGTAGGGATTTGGTGTGTGAAGTAATAAGAAGCGTCTTGTCTTGGCGTCGCTTGTTGAGTGATGGGAGTTGATGAGCTGTATTATAGTGGTGTCACCATTCTTTCGGACGGAGGATTGGGGGCTTTCCTATCTTACATTTGCTTCTAAGGGAAGGAGAGACGTGCACAGGACTTGGCTGTTCGATGGCATGTTGTTGGTTTATCTGCCGGCCAGCCTGCAGGGGTCGGGTACCCTGTCAGCGGCTAGGTCAGACAGCTCGGGAGTGCGACGGATGTACGCGTGCATGGGTTACTGTCTGTTGTTTTCGCTACATCCCTCCGTTTGCTCCAGATCTTTGCCAGGGTTTCGGTCCCCCACCTACCCCCCCCCACCCCACCCCGCGTTTTCTTTTCTTTTAATAGGGCGACGGTTTTTAGATATGATCATTGAACTAACCGGCCCCGGGTAATTCAGAATGATTGTATTCTGGTCATCTGATTGTATCTGGATTCGAACTTGGATCTGTATTTCAACAATTTGTGCGTGTACCAACTAAGCTACGCCCGTCGGTGCCAGGGTTTGCGTTTGATTGCTTTAGGGACTTAAAAAAAAAAAAAAAAAAAAAAAAAAAACGGGACTTCAAAAATTCCCTTCTAATATATCATTCGTTCGTGATGTGTCCCGCGCTTTTTCAAGCGGTTGTTGTAACTGCAAGTATTTTTGCGGAAAGTACGTTTGCCAGGGGTTGCTGGCGTTTGACTGGTCCAGCTTTTTCAAGCGGCTTTCTCCCTCGTGTGGATTTGATTGCATTTCCTCGATTTATGCGTGTGTGATCGTTGACAGCGCAGGCCCGCAGGGACCATGCTAATTACCCTTCTCTGTGCCGCTGTTCCAATTCTAACGGATACCCCGAGGTCCGAAGGGCGTTTTTTTCGTTTTGCTGCTCGCGTCATGGACGCACAGGTGACTCGTCCAGCAGTGCTTTTGAAAGAAAGGACGCACCGTTGACCGCACCGTTGAGTGCGCACAAGTGACCGCTCGAACGTTGCTTTTGGAAACAAGTGTGTGCTGCTTTGCTTGTTGAGCCTTTAAAACGTGCTACGTCTCCTGTAAACGGATGTTTTTCTTCTCTTTGGGGCAAGTACTTTCAAGTCGCACCCCATTTTCATAATGGGCAACTTCGACAGTTCCCGAAAAATGACGAAAAAGGCAACCCTAAAACTGCAT
>BFEA01000178.1:2512040-2535580 GCA_003427395.1 Chara braunii | reverse complement strand
GTGGGCGCAGTATTCTTCTCCACCCTCTAAGTCTATCTTCCCAACCTCTTGCTTATTCGTCTGTGTATGATTATCCATCTCTCTTTGTATCTGGTAATGATTTCACTATGAATATCTCATCAGTTGGTTGACGATTTGTGGACTTGCATTATCAACAAGTATCATCACGACTTGGGTTCATTGCAATTTGGTATCGGAGCTGTACTCCTGATCGAAGTACGACGACGAAGATAACGAAGTTGATGACGAAGACCGCACGCGCGCGCGCCATCTGGCGCCAGGTAAGTTGGGGGTGATGTGGCTCGGTGCGACCGTGTTGTCGCATGCGTTTATTAACGCGATCTAGACAACCGACCACACATCCTCTATTGAAGACCCGCGCGTGCTTAAGAAGAAGATGAAGACAATTCAAGGTGGCAGGAACAGAAATCTGACGTGGCAGTGTGAATACCGATCAACAGTCAGGATCGTGACGCTGACTCACGACATTGCTGACGTGGCACATGATGTGTCACGTCCCAGGGATCTGCTGGTGACGTGGCATATTGCTGTGATATTGACAAGCAAGCAGATCCCTCCAGGTGCTGACGTGGCCTGACGACTTGATGCTGACGTGGCGAGAAGGATTACGCACTTACCTGGCAGAGGTGATCCTTGCTGATGCAGCATTGATAGGCTGATGTGGCACCACCGTAACTGACTGGAAAGACTGCTAACGTGGCAGTAGAGGGCTGCCGCGTTTGCGATAAGTGCCCTCTTGCTGACGTGGCAGTAAAAACTTGACTGCTCGAAGAACCAAGGCTGTGGCAGAAGACTGACCAGAGTTGCTGATGTGGCACCCATCCTGTTGCTTGATTAGGGGTGACACGTGGTAGGCATGCGTGTGCCTAAGTGAGGAAGTACATTCTGACGACGACGGCGGTACGGCTGATTGAACAACTGTAGTTCCAGATTTCGAATGGGGTGTTGATTGCATGGCAGGGACAGACGCAGGGAAAGAAGGGGGCTAGCATATTGTTTGTTGGATGTTGGCTTAGTTACCTTGTGTTGATTGTTGTCTTGTGCTGTGCATACTCACTTGTGTTGTATCTGACCACACGGGCCTGACTTGGTACCTGTTCGCTTAGGATATCATCACATAGAACAACAGAACAGCAAAGTTAGACATAGGAATTAGAGGTAGATTGAGTTGTTTTTTTCTTTTGGTTACTGGGATTCTTGCTGTGAAAGGAAGCGGCCGTGTAATTTATTATTGTTTAATTAGCTATTTATTGTGCGGCAAATGCTAAATCAGAATAAATCATTTATAGAAATGTTTGAAACTCTCGCTGTTAACACGTTTCATCCCACTCCTCTTCTATCCTATTTTAGTGCATTTTGCGGTAGATGATGAACAGTGTGATCCTCGAACCTAACAGCAAGTGGAGGAAAGAAAGAAAAACTTGCTTGCTCGGTTGGCTCAGTTTGAGACTGAACTCCGTGAGACCGGACCAGAGGCTGACTCTGAAATCCGCAAGGTGTATGATCTCAAAGCATTGAAAACTGACATTGAAACCGCCGTAACAGGGACAGATGTCCAGGGTGTTCAAGGCATACTGATCAAGAGCAGAAAGACACTTGATGATTTTGTTTTGGGTCAATTTGCTGAAATTGAGAACAGAAAGGAAACAGAACAGGAAACAACGGTTCCTGAAGATGTCGTGGATGAAAACATCAGACAGCTTGAGGAGACACTCAAAAATGAGAAAAGAAAGAAAGAAGAAATGAAAAAGGAAAGAAAAAGAAACACACTGCAAGAAAGGAAAATTCAGGAAATACGACAGCATGTTGTTGTCACCGAAGGGGAGGAACAGTCTGTCTCTATTTCTCAGTTGGTGACTTACCTTGCACATTTGGAAATGAAAATTGATTAACATAGCATTCGGATGGATGAGTTGACCATGGGACTACAGGCAATCACGAATTTGGTGAAAGGGAAGAACCGGATAACCGAGGAAGACACAACTTAGAAAGAAAAGAAACCAGGAAAGTTAATGGAAGATGCTATGAAGACACTCAAAGGAGAGACTAAGAATGGAGGACCTTCGAGTCCGCATTCAAGTCCGCCGTCGATTCCACGAGGGGGATCGCCGAAGCCTTCCAAAGACAAGAAGGACCCCACCTAAGTACCTGAGAAACCGAAAAGAAGAGAGAAGATCAAAATGAAATTGCCTTTTACTTTTTGTAATAAAAAGGACGAAAACTTACTTTTGTGGATAGCTGAGATCCAGACGTACGTCGGAACAGCCCCCATCGAGGAACCGTTCCAAGTTGCTTTCTCAACGTCTTGCTTGGGAGGGGAAGCTAAAGAATGGGTTCTGGCGGAAGCTAATGCCGCCGGATTTGAAGATATTGGTGAGTGGGCTGGAACGTTGACCTTGAAACAGTTCCTTGCCAAAATCAAGGAACGTTTCTTGGACAAGACTACGGCCGATAAGGCCTTTGACCAGCTTACCTCCATTGGGCAAAAACACTGGACCTCAGTAGAGTCTTTGTCACGGGAGGTTGACCGGTTGCTGCAGGTTCCAGGATTGAGCCGGCAAGACAACCAAATTTTGTATATTTACTCGCGTGCGCTGCCTGAGCCTATTCAAGGACAGCTTGTGGCAGAGTTTAAATCAGGTAAGTATAATTACAGGCAATTTCGAGATTTGGCTCTCCAACGAGAGCAAATGACATCTCAGGTCAAGAACACTTATGCATCTGTGGTGAAGCATGGTGGTGGTGGTGGTGCAGGTTACGGAAAGCAAGTGATCTGGCGTCAGAAACGCCATGACCACACCCTCGTCGTTTTCGACGACGACACGGTAGAGAAGTGGTCATTGGAGGCCGAGGGTGTGGGAAACAGCAGTGATTTCGGGAAGGGGGAAATTACTGCTGCCGTGGTCAACAAGGGAGGACCACGACCGCCAGGTAAGAAGAAGAGACTACGCTCCTTTCCCGAGCATCCCGACATTGCGGCAGGGAAGCCTTGGGAGAAAATGAGAATTACACAAGACACTTGGCAAGAGAGAATGAACAATGCGCAATGTCTGAAGTGTGGCGTTGCTGGGCACGTAATTGCGTGGTGCCTACTCATTCGAAATAGGAACCTAAAAGGGAGCAGCCAGTAGGAGTAACATCTGCTCCTACTGAATCTAAGGGTTTGGACCAGATTGAAGGTAAGGCGCCGACTAACCCTTCCAACCCTTCGACTCATATGGCAGAGGATGATTCTTCTTCGGCCCATCGACTCATATGGCAGAGTTGCTAGCATTACGAAGCTCATGGGCTAAGAAAGCGAAGTCTAAGGGTGACCTACTACTCGCGGACGTAGAGATTGCACACACACGTGTAGGTGCACTACTAGACTCAGGATCTACGCGATCCTACATTTCCGAGAAGGCGATTCGTAAACTACATCTCGGAATGAAAGTGAAAACACTGTCTCAACCTATCACGTCTATTTTAACGGATAAGAGCACGATTACTGTCTCGCAATACGTTGATCATGTCAAATGTTGGTTTCGCACACGGGAAGGTAAGAAAATACTCCACGAGGTATTTTTTCTTGTTGAGAAAAACCTTCCCTTTGACTTGATTCTGGTATGGATTGGCACGAGGAAGCCAACTCGGACATTAAGTTCAGAGAAAAGTTTGTGCAACTGCGAGACGCACAATCTGAACTAAAGGCCATCGAGTTGTTTCACAAGTCTGGCTCTGACTCTAACCTGTCTTTTTGTTGTATGAGTTATCCGACTTTTCGATCGATGGTGGCAAAGAAAAAGTTGGAACAAGAAGTTATGATGGTACTCGTGAAATAGGTTGGTGAGTCCTCTACTTCCTATCCCCCCTCGATTCAGAAACTGCTCGATGAGTATAAAGACTTATCCTTATACCCACAGGCATAACTGAGCGTGCTATTAAACACACTATTGAAATCATTTCTGGTAGTAAGACTTCCAAGGGCCCTATCTATCGAATGTCTCCTAGGGAACTTGAGGAACTGAGAAGACAACTCCAGGATTTGACTGAAAAAGAATGGATTCGCCCTAGCTCCTCTCCTTACGGCGCTCCTGTTCTGTTTGTGCCTAAAAAGAAAGTTGAGTTACGTTTGTGTATCGACTATAGAGGGCTGAACTCTGTCACTGTTAAAAATGTCGAACCCCTACCGCGTATTGATGATTTGTTGGATCAGTTGCAGGGATGTAAATACTTCAGTAAGATTGATCTGAAGCCTGGGTATCACAAAATCGAGGTGAAACCTGCGGATCAACATAAGGCTACCTTCCGAACCAGGTATGGTCACTATGAATTTGTGGTTATGCCCTTCGGACTGACGAATGCCCCAGCAACCTTCCAAAGAGCTATGAATGCGTTGTTTCGATAGTGGTTGGACCAGTTCGTCATTGTATACCTTGATGATATTCTAGTGTATAGCAAAACACTAGAAGATCATGAAAAACACTTACGTCTAGTACTTGGGAAATTACACGAGGGCAATTTTAAGTTAAATCCCAAGAAATCTGAATTTGCTAAGTCAGAAGTTTTGTACTCAGGACACATAGTAAATGAAGATGGGCGGAGGCCAGAAGCAAAGAAGATTGCAGCGATTAGAGGTTGGCCGTAACCTAAGTCCCTTACTGATCTTCGCTCCTTCCTTGGTTTAGCAAGCTACTATAGGAAGTTTGTAAGAAACTTCTCACTGATTGCTGCACCAATGAGAAAACTTTTGAAGAAAGAAACTATGTGGTTTTGGGATAAGGATTGTGAGTCTTCCTTTAGGAAACTAAAACATGTCTTGACTCACTACCCTGTGTTGAAAATCGCTGACGTATCTCTTCCCTTCATTGCCACAACTGACGCAAGTCAGTATGGTATTGGCGCTGTCCTTCAACAGCATGATGGAAAAGGCTACAGACCAGTTGAGTTTATGTCTGCATGCCTACCTACTGAAAAAGTTGACAATTCTACCTATGAGAGGGAACTGTATGCCTTAGTCTGTGCATTGCAAGCTTGGAAGCACTATTTGTTAGGGAGAGACACTTCACGATATATTCTGACCACTCGACCCTGAAGTGGATCAAGACACAACCCAGACTCTCTCACAAACTAGTACGATGGTTTGCCTTTATTGATACCTTTGACTTTGAGTTGAAAACGATCAAAGGAAAGTCGAATGTGGTGGCAGATGCATTGTCTAGGAGAAGTGACTTCTTTGGAGCAATCGTCTCTTATTTGGATGTAGGGCTGAAAGTAAAAGAAAAGATTCGTCAAGGGTATGCATCAGATCCTATATGGAAGCCTATCATTGGTACTGTACTGAAAAATTCATCTCTACTTCCTAATTATAAGATCACAGATAGTTTATTTTTCTTAACAGACCAAATCGAACAAAGATTGTGCATTCCTCATAAAGAAGAGATTAACAGCTTGTTGATTGGGGAATGTCATGATTTTGAAGGGCACTTTGGATTCAATAAAACGTATGCCGAAGTGAGCGAACGCTTTGAATGGAAGGGTATGAAGGAAGATGCACCAACCTATGTGCGTACCTGTCTGGTGTGTCAGAGGAACAAACCGTCACACGAGAACCCACTCGGACTCTTGAGACCATTGCCAATTTCTAGCAAACCAGGTGAGTCCATCTCTATGGATTTTATGAGCCTCATAAAGAGTCGCAATGGCAATAGCCAGGTGATGGTGATTGTAGATCGTTTCTCTAAATACGCAATGTTCATTCCCTTACCCGCTGAAGCGAAAACTGAACTTGTGATTCAAAGGTTTCAGATGCAATGGGTAACTGAGTATGGGTTTCCCCTATCTATTGTGTCTGAGAGAGATACAAGATTCACAAGTATGTCATGGCAAAAGTTGATGGAGACATACGGTACTCGCTTGACTATGTTGTCAGGACGACATCCTGAGACGAATGGCCAAAGTGAGTAGATGGACCGTCTGTGCCAACAATTGTTGCGCATGTATGTGAGGCCTGATCAAATTGATTGGGATGAGAACCTGCCGAAGATAGCCAGTGCGTATAAAAGTAGTGTTCACACTGCAACTGGTCGTTCTCCTAACGCACTGCACAAAGGATGGAAACCCCGACGTCCCATTGATGTTCTAACTCGGGACCAGTTTCTTAGATTATCACCAGAGACTCGTGAGTATGCAGTAATGTTTCAGCAAGAGATACAAAAGGTGAAAGAGAACTTGAAGAAAGTTCAAGATGAAATGATAACCCAAGCTAATAAACATCGTCGACCTTCATCATTTAAGGTAGGTGATCTAGTCTGGGTCAGGTCTAAAGAGTTCTCATTAGAAGAAGACATATCGCAGAAACTGCTGCCTGTCTATTTTGGACCCTGAGAGGTTCTCAAAGTTATAGGAGATGACGAGGGACCGTCATACAGAATAGATATCCCTCCTCACCTTAGAACCTATTCCGTCTTCCGTGCCTCCAAACTGTTACCTTATGTGGAAGGAAATTAATTTCCAAACAGACCATCGATGATACCCCCTTCCATGGATGGAGAATACGAGGTAGAAAAAATTATTGAGCATGGGTATTTCTCCACCGGAGGACGTGGACGTCTGCAGAAGCAATTCAAGGTAAGATTTAAATCTCAAGCACCGTCTGAGGATAGATGGTTTACAAAAAGAAAATTACTTGAATCTCCTCCTGACATATTCTCTGCATACGAAAGAGGATTGAGGTCTTAACATTTCTGCGATGGAACTCGAAATTGGGTCGGCAGGAATGCAGTAATTCGTGTGCATGAAAGTCTGTACGGGGCCGAGACCCGCCCCCGGCCACGAAGATATTACGGTTCTGCGCTGGGATGTGTGACCAGACACTGCCCCGACCCAGACTGTTGCGTCCGGCTGTGAGACCGAACGCTGCAGATGGAAATTCAAAGGTCAAAGTCCACTGTAGAGTCAAAGGTACCAAGCACAGGCCCTTGCACCAGATACACTCACTTGTGATGTGCAGGTACCCAGACAACACTAAGGCCAAAGAAGATTTGGTTTCAGTATGATCCGAGCCCTCGTCTGTATTGAGATCTAGACAATCGAGGGAGGCAGCATCCGGGGCTCAGCCCCCGAGTCAACAATACATAAGGATTGACTTCCCAGCATTTGACATTCATTCAGTCGCGTCAATGCTGACTTTCTACTTTGACGACGACGTTGGCTCTATGCTGAGACGCTGGCTGGACACTGGTTTCTGGCTGGCACTTGTGAGATACGGCGACGCGCTGCTTGCGAGACATGCTAGCTGGCTTGCTCTTGTCTACTTGGTATGCTGACGTGGCAGCTGCCACACGTTGCTGCTAACGTGGCCGCTGCCACGTGTGTTTATGCTGATGTGGCGGCTACGTTGGAGAGATACAATTGTTCTGATTCATCGTACTCAGGAGGTGATCACAACTGTGGAAGGATCAGATATACGTACCTGTTTAGATGTTGATGATGCTCCAGCCTGATGATGGACTATTGATGTGCCACGTGGCACTTTGAGGAAAACTTCAGATATCGTTCCAATCATTGTTACTGAGGTGGCGACATTGTGAGGGAAGCCCGAAGACGAAGTGGGCGCAGTATTCTTCTCCACCCTCTAAGTCTATCTTCCCAACCTCTTGCTTATTCGTCTGTGTATGATTATCCATCTCTCTTTGTATCTGGAATGATTTCACTATGGATATCTCATCAGTTGGTTGACGATTTGTGGACTTGCATTATCAACAAGTATCATCACGACTTGGGTTCATTGCAGAATAGTTAAGAACATGTTAAGAAATTCCAAAGCTCAATTGCTCCCTTCGCTCATACCTTCGTCCGTTACCCTTGTTGAGTCATTTGCTTGCCACGTCACCCTGGATTGGGGCGCTGCGTAAGCGCGCCATTAGGCAAGTGCTTGAAGGTGGATGCTTATCCGTCATTAATCCGAGCTCAAGTACCTTGAATCTGAAGTTCAACCTTTTTGTTCAATGTGTGATTGCCTTGAATCTTCACTTCAGTTTCGATTTAGGACCTGTCAATCGCGTTCTTCGGGTTCACTACTCGTATCCTAAGATTCATTCAAGTCTAAAATATAGTGATTTCAACCTGAAATTAATAGCGAGTACCGATTTAAAATATAATGTCTTATTTTAACGAATAACATGCCCTCAAAGGACAGCGTTTCACGAACGCCGGACCCTATGTCTCGCATGGGGGTGGACAGTTTGGTGGGGGTTCGATGTTCGTTAAACGATGGATCCCTGTGGACATTTCAATCGAAGAGCGGTGTAGCGTTTCACGAATGCCCGACGCCTGGTCCCGCATGGGGGTGGATAGTGGATTGGGGTACGACGGTCATTAAATGCTAAACCTCTATGGACATTCCAAGAAACGAGGGTTCACCGTTTCACGAATGTCGAATCCCATAGGGGTGGACAGTTGGACGAGGGTTCGACGTTCGTAAAACATTGGACCCCTGTGCATATTCCAATTGAAGATGGTCCAACAATTCACGAATGTTGAAGCCAACGTCCCCCATGCAGGTGGACAGTTGGGCGGGGGTCCAACAATTCACGAACGCCGAAGCCCAAGTCCCTCATGCGGTTGGGAAGTTAGGCGGGGTTCCAAGGTTTATGAAACGTTTGACCCTCGTCCACACAAGTATCGAAGAGGGTCCAACGTTTCACAAACGCGGGACCCTGTGGGGGTAAATAGTTGGGCGGGGGTGTGACGTTTGTGATGAACTGGAACCCCACAGACATTCCAACCAAAGATGGTCCAGTTTTTTACAAATGTCGGACCCCATAAGGGTGAATACTTGGGCTTGGGTATGGCGTTCGTAAATGTTGGACCCCCGTGGACATTCCAACCAAAAAGAGTCTTGCGTTTCATGAACGTCGGACCCCATGGGGGTGAACAGTTGGGCGCAGGTTCGGCGTTCCTAAAACGCTGGACCCCCGTGGACGTTCCAACCGAAGAGGGTCCAACATTTCCCGATTGTTGGACCCCATTGGGGTGGGCGACATTCGCAAAACGTTGAACCCTCATCGATAGTTGAATTGAAGATGGTCCAGCGTTTCACAAACGATATACCCTCACGGGGTCAAGCCTTCGTGAAACGATGGACCCTCTTCGCCATTCCAACCGTAGAGGGAACAACAGTTATTGAACATTGGGCCACCACCAATTTCTCCATCTTTTGTGTAAGTTGGGCGACTCTTGAACACTCGACCCTTTCTAGTCTCAGGGCCGGATATTGTCAAGACACTTAGCACACACTCTCCACGGGGAGAGGGAGAGGGAGATCAATCCCCTCAACATCATGACCGTCCCAGCATTTTCAATAATTTTTCGGCAAAAGAAGAAAATATAATCAACGTGGGAGTTTGTCGGGAAAGGGAGATTAATTCCCTCCCCATCATTCAATTGATGATACTATATGACGCTTATTCATCATGACCTTTCCAGCGTTTTTGATATTTCCAAAAAAAAAAATCAATCTGTGCGGGAATTTGTGGGGAGAGGGAGATCAATCCCCTCACCATCATTCAATTGATGATCCTACGTGGCGCTCACCCATCATCACCTTTCAAACATTTTGTTGGAAAAGGGTGATCAATCCCCTCATCATCTTGTAATGATGATCCTACATGGCGCTCACCCATCATGTCCTTTGCAACATTTTATCGGGAGAAGGAGAACAATCCTTTCCCCATCATTCGATAAATGATCCTACATGACGCTCACCCATCATGAACTTTCCCACATTTTCGATATTTCCGACAACGACAAAAGTTGATCAACTTGATAATTTGCAGGCAGAGGGATATCAACCCTCCCCATCATTCGATTGATGATCCTGCATTCTGCTCACCCATCATGAACTTTCCATCGTTTTTTATATTAAAAAAGAAAAAAGTCAATCAACATGGAAATTTATGGGGAGAGGGAGATCAATCCCCTCTCCGTCATTCTATTGATTTTCCTATGTGGCGCTCACCCATCATTACCTTTCAAACATTTAGTGGGAAGAGGGAGATCAATTTCCTCACCATCGTTCGATTGAAGACCCTCATGGCGCTCACCGATGATAATCTTTCCTACAGTGTTAACATTGTCAAAAAAAAAAAAAAGATTGAGCGGCGTGAGAATTTGTGGGAAGCGGGAGATTAGTCATTTCCCCATCATTCAATTGTTGATTATACATTGCGCTCACCTATCATGACCTTCCGAACATTTTTCATATTGTCAAAAAAAACAGAAGTAATTCAAAGTGAGATTTGTAGGAAGAGGAATATGAATCCTCTCCTCATCATTTGATTGCTGATTGTACATGTTGCTAACCTATCGGAAACTTTCCATCATTTGTGGGAAGAGGGAAATCAATCCCTTCTCCATCATTCAATTGATGATCCTACATTATGGTCACCTGTCACAAGTTGCAGCGACTCGGTTCCTTTGACGATACAGCTGCCTCTATTTTCATAATATCTCCAGTCACTGTGTCATTACTAGCCGAAGGATTCACGGGTGAATGGGTGCTAACCTGCTAATAAATGTTGCCCCTTGACATCTGGGTATTTGGTATTACCTCGCGCTTGCTGTAGATGGTATCATCATTTCTTATCCGTCATTTGAGGGGTTATACTAGGCATAATTAGACCACATGTATGTGATGGCAACCTGCCATGGAATGAGGTGTAGTGTTTCTCTGTTGTGGTACCAATCGCAATACTTACGTTTGCTCCTTGTTCAGCTGCGCTGCTCCTTGACATCTGGGTTTTCAGTATTGGAACTGCATCCTCCATTCGGGAATGGTCCCCCGATCGCCGGTGGTGATATTGGTGTGCCATTATAGTTACGATCTGACGTCTTCTGCCCTAATGAAGCCCCTTTCTCTTCATGTGGATGCCACGCCCCTCGTAGGCGGCTTAGGAGCGTATGTGGATGATTGATGGTGTCACTTGCTCCTGTTCGAGTTGTTCCCTTAATATTTAGAGGATCCTTATTCATATGGACATCCGTCATGCATCATGTTTGCTATGTGTCTGGTTCGCACTTATGTGATTGGGACTTTGCGGTAGCATGGATTATGGTGTTTGTCCTTCTGAGGAGCTAACCTACTATGGATGTTGACCTGCTTGTTGGTCGTGCTGCTCTGCTCCCTGACTATCTTTGGTACATCGGGAAGGGGATGTGTTCTGAGTCATGACCTGTTTTTTGGTTTGTTGTGCACCCTTGCTCTATTCTCACAGATCTTTTTTCGCTTATTGATCGCCTGGGTTACTCGAGCAGATTCCATTATTTGGCTGTTTTATCGATTATTGCTTGATGATGTTTTTCACACAAAGTTGTTATGAACCTGCGGCACATCGAAGTTTGGGGCGTTGGCGCGGATCCACCAGTACTAATCTCAACAATCTGTTTTATCCCTGTGTGGTTCATACTTGCGGCGGCTCAGTTCCTTTGATGATACAGATGCCTCTATTTTCATAATATCTCAAGTCATTGTGTCATTAGTAGTCGAAGGATTTACGAGTGAATGGGTGCTGGCAGGAGGATGTCGCCTCCTTCCCTGCAATATGCATCTTGTATGATTACGTATCACTGGATGATATTACTAGGAAGTTTGTGATTAACGGATACGTGTTGTTGCCCCTTATTCATGTCTTGTCTCAGGAATCGACTTTATGGCTGTGATGCTTTGTCCCGGTCGTGCCTTTCCTCGCCACTTACGTGGGGAGCCCTAGGGTTGAGCCTTGAGGGTTGTCTGAGCCTTATTTTGGCATTCGTGCCTTGCCCTATTTTTTATGCTTGTGTACCACAAATGGCAAGGATTTTTCCTTCGGAGAATGACTCTTACTTGGATTTCATACCCACTCTTTGGATCTCTCTGACCTCTTCTGCGAAATTAGGTTGCCCCCCCGTTTTTCTTGACTCATTGTCGGAGCGTTCAGCAGCTGCCCTATGGCATCTCGAGTTGAAGTGATCTGCCCGTCCCGTTCTTGATTCAACTATACACATTGATTGGTTTTGCGCCAGTTTCGGGGGTTGTATGGTGACCACTTTTTCCAGGGAATTGTGATGTGGAACGGACTTTCTTGCTGAAATCTGAGACGAATCCCGGAGAATGCCTCCTAGCGTTGCCTTTTTGCATGCTTTGTCGCGGCAGTTTTGTACCGTAATAAAACACACACAGAGGGGGAGTCGCTCTCTCCTTTGTTGTTGTCGATGGGGTCTGACTCCCTGTCGTCTTGTTGCAGTCCTCGTTATGCCTGTGCTATCGCTCTGGCTGTTTTTCTGCGGACTGTCTTTATTTTACTTTGGCATGCCTGTCCCTATGATTGCCCATGCTTGGTCTGGCCTACATGATGAGTTTGGCTATTCCTAATGAAAATTCTCTGTTTCATATGTGGCAGGTACCATCGTTCTCAGACAACGGTTGGTATATGGACCTTTTGACGGACGAGCTGATGTGGCTTGATTCTTTTCCTGCCCCGCCACGTGCAACCCAGCCCCTCATTTCCTTGGCGTCTGAGAGGATCTTAGAATTTGTCAAGTTCCATTCGGTGGGTTTTCCCCTGCCAAGCCCGCCTCTCATCACTGTGTTGTCCTTCGATCACTGGTGCAGTTTGCTTTGGACATCGGCTAATGACAGACTTGCATTCCCTGTACTCACCAGAAGCTTGGTAACTCAGGCCCGGGATATCAGTAGCGATGACGAGTTGGTGGATCTCACTATTCGTGATGAACTAGCGATGAGTGAAAAAATGTTTGTTGACCTTTGGGGGGCTGATTCCAATTTCCATACGGGTCTCATTCAGAAGGATCCTGCGATTTAGCGGACGTGTCTGAGTCGGAACAGGAGGAGGATGTTGATCCCTTGTCTCTGAATGAGGCAGAAAAGGAGTTTCACGCTAATCTTTTAGTCGAGAATAGGAGGCAGAAGGTTAAGGTCATAGCTAGTAACCACAAGGCTCAAGTCAACAAGTTCACTCGCAACACGTTCCTTCCTATTATTCCCAATAGGTGGATAGAAGTGCAGTCGAAGGAGGTCAGGGATAAGCTTTGGGATTTGCTTACCTTTAACTACTTGGCCCCCATCCACGCTGACTCCTACCGATTCCTTGCATCGGTCTCAGATGGTGAAATGAAGAAGTGCCATGAGAAGGCACTCATGGAGAACACTGATCTGATTAGGGAAGACTACCCGCTCATACCCGACACTATGAAGCTGCCCGTTGTTGGTGAGTTTGACCCTTCCAAATGCGTTGCCTCCCCCTGCATGCTTGCCATCAGGGGATTCATGGGACCGAGGGACCAGAAACCGCTTGCGGAGCTTAAGCGCATTTGGAACGTCGGTCGCCCGTTCCTCAAATGCCAGTGCATTTTGCTCAAATTGGGGGACTGTGGGAAGAACATAACATGGTTTGACCATGTGTTCTGGTACCTCCTCTCGGATCTTCACTACCTCTTCCCAAATGCTCTCACTCTCGGAGCACGCACCAGGGCATTCAGGGTTCTGGCTAAGACGACATGGCGGGCACCTGTGCTCGCCCCCATCATTTTCACTCACATGAGGGAGATCATGGTCTCCATGGCCCATAGTGTGGTCGCTGATCCTTACAGGACTCCCCAGAATATCCTGTGCGACCCTGCCATCATGCTGCACAAGTTCCCCAAGACGATGGCCAAATTGATGCTTCCTTCTCGCTACATCCGTGCGAATGGAAAAAAGAGGAAGGATATGGTGGAGACTTCTACCTCGGTCAAGAGGGTGAGGACGTCACTGCAGGCTACCTTTCAGTTCTACATGTCTGGTTCTGCTTCGGACCAGTCCGCCTCACCAACGGGATTGCATGATGCCTCTATCGAGGAAACCTCGCCACCTGGATCCTCGGTCACCTTACAGAGGGATGGTGATTCTTAAGTATCCAGCAAGACCGTGAAGAAATCTGCGCGTATCTCTCCTGCGGCAAAAGGGGTTATGTTCATCAACTAGCCCCCTTCCCGTCATTTGTGTCGTCCGGTTGGGTCATTCGTGATGACTGCTGCCCCTGACCACCTATGTGAATAACAGACCCCTCTGAAAATCTGCCCTGTTGCAGTTGTTGGATTGCATCCTGCTTTGCCCTCTGCTTACTGTTGGTTATCTGGCTCTCCCGCGTGTTGCTCTTTTCTTGAGGATTTGCCAGTTCATCTCCAGCTCTTGGAACTCGATGAACTATGGGTGGTTGGATTATGCCTATGGCTTAGATGCTGTGCTTATGCAGGGGTAGTGGGTCAACCTTGGCCGGATCTCTTGAGGCGAATATCTGTATAGGTGTGTGTATATTCTTTGTTTCTTTCTGGATTCTATTGTCTATATACGCTTTGTACATTGGAGTGTTTCTCCCTACGACGCTGTCCTTAATCTGGGGGTAGACGCTGGGATGCCATGGGATTGTGCCCTCGCAGGTTTTTTACAATAGCATTCCTCTGTGTAATGAATTCGAAAGTGTATGTCACCAAAGGAATGCAGTCCAGGGCCTATGCTTTTGTCTGTGACAAGCTGAGAATGTCCCTGGGGTTCTCGGAGTCCAGGCTGTATAAGGAGCCTCCTTCTGAACTGGATGTACATGCAGTAAAAGCTGAGATCAAATTTCTCTCTAAGCGTTTATATATCGTCGTCACCGATAAGTCTGCCAACACTATCTCTTTTGTGTGTATCCACTTGATAAAGAAACTTGCGCTTGAAAGGCTCAGCAGCGCTGACTTTGAACCCTGCGCGCAGCCCGCGGATACGATTCTCACGGAAGCAGAAAGTTCCCTCTCAGGGTTTCTTCCTTTTCTCTCTATTGGCACCAGGAGGATACCATACCTGATGGCGCTTTATAAGCACCATAAGTTGTCGTTCATATGGTTGACCAATGCCTCCTTCTCCTTTCTTACCCCGGTGGCTTGTCAGTGCGACGCGGTCCTCAAATGCCTCACCCCCTCGGTGATGGCTCATTGCAAGGAGATGACTGATTTTCTCGGCCGTTTCCATAGGATCGACACCACGTTGTGGTGGGCTATTGATTCTGTACAAGACTACTGCTACAATCTCCCGGGGAAGGTCTATTCGGTGTTTTCTCCAGATATTACCAGATGTTTTGAGACTATCCCGATTGATGATTCTGATGACGGTCTCACCTCGACAGTCTCTTCTTTTGTCAGAATTGCTTTCAAGTTCGCCGGCAAGGAACGCTTGGGCAGGGCGGTCAAGTGCAGGCACATAGGGGAAAACCAGTTCAGATGCTCCTGGGGCTTCCCATCGGGGCAGCCTCCCTCCCGGAAACGTTTTTGGCTCGAGGAGCGGGATGTTATCCGCCTCACCCAATGGTTGGTTGCCCGCTGTTTCACATCCTTGGGAGGCAGGATCTGGCGACAGGTCCTTGGCATCCCCATGGGTCTCCCATGTTCCCCAACATGGTGCACTGTGTACTTCTTTAAGTACGAATACGGTCTCATCATGAGGTTGATGGACAGGAAGGCGTTTCACCTGCTGCCTCTCTTCAAACATATGTTCAGATACATTGATGATTTGCATGATGGACAGGACGGTGTTTCACCTGCTGCCTCTCTTCAAACATATGTTCAGATACATTGATGATTTGCATGTTGTGAATAACCCCTCCATCCTCAGATTCCTTGAGACTCCACCAGAAGAGGATGAGGGTATTTTTTGGTTATACCCTCGTCACCTCATCGAGGTGAAAAATCAGACGGAAGTTTTACCACCTCTCCCTCTGGGGAACTGTACGGGTTGAAAGCCCAGTTCCTCAATTCCGAGATCAGTGTCACCTCCGAGGTGGAAGGTACGTATTTCACCACAAAATTCGACAAAAGGCTTTCCCTGGAGTTTCCAGTAGTCAGGTACGTCACGTATGATTCTAAAAGACCAGTACAGCAGTCCGTGAACGTCATCATATCACAGGTGTCCATAATCCTGGTCATCTACTCGGATCCCTTGTTAGCGGCACAGGAAATCTTGCGCGTGGTCTCTTTTATGGTTGATAATGGTTTTAGGCTTGGCAGATGCCTTGAATGTGTACGTAGAGTCCTTGACTCACCTCTTGATTTCATGACCCCTAGGGTTTCTTGCGAGGACACCAAGAAGACCTTCTCGGTATGACCTCCTGCCCCTCCTCCTGAAGAACTCCCCCGTCCCGTGGTGATGTGTTTGTGGGTGTGTCTTAGTGGGCCCCTACCAGTAGGGCCGCTATGGTAGCTAGCAGGTACCCTGCCTAAGGCAGGTACCTGTTACCTGCCTTAGCGGGCTTGCCTCCTAGCGGGAATGGGGTTGGGCCACACACATACACACACACACACACACACACACACACACACACACACACACACACACACACACACACACACACACACACTGGCATAAGCGTATTGTGCGTAGTTATTGACTGGGCCCCTATAGACCCTGCGGGCCCCGCTTCTTTCCGTAACACGGGGTTTTCCCCTCTCCCCGTTTTTTTCAGAGAGGCAGCCCGTTGGTTACATGATCCTCTGTGGCTTACTAGGGTCCTACGGCATGTCGATTCTCTATGGGGCTCTCTCTCAACCGGTCCAAACGTGGCCTTCCACCCTGGTCTCTTTGCACAAGGATCCAGGGATACACCCCTCGGGGGTATTGCATTCCCGCCCCTTTCCCCTTTCGTGACCAACTACGCACGTTGTCCCCCGGACCCACCGGAAGCGGCTGCTTTCCCAGGCGATATAAGTCATTGCCCTGAATGGTTCAAACCCTCTCACTGGCAGCTGGTTGTTCCTATTGCCTCCGGACGGTCCCACTCTGCTCCCATACGGGGTGCGCTCGGTCGTGGGGTCGTAGCGATAGCCGCCGCCCTTCTCTAGCTCCATCAGTCCGCTCCCTCCCCTTTCGCCCTCCTTCATCTGCCTTCGCCTCCATTGCTCTTAGCACGACGGCGTTGCTGGAACTCAGCGGAGGGTGCGTGACGTATGCTTGCACTTTCTGATTGTGCCATTGGTCTCTAGCTACACTTGTGACTCTGCTCCGGCTGTGCCTCAAGGATTCTGGGCGTGACCCATCGCGCGAGCGAGGGCCTCTCTGGGTTCGAGGCGGTTGGAGCGGCATCCCCGGGTGCTCGAATGGCGGCGCCTTCGGTAATCCATGATCTCGCTTGATTGCACCCTCCACCCACCCCCCGCCCCCCTCCCTCTGCCCCGTGATGTCCCCTGTATTGGTGTGTGTTCATTATGCATGATTAATCGTTATTTCTCCTCCTTCATTAAAGAAAGATATGTGGCATGCTTTGCTTCTTTACCCTTGGAATATGGATGACCACCCCCCTTGTTTCTCGGTCCCTTTCGATATGTAATGGGAGTAGTTCAGTTCTCTGAAGATCCAGCATTGTGGAGGCTAGTGAAAAGCGGCTTAAGATCGTGTTCCACTACCTACTTACCATACGTCGGCATTTGATGCGCCGCCTGATCGAATTGGGACAACCTCCTCTCCGTTCTTCTCCACCTTCCGCATGATTGGTTTCCTTGTCCACCACCCTCGTTGGAATGATTGTGGTAACGACTCTTGCCCTGCTCCTCCGTCCCCCTCTCTGCTCTTTCCCCCTCTCCTCTCCTATGGTTTGCTGTGCCCTTGTTTGTGAGTGTGGTTTCCCGTAGGATCTTCTGTCGGCCTCGCCACTCCGGAATGAGTAGGGGAGTGTGATTCATCGCTGGAGCTGCAAGTCCTTCGTCATGGAGCTGCTCGTTGGTGCTTTTTTGATAGCGCTTCTCTCCATGGTCCTCTTCACATATTTCGCGTTCATGACCTTTTTGGATGCGCAGACAGTTTTCTTGTTCTCTGCATCCCATTCCTTCGGCAATTTTTCGACGCCCCCCCTCCCCAGGTGGTGCGAGGCCTGACGGTTGGCGTAGTGGGTGATTAAGTTTGTATCCCTTCACTGATTGGATCGTGATGGATATACGTCGTTTTGCTTCGGCTTGGTTTCTCTCTTTCTCTATCATAATCACCCTCTCCCTCGGCGCCCTCTGCTTTATTACTGCCTTCCTCCTACGCTTCATGGATCTACCTTGAGGATACTCCTCGTCGCCAGCTACTTGCCCTACGCATATGCCCGTGCTTCCCCTGCCTTTCGTTTTTTCGATTCTCGTCTGCCTGTTTCTTTTGCAGAATTTTCCGCACTTTCTGTCTTGGGTTTCATGGCAGCCTGGTCGACATTGGATACGCCTGCGTACGTTGTACATTCTGCTCTGTTTGTTAACGGAGCAGACTGACCCCCCGTAAGTGATGAACGGATTGGTGGGATACTGGATGCATGAACTGGGTGTTGTATACAGATGGGCGGATGATACAGGTGTTCGTTCCTGATCCTTGCGTTTTTTAAGTGGCACGTATCAATTCCCGGCGCTTGGAGTCGTGGGATAGAGATCAGGAGAAATTTCGGGGTGATTATCGTCGTTATGATGACCTTGCTGTGGATAGGTGTTCAGTAATCGGTCGACCGACGGTGCTTTAGTTCTTGTTGGTGCTACGGCTCGTGCTTAAGGAGGAGTGGGGATATGGCATGGTGGATTATGAGGTTTTACTATGAGGAGCAATGTTCAAAGCCATACTACTGTGTTATGAATCTGCTGCAGTTGGGGGAGTAGTGCACCCCTCCACAACAATCGTCTCCCGACGGATACATGAGTTGCCTTAATGCGTTGGTGGTTTGGATATGGCTGCAGAGATGGAGGTTTCTGCCCATGAACGAGGGTCGTCCATATGATTTGGTGGCGGTTTGGCCCTTACCTCCTTCACTGAAAACGATCCCGCCAGGATTTGGGTCATCGCTTGCTTCCCTTGTGCGAGAAGGCCCAGGCCTTGTCCTCTGTCACTTTCTCGCTTGCCATGGGTGGTGTTGATCAGTCTTCCTGTGAGTGGGTGCGTCAGCGGGTAGGCATCTGGCATTGGAAGTTCGCACTTATGCAGTATGGATGCGCATCGTGTTAGACTTGTGGTTTTCACTACAGTGAGGACGGGTCTTGATCTCTGCAATATTGCCCTTGTCCATTTTTTCGCCCTTGCTAAGGCATGATTGATCACGGCTGATGATTTCATGGCTCCTTGCTGTAATTTGGTGTCGTAATCGTTCCCTACTTTCGGCGATTGATTAGTCACGGTTCAACAGAAAAATTTCCCAGAATTAAATAATTATTCTAGAGTAAAATTACATTCTAAATTTCAAATTTTCATAACATCTTAAAAAATGTAATTCCAATTTTAAAATTTCCCGTCTTACTTGAAAACTCTTCTCCCAAGAATGGGGTATCCCTTCTTATTTGAACTGCATGCTAAAGATGGAATGAAAGTCTGGATGAGTTCATGAAATATTTTAATTGGACTGCCATTCTAAGTAAGGATTTCCAGTCATAAATGGGTTAATCCAATCTAAATTAGACGATATTTGTTGTAATAGAATGAGAGTTTAATGAAAACATTTCATAAACTCGTTCATACTTTCATTCCATCTTGAACAAACAGATGTAATTGGAAGGGAAAACTAATATTTAGACGGGAACTTATCAAATTGAATTGGAAATTTTACAATTGGACAAACATTGGAATGATAATTTATAAATATGAAGGATTTTTTTTTATGGAATGTTTTTTTAACTTTTATTTCTCATGGGAATTTTTCTGTTGTTGTGAGATTTCACTACTCCTTGCTGACAACACCCGATTTTTACTACGTGTGGTACTGTTTGTGATCTCAACAAGCTTGGCAGTCGAGCCCCACACTTATGATGAGTGATTGTTGTTTCCTCATGGGCCTGGTGTATGTGTTCGAATTCCCGGAAACCTTCTCTCGGGCGATCTTGACTGCTCGAATCCTTGCTGCACTTAACATTTGTCGCTATTTGATCATCTTATAGACAGATATGGCTGATGATGATGAGATGCATGCCCGAATAATGTATGATGTGTCGCACATGTGGGTGTGCTTCACACTTTGTTAGCAATTGTCCCCCAGTGTGTACGTAAAGGTTGATGGTACCTTTGGGATTTGAATTAGCATACATATTGTTGGGTGTGTATCCCATGAACATGGTTTGTTGTTTTGGTTAGTAAGCTGATTTTGCTCTTTCCTCCCTATTTGACGATCCTGCAGTTGTTTACTTCATCAGTTGCTGAGCATCCACGATCAGGTCCCTGACACTGTCTCTTTTGTGTCAATTAGCAGCTCATCCTTGTTATCCATAGGTGATCGGTAATTGCACAACCAGGGTGGAATTAGCTTTGGATGCTCTTATGGTTCATGCTTGGGGAATAAATAGGTGACACCATGCAGTAGGCTGTTTCGCTTCGAGGGGCACTGTTCGGAATATGGTACTTGTTTTAGGTCTCATCGGACCCGTGAATATGGGACGCTGTGGTGTTAGACGAGTCTTCAGCTTCCTATGCCTGATCTCAATGGCAGCCCCATAATTCTCATAATGGAAGTGGCATATCACTATTGTTCTTCGCTTGGTTCTCGATACTTTTATGGCTTGGTAGACCACGCATGTGCGTGGTAGGAGCGTCTTTGCTTGAGTATCATTCACGCAGAGGTGGCGGTGATTTGTGATGAGTTGTAAGGGTGGCGTTTCTGTTCTGCCTTTCTTGAAGCTTAATGCTGCCCCTTGACTTCTGGGTATTTGGTATTACCTCACGCTTGCTGTGGATGGTATCATCATTTCTTATCCGTCATTTGGGGGTTATATTGGGCATAATTAGACCACATATATGTGATGGCAATCTGCGATCGAATGAGGTGTAGTGTTTCTCTGCTGTGTTACCAATCGCAATACTTACGTTTGCTCCTTGTTCTGCTGTGTTGCTCCTTCACATCTGGGTTTTCAGCATTGGAATTGCATCCTTCATTCGGGAATGGTCCCCCGATCGACCGTGGTGATATTGTTTGTCCATTATAGTTACGATCTGGGGTCTTCTGCCGTGTTGAAGCCCCTTTCTCTTCATGTGAATGCCACCCCCCTCGTAGGCGGCATAGGAGCGCATGTGGATGATCGGTGGTGTCACTGGCCGCTGTTCGAGTGGTTCCCTTAATATTTCAGAGGAACCTTATTCGTATGGACATCCGCCATGCATCATGTTTGTTATGTGCCTGGCTCGCACTTACGTGATTGGGACTTTGCGGCAACATGGATTATGGTGTTTGTGCTTCTGAGGAGCTAACCTACTATGGATGTTGACCTACTTGTTGGTCGTGCTGCTCTGCTCCCTAACTATCTTTGGTACATCGGGAAGTGGGCGTGTTCTGAGTCTGGTTTGTTGTGCACCCTTGCTCTATTCTTGCTGATCTTTTTTCGCTTATTGATCGCCTGGGTTACTCGAGCGGATTCCACTATTTAGCTGTTTTATCGGTTTTTGCTTGATGATGTTTTTCACCCAAAGTTGTTATGAACCAGCAACACATCGAAGTTCGTGGCGTTGGCGCGGATCCACCAGTACTGATCTCAACAATCTGTTTTATCCCTGTGTGGTTCATACTTGCGGCGGCTCGGTTCCTTTGACGATACAGCGGTCTTTATTTTCATAGGATCTCCTGTCACTGTGTCATTACTAGTTGAAGGATTCATGGGTGAATGGGTGCTAGCCTGCTAAAAAATGTTGTCCCTTGACATCTGGGTATTTGGTATTACGTCACGCTTGTTGTAGATGGTATCATCATTTCTTATCCGTCATTTGGGGGGTTATACTCGGTATAATTAGACCACATGTATGTGATGGCAACCTGCGATGGAATGAGGTGTAGTGTTTCTCTGTTGTGGTACCAATCGCAATACTTACGTTTGCTCCTTGTTCTGCTGCGCTGCTCCTTGACATCTGGATTTTCAGTATTGGAACTGCATCCTCCATTCGGGAATGGTCCCCCGATCGCCCGTGGTGATATTGGTTGGCCATTATTGTTACGATCTGACGTCTTCTGCCCTAATGAAGCCCCTTTCTCTTCATGTGGATGCCACGCCCCTCGTAGGCGGCTTAGAAGCATATGTGGATGATTATTGGGGCCACTGACTCCTGCTCGAGTTGTTCCCATTATATTTAAAGGAACCTTATTCATATGGACATCCGTCATGCATCATGTTTGCTATGTGTCTGGTTCGCACTTATGTGATTGGGACTTTGCGGCAACATGGATTACGGTGTTTGTGCTTCTGAGGAGCTAACCTACTATGGTTGTTGACCATGTTGACCTGCTTGTTGGTCGTGCTGCTCTGCTCCCTGAGTATTTTTGGTACATCGGGAAGGGGACGTGTTATGAGTCATGACCTGTTTTTTTGGTTTGTTGTGCACCCCTGCTCTATTCTCACTGATCTTTTTTCGCTTATTGATCGCCTGGGTTACTCGAGCAGATTCCATTATTTGGCTGTTTTATCGATTATTGCTTGATAATGTTTTTCACACAAAGTTGTTATGAACCTTCGGCACATCGAAGTTTGGGGCGTTGGCGCGGATCCACCAGTGCTAATCTCAACAATCTATTTTATCAATTTGTGGTTCATACTTGTGGCGGCTCGGTTCCTTTGACGATACAACTGCCTCTATTTTCATAATATCTCAAGTCATTGTGTCATTACTAGTTGAAGGATTTACGAGTGAATGGGTGTTAGCAGGAGGATGTCACCTCCTTCCCTACAATATGCATCCTGTATGATTGTGTATCACTGGATGATATCACTAGGAAGTTTGTGATTAACGGATACGTGTTGTTGCCCCTTATTCATGTGTTGTCTCAGGAATCGACTTTATGGCAATGATGCTTTGTCCCGGTCGCGCCCTTCCTCGCCATTTCCGTGGGGAGCCCTAGGGTTGAGCCTTGAGGGTTGTCTGAGCCTTATTTTGGCATTCATGCCTTGCCCTATTTTTTATGCTTGTGTACCACAAACGACAAGGATTTTCCCTTCGGAGTATGACTCTTACTTGGATTTCATCCCCACTCCTTGGATCTCTCTCACCTCTTCTGCGAAATTGGGTTGCCTCCCCGTTTTTCTTGACTCATTGTCGGAGCGTTCAGCAGCTGCCCTATGGCATCTCGAGTTGAAGTGGTGTGCTCGTCCCGTTCTTGATTCAACTATACACATTGATTGGTTCTGCGCCAACTCGGGGGTTATATGGTGACCACTTTTTCCAGGGAATTGTGATGTGGAACGGACTTTCTTGCTGAAATCTGAGACGAATCCTGGAGAATGCCTCCTAGTGTTGCCTTTTTGCATGCTTTGTGATGCAACAAGCCGTGGCATGGTCGCGGTAGTTTTGTACCGTAATAAAACACACACACAAACACACACGTGTAGTAGTGAATATTTCGACGTTCTAGCCGAAGATTGGATCGATTTTGCTCATCCTTTCGATGGAAGTTGCGCGAGGTCAGTCTTGGCCTCGCGCAACTTCCATCGAAAGGATGAGCAAAATTGATTGAATCTTCTCTCTCTCTCACACACACACACACACACACCAA
>BFEA01000178.1:2417129-2427771 GCA_003427395.1 Chara braunii | reverse complement strand
TTTTCCGTATGCGCACAGGTCTCAATCAAACATACCACTAACCGAAAATTCCCCCAATTCTCGCTTAATCAAATATAAATAAGTATTAATATCACTAAGCAAAACGACCGAGGTCCGGGCCGGCTTTACGATCAACAATAGAAAAGAGTCACGCGCGCCTTAAACCCTGCGCGCCCACGCACTCGCTATTATAGTCAACCTTCCCGTCAACGTAACTCACAGACGCGGCCTCGCTTAGCGCGGTATACTTAAACTTTAAGCCAAACAATTTTCTGTTACTTGCAAAAACTAGGGCGGATACCCTTGTAAGGGTATTCGCACCGACAGCCTTACCGGACCATATTAAACGACGTCCCCGTCACACTCCAAATGCTGACGAAAGAAGTGAGCCAATCCGACTAGCCGACAAACACAGGGTAGAGGCCTCCATCAAACCATGCCTCCACAACTATATGCTGCCAGGTTTCTAACCTGTGCCTCACACCGTCCAGAAATTAGGACACTGGCAGCATAAGTTCCAAAGACCTTCCCAATCGTCCTCTCCCCGGTCCTAGACAACCTTCGGCTTCTCGTTGGGTGTCCCTAATCCGGGCAAAAACTAGGGACGCGGGCCTTAACCGAGACCTTTGAAGGCACTCTGGCCTTCTTTCTCAAAATCTCTCGCAATCAAAAATATATGTAAATTTAATATCCACTCCGCTCTTTCTGCAGTCTAGTACAGAAAGGCCCGGTCTCCATCTTAGCCCACCATAGCCTGGTTGATCGGACCAGGACTACGGCCCACCGCATTGTTATTTAACGGCAGTACCCTCGTTGGTTATGCAATGATAGGGTTTCTCCTGATAGGCACTCAATCAGGACCTCCCAAAATCTCAACCTTCACTATCCCACAGAGTAATTTCCCTGGGGCAGGCAACTCCCCTTAAACTCTTACCCCGTGGTCCCGCAACCAGGTTGCGTCGGTTAGCAGCCATCCAATGGGGTTACGCCCTAGAGGTACTAACTTCTTTTCCGTTAGTTTGGCCTTTCTTCAATATGTCTCAGAATTAGCACCAGTGGTTAAACGGGTGCGTCGCAAAAATAAAATCACAGGCCTACTGCGCGATACGCAGGGGTTCGAAGGCATTTACCAGCCCTCCTTCAATAGGCATGGCCTCCTTCGCACACTTACACGCAAAATCACCGCTAAATCCACCAGGTCGTGACCCCTGACTTGATCAGAGCCAGCAGCCACCCACCCTGAGACATCTTTCGCCCTGTACTCATTGCGATTTTCTCAAACATTTCAAACAAAAAGTGGCCCCTTTCCGTCAGACTTTATCACCCATCGAACAATTCATCATGCAATAAATCAATTTACTCACTTCTGAGGATGAGTCTTTCAACAAAAAACCACTCCCGTTTTCCAACAATCCAAAAAGGGGCTCTCTTCATAATCAAAACTCCCCCGCTTCCAAAAATCGCAAGGGGTCTCGCCATAAAACAATACATTCCCTCTTCCAGAAATCACGAGGGTCTTATTATAAACAAAACACCCCCTCTCTCAAAATCACGAGGGGTTTCGTTACACCACAAAATATCACGAAACATCCCTTCTTTTTCAAAATCTGAGGGGGGTCCCATCATAAAATAGAACGTCACTGAGAGACCATTTTATGGGTCCTCATCACAACTTAGATAACTTTCACAGACGAACTGCGCTTCCTCCACTTATACTCTGCCCTATCAGCTGTCGTGGGCAGGTCGCACAAGTATACCGAGGAGTAGACAGTTTTACTTACAATCATATTCACAATACCCAAGATACATAAAAGGTTTTTCACACATTGTCCACACAAACTCATCATACAACAGAGTACAACCACACATGTGAGAGAGACAAGTGATCGTCACATATAAGAATGGTCCCTGAAGGAAACCTCATCATAATATACACTCAGGGAGTACAATGTCTCACACAGAAAGTGTCTCCAAATCATAGCTTGCTCAACTCAAACCACACCAAACCCACACTGACAACTATCCTTAGAATACGTGTCAGATCCGTCTCTCAAAGGCCAGGGCGTAGGCCACCTAAATATGTACATGCCTCATCTGAACCACCCTGACCCTCAAAACCCCAACTCAGTAGTAACACTAGAGTTCAGATCTAGATTAACAGTAATCATCAAAATGTCTTCTAAGTCTAATAGAGTATCACACAGAACCTAAGTTGATGCCTCACAAAATGCCCGCTCGCTTATATAGACAAAGTCGGCCCAACCTCCTCAACTCCTCCTAGTTTTGCCTATATAACTGAGCCCTAAGTCCATCTGCGGACTTATCTACTATCCTACTCTGTCTATCATACATTTTACCCCCTACCTCTGAAATCTTCCCTGCTGCATTATCCTCAAGACACTCGAGGCAGTCCAAAGCGTGATGCGCGCTCCTCTTGCAGTAGAAACATAGTTGATCAACCTTCCTCTTAAACTTCTTCTTCCTGGGCTGAGGAGGTGGTGATGAAGGAGATTCTACCAAGGTACTGATGACCCCCTGCTGCTCTGCTTGAGGAGCTGCGGTGCCAACGACTTTCTGCCGCTCTGTCCCCGGAACTAGTCCACCAGACCCAGATCCAGTAGCCCAAAATCCTAGTCTGCCTCTCAAATCCTCTGTTACTGGGACGTACTCGGGCGTGTTCATCCTCTGAGGCCTCCTCTCGAGTGCCGCCCCTGGCACTGCCATGGGCTGCTCTTCAATCTCCTCTGGTCCATATTCAGGTGTGCCCATCCTCTGGAGTCTACCCTCGATGGCACCCTCCTCCTCAATCCCCATCTCTCTCTCAAAAGGCTCCTCTATCCTCTGCTCAGGTGAAAACAAACTCACCTCCTCCTGCATAGTATGCACCGCCTCAAGGAGCACGCCCATGGATCCGTCTGTCGAGCCCTGAGTCGGCTCACTACTAGATGGTGGCAGCCCCTCCTCTACTGCCAAAGGTACGATTGGGCCTGCCGCCACCACCGGCAGCGTCGCGAGCTCGGTAGGGGCTCTAAACTCGAACGCCTCTCTCTCCGCCTATCTCTGGGCTCTCGCCTCCTCTGGCTCCAGGATAACTCTCCCCATAGACGGCTCCTGGCGAGGCTCTGTCGCAGATAGCTGTCCTGACAATCCCTGTCCTGGCTGCCTCTGCTCTCCCTGCCGGCTGCTCTCTGGTCTGTCCTCCTTTCCCTGGGTTTTCTGCCTCAGGCTCTCAATGATAGCTGCCTGGCTGGCCACCAAAGCCCTAAGTTCCTGAATTTCCACCTCCATAGCCTCCAGACGTACTCCATGGCTGGCTTCCTTCATTTTCTTCCCCGCCAGATCGCCCTCTAATAACAAGTGCCGGTCAAAAGTGGTCTTGGCCAGGAACTTGATTTTACGATCTAACCTTTCTTCCGCCTTCCAAGCAACCCAGACCCGGCTCTGACTGGCGATGGAAGCACCTCTCCTCTCTGCTCCCAGAAGTCTCTCCACATTTCAGGAATTTCCGGGGCCTTGGCTGGCGCGCTGGGCGGCTGACTCGGGAGTGCTCCTGCTGCCTCCGATCTCCGCCTCTCCTGCTGCTGCTCCGGGAGCTCCCAAGCTGCCTCTAACCTCTGCCTCTCCTGCCATATCTCATCTATCCACCTGGTTCGTCTTGCCCTCTTTTCTTCGGCCGTCTCTCCAGCTGGCACCCTTTCCCTCGTGCGGAGGTCGACCCTCTTTGGGATTTCTGCTTCCATTTCCTTCTCGTGCTGGCATGACTCCTGGCGTGGCTCTGCAGGTGCTGGCTCCTCCAGGTCTGGGTGCTCCTGGGCATGAGCTGCTAGGTGCTTATCAATCAGGATCAAAGCTTCTCTCCTTACAGCTGCCCTCTCTTCTGGCGAAGGAGCCTTTTCTAACGAAGGTAAAGGGGTCTCCTCTCTCTGCAACCCCTCATTTGCCGGCCGGGTGCTCCCTGGTGCATCCCCGAGTCTCAAACTCACTGCTGGCGTCTGTGGGGGCGTGTCCTCTCCAACCTCTATCACTTCCTTCCCTGCACGTCTCCCCTCATCGCCCATCCCACTCTCTCGCTGAGTACCTCGGATCTCTTCCTGTGGTACCTCCTCTCGTGGCACCTCCTCTGTCTGCTCTCCATGCTCCTCACCCTGACGTGACGCCCTCCACCGAGAGATATCTAAATGCATCTCTAATTCCCTCAAGGGCCCCTCTGACGCTGGTGGCTTTCCCTGTGTGTGTGCTGGCGACCTCCTCAATCCACCCTCAGTAAAACGATGGAACTCCACTGGCCCCAACCCACACTCAGGGTATGCCCCTCGCTCGTCGTTCTCTGGCTCCTGCTCTCTCTTCTGGCTAGGGCCTTCCGTCCTCCTCGAGATGGTCTCGCCTCCCTGGGCTCAGGGTCCCTCGGGCTCTGACTCCTCTGCCGCCTCTCGACTCTGGGCTAAGGGAGCTCTGGCCATCGAAAGGCCTCTCTCAAATGTGCCCTGCAGCTTTTCCAATCTCGTGTCATGTCCCTAATCTGCATAGCCAGTGGCCTTTCCGCCTTCCTGGTCCAGAGTGGTAGTGTCTGCATCCAATCATCTCTCTGTATGCCCTGCTCTTGCATAAACCACTCAAACGCGGGGATGAAGTCCGATGCATTGCCAATCTCCAGGCGGATCGGCCTGCCATCAGGTCCCACAGGCGAGGGTTGCAACTCCTCCATGCTTATCTCCACCTCCTGCCTCGTCGTCGCCTCCCTACGAATCCTGGCAATGGGCTCTTCGAACCTACCTGCTCCTCTCAATCTCTCAATCGCCTGAGTGACTGTCCAGCCTATACGCCTCGCATGCTCCCAGAAACTGTCCAGGAATAGCTCGATGTCCCCATCATTGTAGACTGGAGTACTCTCTCGTTGGCGAGGCCCATGCCGCTCATATCCTCCTGATGCGCCCAACGGCCTCTGAGGCGGTCGTGTCCTCTTCCCTCCTCTTGGCATGGCTGTCTTCGTAAAGTCAGACCTGCACAACAGGCGAAGGAGACAACAGAAACACGTTGGGGTAAGCAAGCAGGTGGTAATCAGAGCCAGCTCAGACCAGACCACACTTATGCAACATGCACCCTTCCTAACCTACACACCCTGTTACTTCTATTCTAGGGGCGGTCAGGTCATCTCTCTTACCTCTTTTCTCGCCACGAATTTCTTCAGTCGCGCTCCAGATACCCAATCCTTCCACTCAGTCCCATTTAACTCCTCGATCTGGTACACTCCGAAGTCTCCGACCCGTGCAATTCGGTAGGGACCTATCCATCTCTTATCGAGCTTCCTGGACCACTGCTTCTCCAGCGACGTATCATAGATAAGCACGACATCCCCGACTGCCAAGGGTACTTTCCTCACTCGCGCAGACTGATCCCATTGGGCCTTATCATCCATAAGGTTTCTCGCCACCTGATCAGATGCCTCCTGGATCTTTTCTTCTATCGCCCCGACCTGCCGCGCTCGAATATCGAGCAACTCTTCAAATGAGAGGTTGACTTCCAGATCTCGGCGCATCCACGTCTTAAGAAAGCTTTCGATAGGGAAGGTGGCATGCCTTTCGTACCACAGCGTCGCAGATGCGTACGTGGTGGATCTCTTTACTGTAATGTTCTCGACAAAGAAAGTCGCCCTTAGGTATCTTGGCTATTGATTAGGCCTACCTTCGGTCCATTTGGCGAGGAGGTTCGTAATGGTACTATGTCCTCTCTCTACGGGAGCATTTGCCTGGGGGTGCGCGGCCGTGGTGTAGTTGGCTGCCACACCATATCTTGCTAACAATTCTTGCACGTCCTGACAGGTAAACTCTGATCCCCTGTCCATTACGAATTCCCTGACGAAAGGATAACGCAGGTAGTACTCCTCGATGCAGCTCACCAGGACTAACCTGGTCTTTGTGCGAATAGCTCGCCCGTCTACGAACCCAGAGAAGTTATCACGCGCATCGAAGATATAGTTATAGCCCTGATCCCCAAGTGGCATAAAAAGCAGATCGAGATGCACTACGGCCCCTAACTCTCGCTCTAACCTTGGATCCCTGCCTTAAGCGGGATCTCTCCTGGCAGGGTACGCAAGATCGACAGAATTTCCCAACCATGTCCATCATTCCATCCCAGTAGTACAGCTCACTTATCTTGGCATACGTGGCTTGTACCCCTCGATGCCCTCCTGCAATGCCATCGTGTAGTGCTGCTACGACGTCGATCTGACGATTCCTACTRYARAYGACCCTCCTRGGATTCCYCACTTCCCTTCTCACGAAAARGTGACCGTCTCGCACTAAGTAGCGTTGCAGCATCCTTTGAGCCCTATCGCTCGCATCTCTTAGCCGCATTTCACATGACAGAAGAAGCCCCAGCTCTAGGTAGATCCCGTCGTACTCCTCTGCACGAAAAACCTCCTTAATTTCCCCTTCTTCGAATTCGTCGTCCTGGCTCTCGGGTATTTCGTCCCCATTCCCTGCCGGGTTCAACGAGCCCGACTGGTCTAGGCTTTCCTGCAATAACGTATTGACGAGGAGATACATTCCTCCCATGAGGTCCTCATGCCGTTCTACCTGGCCAGGTCCTTCCTCAATCGTCCTCATATCCTCCACTAGGTTATGCGAGCTGGCCAGCGCTAATTCCATCATGCACTGAACATCCTTACCGCCCCAGGGATCCTCTTCTTCAAAGGGCTTAAGAACTAACTCATTCTTCCTTTCATACCCCTTCGGCGCTTGCCAGATAGGATAGCCTACATAGCTAGGCACTCGCGGCGACCATTTGTTGATATGAAGACGAACAYCTTCTTCCTGATCCAGAAATCCATCAACTGGGGGCGTATTCTCCACCGCCTCCTCTTCTTGCTTATCCCAGTTGCTCCGACTCAGCCCGTCCGCCTGGTTCTTACTACCAGGAATCCGTTCCAATTCGAAATTGAACATCCAGATGTACGTCAGCCATCTGGCAATGGTCGGATGCGATGGAATGTAATTCCTTAGAGAGTAGGCCAGGGCGGTCGGTTCCACTCTCAAAATAAACCTCATGCCAAAGATATAATTCCGGAAGATTCGCAGACAATGGAGGACAGCAAGGGTCTCCCTCTTGAACTGAGAGTAGTTCCTCTCCGTCGTACAGAGAGTCCGACTCTCAAATCGCAAGGGTCTTCCCTTCCCTTCCATGTCTGCCTGAATTAGAACTCCCCCTAAGGCAGTCGGCCCCGCATCCATCTCGATAATGAAGGGTCGCGTCTCTGTGGCGTCATAATCTGGCGCTCCTAACACCAACCCTCCTTCTCGAAATTCCTCCTTCATTTTTGCTACCACCTCTTCTTGTTCCTCACCCCATACCCATTCCTGATCTTGATGGACTAACTTCCTCAGTTGTTCAGTCTTAGCGGTGAAGTTTTGGACGAAGGCCCTCCAAAATCCACACGTACCAAGGAAGCTCCTGACATCAGTTATTGAGTGGAACGGAACTGGCCACTCAGTAATCTTGTCCATCTTCTTCACATCCGGCCTTCGGCCCTTCTCATTGTAGACTATCCCCAAGATAGTCGCTTCCTTCATGCAGTGTCTGGATTTGGCCCCGCTTGCCATGAGGTTATGCTCTTCGAGCAGGCTCAGGACCTTTTCGAGGTCCTGAATGTGTTTCCAGATAAAACGCCTTACCCCTGGTGAAACTTCGTCGCTCTCTTTCGTCGCCGGCCCCTTCACTGCCAAATCGTAAATGTACGGCTGTGTGATATGGAAGCTGACTGACTGCATGGCCCGAATCATGGCCCGTTGGACCATTTCTACTGCGTTGGTCCACCCTTGTGGGGCCACGTTCATGTGGACTAATCCTCGCGGCATGTGCATAGCTGTCACCAGTCTATCCGGCGGGTAGACTGGGAACTGATCGTATCCTGAGTAAAGGTCTATAAGCGAAATTATAGGCCTTCCAGCACAGGATTCGAACAGCGCGTCTGCGTTCGGCAGTCCTCCAGCATCTCGCACGGTCACTGCATTCAATCTTTGCAAATCCTGCACCCACCGCAGCGTCGCGTTAGGCTTAATAAAGCAGAACCACGGGGACGCATACGGTCCACTTGAATAGTCGGCGACGTGAGTACGTATCTTGCCGTCGAGATAATCCACCACCTTTCTTTCCTCGTCAGGATTGGGATATCGTGCCCCTCTCATGTTCCAAGGCTCGTGTGGCACGGTGTGGATGCGGATCATAGTTATCTTATCTACATCGAGCCTGCCACGCTCCTCGTCACTAAACGCGTAGGCGCGATGCTTTCTCTTCATTAATTCCACCATCAGCGTTCGCTCCTGAGGCAGCAGGAAATCAGACTCCCCTATGATCAACTCCTTCTCGTTCCCTTCGTTAATCCGACATGGCCCTGCTAAAGCACTTTCCCTCATTTGTCGAATCAACCCTCGTTCCCTCTCGTAATATGCTTCCTCGTCCTCTGTAACGAGGACGGGTACTGGGCGGCACTTTTTATCTACCGTCTTGTACCGCCTTTGGGAACCCTGCTTGAGCCGTCCCCTAAAAAAGGCCGACTCACAGATTGTGTTTGCGCTGATGCGAGGTTCCCTCCACTGCCTGGGAGCCGATATACTAGTTYCAACCTTCCTGCCTCAGGGCATTCCAGAACTTGTTCCCTCAAGGCCTGGATGGCATCCGGATCTACCATCTCATGCGCGGCCACCAGGTCCATGGCCTTCCCAACATCAGACAGGCTGAGGGAAAACGCTTCTACCCCCTCTCCTGCTTCGGGCTCTGCCCAGAGCCTCCTGCGCTCCCCTTCCGACTCCTCGATTGTGAATGATCCTGGATTGGGCCGGTTCCTTATACTCCTTGGCCCGGTGTTCCTGCAAGTAATTATTTCATAATTTCCGCAGGCAGGATCGCATAAGAGGAGGATCAACATCCCGTCATATTTGTTGAACATCACGGTCTCTGTCCTACTTAGGAATGACCTCCCGAGGAGGATTCCATGGTCCACGTCTGACATTATGAAGAAGCATGCCCTGACCTTCACCTTTCCAACCTCGACGAGTACATTCGAGGCTGTCCCACAAAACACGGCCTTACAGCTGACTCCATGCAGAATACCGCAGTCAGAACGGTCTATATCCAACCCGAATCTGATAGCGTCCGCCTCCCAAATAATGTTCATCTCTGCCCCGGTGTCCACCATTGCTGCGCATTTGGAACCCTTCACCATCAAATCCACCGTTCCGCAGGCTACGCACTTCCAGTCCATCTTCGTACCTGACTCTGCCCACTCTGCCTCCTTGGGCAGGATCGTACCCAGATGGACATTGGGCACCAGGCGCCGTGATAACCTCCCCTTCAGTTCATCGCGGAGTCGCGGGGCTGACGCTAGGATTTCCTTCAGGGTCATGAGGTCATTATGCCCTTCTAGTAGCCGGTCAATCACCTTCTCTACGTCAAATCCTTCTTCCAACCGGACCGCGTATTTCTTCTTTTTGGGCGGTCCGTCCTGTATGACCGGTTCGGCCTCTCCCCTGATCCCCTTTTTCCTTGCCCGCTGCTCCGCTCTCTGATCCTCTTCTCTGCGCAGCCTCTCGTCCTCTTCCTCTTCGTCATCATCGTCCTCTACTTCCACAGCCTCCTTCCTTATCCCTGGTTCGTGTTCCCCCCTTGGAGGCTCTTGGCTGGTACTGGCCTTGGCTTGATTCCTCGTTCGCGCTGCCTGTGCCAGCCGGGCTTGCGGAGTGAGGGGTCTCCCCCTTATTCCTGGTTGAGGGCACGACCTCACCACATTTACTCCGGGTCGCCCAGGCGCTGACTCCGGACCAGAGTCATAGAGGAATACTGTGGGGATGTTAGACCTCCATCCTTTCACTTCTTTACAGAGGCCCACTAACTTCTGTTGGTGCCTCCCCATCTTATCCAGCAAATCCTTCATCTTCTCAAATAGGACGGACGGAGGCTCCATTTTTTCCCCCTCCTCGTCATCTGACTCGATGATTATGGCCTTTTTCGTCTCACTTCCTCCTCGTAGCCCTTGAGTCACTTCCTCATCACTTCCCACTTTTTCCACCCCAAACGGTGGTTCCTCCTTTTCCTGCCATAGCCTGAACATTGCAGGGGGCGGTGGTCCCGCTGCCGCTCTTGCTCTCTCTCCTCCAAGTCTTCTGTCAATGGCCTCCCCAAATTGATCGTAGATATCCCCATCCATAGTAGAGGAAATCAGCCCGCTTTTCTCGTCTTCCCGTCTTATATTACAGAACCTTATAGTGTGGCCTTGCTGGTCACAATGTTGACAGATGGCCGTCCTCCAGTCAAAGCGGGGTCTTCCATACCCCTGACTTCCCTGATCCCCCTGGCCTTGATAGCCCTGGTCTTGGTACCCCTGGCCCTGACTCCCTTGGCCTTGGTACCCCTGGCCTTGATAGCCCTGGCCCTGACTCCCTTGGCCTTGGTACCCCCGGCGTTGACTCCCTTGGCCTTGGTACCCCTGGCCTTGGCCATTCCATTGCC
Source organism: Chara braunii (assembly GCA_003427395.1). Taxonomy (NCBI): domain Eukaryota; kingdom Viridiplantae; phylum Streptophyta; class Charophyceae; order Charales; family Characeae; genus Chara; species Chara braunii. The sequence goes on along the minus strand of BFEA01000178.1, from coordinate 2,417,268 downwards.
TTCCTCTTCCGCCGCCATTCCTGCCTCGCCCCTTTCCTCCAGCCCTCCCTCCATTGCCTTGATTGCCCTGCTCCTGGTTCCCACCCCCTACAACACTGCCCTGTGAACTAGGATCAGGTGACAGTGGCGGGGCCACAGG